>JAKELH010001067.1:0-14239 GCA_021525015.1 Lactarius pseudohatsudake | reverse complement strand
CCCCCTCCGACCACTGACCTCCGCTATAACCTCTAGCTGTGGTGCTGGACATATGGTGCGACATATGGCGGACTCTTGTTTTGGTCCTCCTCAGCCGCCCCGTGTATTCCTACCTTACCTCAGGTTGCCTTCACACGTTACGGCGAAGAGTCTCGCGTCAGAGACGGCTCATGTCGCGCGGTCTTGCGCAAAGCATGATCCCTCAATACCACCCGCTCATTAGCGCATCCACGCGCCCGCTCTTGCGGAGTCTGCTCGCCTCAAGCGGCCGCGACTTTGTTCCTGCAATTCGCCGCTATGCTGGGGCCTCAACCTGAATGTCGTCTACGGGTTGGAGGCAACGCGCGACGATGACCCCGCGTTGCTCAAAGTCGAAGGCGCGACGGATCTCCTCGCCAACCACATCACCGCTGGCGGTGGTCTCTGGGCGGTCGACATCCTCCCTTTCTGTCCGCTCTTGCCGCTACTTTTGCTTAAATCGAAAGCTGATGGGAATTTTTTTTTAAATCAGTAAAACACCTGCCCACCTGGTTTCCCGGTGCCGGCTTCCGGCGCAAGGCCGCAGTTTGGAAGGAGATGATCGTCGACTCGGTCGATTTCCCTTTTTCGCTTCTCAAAGCCAGCATGGTATACTCCTACTTTGCCGTATATGCCCAGTTCTATAACTGATACTTTCCCTCCCGCAGAACGCCGGCACAGCACCGCCTTCTTTTTGTTCTACCCTACTGCAAGAATTGGACCCAGCAACAGCAACCTTAGGCATTGAAGAATTTGACATCAAGTGGATCGCGAATTCCATGTATGCTGCGAGCTTGGACACGGTGAGTACTCACTCTGTTTCTTCCAGTGTCTTGGCCGATCGACCGACTTTTGAACCCAGACCATAGCTTTCGCCCAACACCTTTTTCTAGCATTGCTCAAGCATCCGGAATGCCTGAAGCGCGCTCAGGCAGAGCTGGATAGCGTGCTCGGTCCAGGCCCTGCTTTCCAGCGTTCGAAGACCGACCCCGTCTGCCTTACCTTGACGCTTTATTCTCCGAAACCTTGCGCTGGGGCGTACCTGTTCCGCTCGGTTCGTCGCTCAAACAGAGCACCATGTACGATAGCGCAGTTTTCACACAGTCTAGGTCTACCCCACAGAGTGACGCAGGACGACGTTTATGACAGTCGTCTCATCCCCAGAGGTTCCCTTGTCTTCGCCAATATATGGGCAATGTTGCGCGACCCCGAAGTCTTTCCAGATCCCGAGCGTTTTGACCCCGAACGCTACCTCGAGAAAGTGGACGAAGAGACCGCGCGGCGGCGAGACCCTCGCGTGTTCGTATTTGGCTTTGGGCGTCGCCGTTGTCCCGGCGCCCATCTTGTCGAGAGTTCTGTATGGCTTATGCTCGCGACCATGCTTGCGATGCTGGACATCGAGAAGCCGCGCGACAGGGACGGGAACGAGATAGAACCCGAAGTGAAGTTTGAGAACTCTATCTTCGGTCTGCCCTCCTTCTCATTACTAGAGAATCCGTACTCACCCTCATCTCAGGACGGCTACTCGCTTCGCTGTTGCCTTGCGACCGCGATCCGATGCCGCCCTTGCACTTATTGAAGAAGCAACTTGACATGCGCACGCTAGCTCGGGTGGCATTGTCGTTCTGTCGGACTCGGACTCATGGCCCCCCTCGTCGCTCTTGTCTTGGGTGAGTGCCCCCTCACAACAGCACAAAAAGGTACAACAGGAACATAAAAAAGACGCGATTTCGAAACAGCGTCAGCTTTGGAACAATGAGTACTGGTTCTTCATAATACCACTTATATCACTAGGGAATCAGTGAAAATGCCATATTAGACATAGAATCCTCACGACTCGGACCGAGTACTTACTTTTGAGTCTTTCACAGAGGACAATGGCAGGGGACTTTGACTTCTCGTCATCATGTGAAAAGCTTTACGTATTCACAGTTTTATCATGAAAGACCGAATCTTGCACCCTGGGTACGCTGGTGTGTCTGCCGGGGGTCAGTTTTTTTTAGAAAAAACTCGAGCTCGAGCTCACTACATCGTGTTGCGTACCTAGTATTGGCTATCCCTTGAAATTTTATGGAAATGAGTGATCGGGTTCAAGTTACTAGTGGTATCGGGGAGTTGACCGTATCTCCCTCCTTTTGTTATCTATGTGGATAAGGAGTTTAATTATCGTGATCGAAAAGGTGGTGGCAAACTAACTGGCAAGGTAACAACCAAAGCCCGAGCGTAGGGACTCGCTGGAAAGGATGTAAGAGAGAGGTCGTCTGCTCCCCAGACCGGACGAGCATCTCTACTAGGATCAGGGAAGTTACTAGGTAGACATTTCTCTACAACTACGATGGCTCCAATATCTGGTTCAGGATTCTCACCCGACGTACGTTCCAGATTTCACATGTCTTTCTTGCGTGCGGCTTTGGACATCGCTCTAGTCCACCACACGGTGCCAGTTCGTTCATCAGAAATCCATTCGTTATATATCGTTCATACATCAGACCGCCGGTGTATCTCAGATATCGACACAGCGCGGCAGTACTTTCGTGTGCACCTACACTCCTGATGGGGGTGCGGGCGTAACATATTTTCCACTTCCCTTTGCAAAGATGTCCTGCCCGACGATAATTAACGAGTCAGCATCACGCGCGAACGAACATTCTCTAAACAGGCCGCACCTTGACGATTCCCCGTGATATCTGAGCCAGAGCGGCACGACTCTCCCACAGCGGATACAGCACGACGGTGAAAGTAGAACAGAAGCACCAGATGATTCCGATGACGACCCATGCGGTGAGCCCACGCACGCCGAAAACAGTGCTCGCGAAAAAGAGAGGGAGAGGGATCAGCAGAGCATGACAATCGTCTGGGGGCAGACGTGGTATCGTCAGCATCTCTGGTGGACGGCGGCACTGGAGAAATACAGACCAAAAAGAGTGAAGACCACGCGGCAAAGCGGAAGGCCTTGTCCAGTGCAACAGGGTCGAGGTCTGGGTCGGGCGTGATGACGGGACCCTCTTCGTCCGAGACGGAGCGCGTCTCTGTCAACTCCTGCCCTTTTTCCGATATATTCTCGCCCACTTTCTCCTCGCCAAAAGTATCCTCCTTTGTGTGCGTGGACGTACTGGGTGCCACATTCAACACACGGGTTTCATCGAAATCGAAGTTTTCGGGCCACTGTTAAAAAGTCCAGGAGCCAAAATGACCACTCGCTTACAATCAACGAAGTTGCTACCGCGACGATGCCGCCAACCCCAATGGAAGCGAGATTACCCGCAAGCATCTCATAGTCACCTCCGGACGTGGTGACGTTGATAACCCCCATTGAGTGCACTCGTTGTGACAAGCCATGCGATAAGGCCCGAGAAAAAGCCCGAGACTGCGCCCCCAATACAACCCCACTTGTTCGCCCGAGACCAAGTGATGCAGAGTGCGATGGGGACTACAGCAGACCCGAGAATTACGCCCATGAACGTCTGCCAACTCGCATTAGTATTACCTCGCGAAGGTAGAAAGTGACGTACGTAAAGCCAGCCCATAGAGATGCCAATGAAATAGAATATGAGCCCCGCAAGACCCATGCAGAGCGCAAAGAAGGCGACCTTTAGAACACCATTCAATCCATCGAAGTCATCACATAGTCAGGGAAACTTACCATTGCGTGGGAGACCTTGAGTACCTGCGCTTCGGTTGCGTGCGGATTGATGTATTTCTATGAGAAATGTTCGTGAGCAATGTGCTTGATCGTGACATTGATGACGTTAAGATAGCGACCTTGTAGACATCGTAAGTCAATATCGAGGATACAGCAATCAACTCCGCAGATGTTGCGCTGGTGACAGCCAGGAAGAGAAGTACTAGCATCACAGCAGCTCCTGCTTTTCCAAGTAACGCAGTTGCCGCAGCCGCGGCAGGAAGGCCAGCAGAGACATCTGAGGGGGTCAGCGTGCGCATAGATGGGTACCCACCCGTGAGCGCAGCAGCCACCAGAGCCAAGAGTAGTCGCCAAAGTGAAAGGATAGCGAACCTAGACCTGATTAGATGTGACGTGCACTGACCAAAACTCCGCCACGTACCAAGCAAGTCCACCAAGCAGATATGCCTGACTGTGCTCGCTGGTTTACTCGCAATCGCGCGTTGCCAGTAAGCTTGGTCCTGGAAGACCGTTGCAAATTGCCACGACAACGTTGATCACACCAAAAATCAGCCCGTTCTTCGAGCGCATAGTCTATAAGAGCCGTGGGCATTGCCAGATACCGGACGCGACGCAGCAGCGGCAGCTAAGAGCTCATGCATCTTCGACGGGGACCCGATCTTTGACGAGGTTGCGTAGACAGTAAATACAAATGTGAGGATGATGGCAAATAAGACTGTTGTGTGGGTTGCTACACGAGGGGGTCAGCCAAGGTCGCGCATATCGGGAGAATTATTGGTCAGCTTACATAGTCACAGAGTAGCGTTGCCCGCATACCGCCAACAACGGACATAGATCGCGACACCAAGCGGGATAAGGAAGCACGCGGCTATGGTATGCATACCAGTTAAATCTGTCACCGTTGCAGAACCACCAAGGATTAGCATAGAAGAAGAACGATTATATTGTCGCCAGCCTGAACCAGACATGTTAGTGGTGGTAAATGCGCGACAAGATAAACGTTGCGGACCCAAAAACATGAAGATGAGATGTGCTGTGCGCCCCCATCGGGCGTGGACAATCTCTAGCCAGGTGTGCGCATACGGTGCGTTGAGCTTGAGCTTGGCCGCGAGCTTGGTTCGATAAAGTTAGGATGCATGAATGCAGGGACATATCAATGCACACCTGCGCAAAGAGGAGGACTTGGACAGTGGCACCGGCCCCCGTACCACCACGGGCCAGAAATTCCGTATTTGTACGCAACGGCACTGGATTGGAGCTTTGGGTCACGTAAGACGTCAGTTGATTGTTTCGCGTGCAAGAAGTGACTTACTAGCGTGGCAGCCCACGTCCAAGCGGAAACGATTCCAGAGGCGATCAGGCCAGGCTTGACACTTCGAGACGCACTGCTGAACTCTTCCGTATTTTTTGGGGAAAATGCGGTGTATCGCGCCTGAATAGCAGTCAAGGTGATCATGAAAGCGCTAAAGAAGAGACCAATTCCTGTGTGCTATGGTGAGCTCCGTTATAACGAGATTAATAAGAGGGACGTACCGACGACTAACTCCGGCAGATACGAACGATGAGCACTCGAACGGGAACTAAACTTACAACGCACCGACGCCATAACCCGCAGCCTTGGGGCAAACTGGCTCATTGGCAGAAGACATAGCAAGGTTCTAGATTTAAAGAAGTGAGCAAAGGACCAATCGAGTGGAGCTCAGGACTTGGTACCACTGCCTTTCCAAGTTGACGGGGGAAAGCGTGGTTTAAGAAGAATCTCAAGGGCGAGACTCGAAGTTCAATTTATCTTGTTGGTTCTTCAGGAACGCCCTCCGAGGGGAGGAAAAGCGCGGGCAAAGAAGCTTGGCATTGAAACATTCGCGTAATTCCAAAGATTCTTATCAGCACAAGACAGCATGTGTGGGAAGTTGTGAAGCGCTATCGGGGAAGGAACAGGGCCAACTCAACGACGCCGTCCGAAATGGGTTGTGGCCGCTTATCGACCGATAAGATAACATATTTATTTTCATATACGTAGTCACGATTGTGTCTCGCCGTCAGTGGCCCACGTCCGTCCATGGCGATGGCGACCCCCAGTCAGAGAAATCAGGAACTTCTCATGGGTAGGTCGTCTCAGCACAATCCTTCTTTTATTTCTAATAAAAAAGGCCTCAGGTCCACGTTATTCGTATCCAATCTCCCATACTCTGCGACCCGTCGTACCGATTTAAAGACCCTTTTCTCTGAACATTGCTCCAGTGCGCTCAGCTTTCGTGGTCCTCGAACACGGAACGGGGGTATCAAAAGGCGTTGGATACGTGTCTTTTGCCATCACCGAGGATGCCAAGGCCGCATTTGATCGTGTTTCTGCGGATGGCATGACTCTTGACGGGCGTAGCCTGCGCGTCGAATGGGCAACGAATCGGGTACGTTTTAATGCTTCACCTATGATGAATAGTCGCCGAATATTAATTCTAGCCCGGTCGGGCAGAGAGAGATAACAAAGTCTCTGACTCCAAATCCCCAAAGCGCGAAACAACGGCACGACCTAAGAGTCACGTACCCACTTCCTCACGAGATCCTCTTGCCATTCGGACAGCAGTTATTTCCGGTCTCCCCTCTGTTGATTCGAAAGGCCTCTGGAAGAAATTTCGCAAGTACGAGGGTGCTACCGAGTTGCAATGGCCCGTAAAACGTGACAATGATTTAGAGGATACATCAACGGGTTCGTCTGGCCTATCCTTGTTTTTGATTGTCCCCACTAAAAATGTCGTTAGCACATGTCGTCTTCTCGTCACCCTCTACGGCGCAGGCTGCAGTGAACAGATTACATGCCCACGTCTTTAAAGGTGCACTGCTGTCAGTAACACTAAAAAAGCGCCTCGATGACTCGGCCAAACAATTACGAGTATCTACCCCAGTTCCGAGTCGTGCAAGCCGTCTCATTGTGCGAAATCTCCCCTTTGATATCACTGAACAGGATTTACGCGCCGTTTTCCTTCCTCACGGTTCCATATATTCCGTCGATATCCCACAAGTGAACACGAACGACGATGCCAAGGCAGAAAGTAGTAAATCAGCTACATCACAACGCGGCAAGGGTTTCGCATTCGTGTGGATGTGGAATAGGAAAGAAGCGGAGACGGCTATGAACGCGTGCAATGGAACGCAGGTCCACGCGGGTCTTGCTTCTGACCTTATCAAGGAAAAGCAGAAAAAGAAAAAGGCTCTCAGACAAGAAAAGAAGCAAGCCGAGGCAAGTAAGGGCCTTGGTGACTCCGGGAGAATAATCGCAGTCGATTGGGCGTTAAGTAAAAGTAAGTGGGAAGAGGAAAAGAAGCACCTGGACAGAGATACGTCTTCGGGTTCCCAGAGCGAGCAAGAAGGCGACGACGACTCGGAGGGCTCGCAAGCTGTCGCTGACGAACAGGAGGAGCCCGACAGTGATGATGGGGAGGGGTCCGCTGACGAAGCGACGGTGGGAGATGTCAGCGACCACAGAGAAACGGCGAGGCCGACTTTACCACCACCAGAGGCCGGAACAACCCTCTTCATCAGGAATATTCCTTTCCTTGCGACAGACGACGAGCTGCGAGCACTGTGAATCCCCGCCTTGCATAGCCTAGCGCTGCGGTCATCCCGGCTAACATGATTGCCATTTTAGTTTCCGAAATTTTGGACCCTTGCGATATGCTCGTATGACCATGGACGCCGCAACCGGTAGATCTCGTGGCACAGGTTTTGTGTGCTTTTGGAATCTCACCGACGCCGATAAGGTGGTGGAGCAAAGCGACATTATACGCACCGAATTGGCTGGAGCCACCGAAGCACCAGTAGTTCGTCATACTGCGCCACCATCATCTCCTGCATCCTAGTTGACGATCTCACACCCCTCAGCCAAAAAAGAACCCGTTCGCGATGGCGTCTATATTGACACCCGATCCATCCGCACCCTCTGCGCAGAGCCTCGTATTGCACGGGCGTACATTGGATGTTGTCCGCGCTGTTACGCGCGAGGAGGCTGGAAAGCTCAAGGAGGAGAACGAAAAGGCGCGTGAGAAGGCAGATAAACGCAACACATATCTTCTCCGCGAGGGTGGTGAGCTCTGTCTGCGCTATTTATCCCGCGACCAGAATCCGAATTCCCCCTTAAGTGATCCTCCCAAACACCGCAGCTGCAGAATCCCTCTCGGCAACGGAGGTTCAGAAACGCGCAGATTCTCATAGCGCCCGCCGGACGTTGTTGGCATCAAATCCGTCTTTATACGTCTCCAAGACACGCCTGAGCATTCGGCACATCCCAACGTTTGTGACGGAGCGCATGCTGAAACGCCTTGCAACGCACGCGATGCAAACTTTTGACGATGAGGTCGCTGCGGGAAGTCGCACAGGCTTAACTGAGGAGGAGTTGGCCCGGGACGAGCCAGTTTCTGGTGCGGACGAGAGCCGAAATAAAGGAGGACCAACGCCGCGTGTGCGTCAAGCGAAGATTATTCGCCAGGCAGATCGCGTCGATCCGCTGACCGGGAAGGGTCGCAGCAAAGGGTACGGTTTCCTAGAATTACGCGAACACGCAGACGCGCTCCGTGTCTTACGGTGGACAAACAACAATCCCGATGTTCCTTCGCTCCTTGTGGAATGGTGGCCGGCAGAGCTGGAGGTACAAAAGAAGGGCGCAGATCCCTCGCGCGCGAAGAGGATCGCGGAGGCGGAGAACCAGGGGGCCACTACTAAACATCCGAAAGGCACGCTTATCGTTGAGTTCTCAATCGAGAACGTACAAGTTGTGCAACGGCGCACAGCCCGCCAACATCAAAATGTGGTGAGTCTAACGCATGTACATTGCTCACAACGTGAACCCATGGATGCATTTAGGACAATGCTGGGGGGAAGAGGAAGTTGGCCCCATCAGAAAACAAGGATAGTTCCCCCGCGAAAAGGCGAAGAACCGCTCCAGAAGGATCGCCCGGTAAGGCTGAGCCCGACTCGCAATCGCGACCCAATATCAAACAGGGTAGGAAGCGCGAAAAAGGGAGGAAGGGGAAGCCGACGTAGTGGACCCTCACCAACTTGTAATGATGTTACGGTGATGTCAATGCAATACCGTGGTGCAGTTTGCGGAATGCGCCCTCTATCCGCAAACTTCTACTGTTTCATGTCTGCCTGCAGACACGACTCAAAACTGCACTTGAGAGATGGACACACGTCCCTGCCACACTGATGCAGCAACGTTAGGCATCGGGCCATCAGGTATTGCCCACGAGTCTTCGGTACTTTGGAAAGTCGAGCTTCGAACGACGGGGCTGGTTATTGGCAAAATCAGCCCATGACCGACGATTATCTGGCTCGTCCTGCAACATAGCGCGCATACAGTAATGTTATGTCACGGGGCTTTGTTATTGTGTGAAAGTGGACGTATTTTGAGTCGACGACAATCTACGCAGCGAAGGCTCGGGCCAGAGAATCGTAGCCGTACTACGGTTATGTTACGTATCGCCGGTTTCTTGCTTCGAGCCAATGAGTCTCATTAATCTACGATGCTTCTGCGCTTCGACGAGCCATGGGTGATCGTCACGTCGCGTGAGAAGTTCTGCGATGGACACTTCTTCGTCTGTCGCCGCAAAACCGTCCAGGGCCAAGAATAACTGCGGCTTCGTGAGCACGATGCGGACCAAGCTGGGGTTCTCGCTGGCAATGAGCAAGGACGAGTTCCACGCCGGGGGCAGGGGAGTGCGCAAAACGCGCAACGAAGGCGAGCGGGACAGCGTCAACGCGAGGGGCGACGGTTGGCCGTGAGGCGGTAAGAACAGCAGGCGGGGTTCGATGACGGCGACTTCCTGTTTTTTTTATAGAGTTAGCGGGTCTCGAGGTTCGCGTTAGGAAAGCTCGTACCAGGCTTGTCCAACCCTCGATGGCACGAGCCAAGGTGCTCGCAGCGCCCAGCGCACGATCGCTTAAAAACCCAACTCCCTGACGCACAACTAGGCGACGTACAGGTACAGCGGAGAGGGGTGGCCAGGCGTTCTCACCACCACCGCCAAGGGATTGGTTTCCTCCCAACCCATGAAACACAAAATCAAGTGTTTGGAGAGATCCTTTGGCGTCGCCGATGGCATGGAACACGGGCAACCACAGTGTTAGAGCCGACGCATAAAGGTGGCGTATATGATAAGCAAGCTTCGGCTGGCGGAGGATAGTACGTTCGACACTGCGAGTTTGTGAGATAGTTCGAAGTAGAATACTCTGATATAAGATGGGGAGACCTATGCGGTGGATGGTACGACAGGTGAGGAGGGAATGTGGGTCCGGTAAGGATAACCTTGAGTCTGAGGGGAGAATGACAGACTCGAGAACAACGAAGAGTATTTCCTCGGGGAGATCGAGCAGCAGCAGCATGACTGATAAATTCTATATTTGGCAAGTCATCGCTGAGATTGGGCCAACTCAACTTCAAACCCCGACTTCTGCGACGCGATTTCCAAAAAAGGTCTGACCCCGGTCAACTGACCCAAGACCCCTCTAACCTCGAGTAAGGTTGACCCGTGCAACACTAACAAAACCGAACAGTGCGGTCTCTGTTGAAAGACGAACGCGGCCAAGTACGCTTATCGGGTAGTGTAAAACGTCAAAAAGTGAACCCGATAAGGCATAATTAATTAACTAATTAAGAGGTCAGCATCTCACGGACGATGCTCTCGAACTTCGGCTCGACCCCGGACAGGATCTCAACTGACTCTTCCTGAATCGTTGAATACTCTTAGATACAACTCCGATGATCATTAAGCATTGTGACGCACCCAGATCCGCCTTTGCGCCACTGCGCCATCATCGCTCAAAACGTAGTCACTGACTTCCTGGAGATTTGCCTTGCTCACGTAGGTGCCGCGCAACTCGAAGTCACGACCGGCACCGCCAACGGCAGCCCACACGAGTTGTCGTGAGCCCTGCTCAGTTGTGCGAGCAAGCACGGCCGCCATGATCGCCGTGGCTATGCGCACGGCAAAAGGTAGATGTCGCGACAACTGTGATTTGCAATAACCGGGGTTGACTGAGGTTACAATTATTGGCGAATTTGCGGGCAGCCTCTTTGTCAATTCTCGGACAAAAAAAACATTCAGGACTATAAAAGCATTCAAGATAAGTCACGATGGTCGAGAACGGCTGCGACGAACGTTTTGATAGGGGGTATCTGTCACCCATGACCCTGCAAAGACTGTGAGGGCGACGCGGAGGGGTACGGGAAGGATGTCTAACTTTGAAGTGCAGTAGTCCTTGTTGCTCAACTTTTGGAGGACTTTATCATCATTTTCGGCCATTTCCTTTGATAAACTTGCCCAGTAGTGCACGTCACTGGAAACGACGACTACACGTGGTTTGGCGATGACCCGGACGAGGCGGCTTTGAGCAAGCAAGGGAGCAAAAGGATGGTCAACAACACCGCTGACAGGTGGTTCACCTGGATCCTGCGAGCGGACTTAACACGACGGTATCGATTCAAGAGAATAAAGACTCACATCTCCTCCCAATCATCACTCGTAGAAACATAATTGGGAGACGCAACACCCGCGTTGTATACGAGGATGTCTATCTGAGAGCCATCGCGAATGAACGCGTCTGCGAAAGCAGAAACAGATGCAAATCTCGAGAGGTCGACAAGGGCAAGCTCTGCGTTCTTGAAACCAGTAGCTTGTATGGCTAACTGGGATTTAGGATCGAAGGAGCCTCTAGTTGTGTCCACTCTTACCATGAACTGCAGCTTGGCCCTTTTCCTGGCTGCGGCAGCCAAGGACCAGCCTCTTGGGGTTCATCGAGGCAAAATGTTTTGCAGCCTCGAAGCCCAGTCCAACATTTGCCCCCACGACGACAACCGTTTTTCCAGAAAGGTCCGCATGTACTACAGGATGTACTTTCCAAAGTTGGTCGCCGACAAAGTTAAGAAATGACAATTGTCCCATGGCGGCGAACGCAAGGATTGGTGGTAGAGGGGAGATAGTGCAAGGAGCCCAAGAACTACTGGCGCGCATCGAGTTGGCATTGTCGTTATAAATACCTTGACTAGACGCACGTCTTATCTAGCGTATATCTCCTCTCCGAAGTCACCGGGCCCTGCGTTCATAATAGTTGTCGGTGGATTGGCACAAATTTAACGGCTTATGCTAGGTACTGCAGTACCTGGTAGGATTTCGTGCAGTTGTTGTCTGAATTGTGGTGCTACTGACGATATGTTTCAAGTCAAATTTCAAACGACTCTGCCAGTGCTTAATCAGACAAGTGCCAAGAAGTCACGTTATGATGACCTGTCATATTATTTTAGTCAGCTGTAAGACAGCCGATTCTTAGCCTCAGATCGATAGTCCAATGCCTGGACCCTGCGCTACACTACCAAACATCCCTGATTCTGTGTGAGGTTCGGTTCCCAAGGTCCATGCAATCATAGTTTAGGCTCATTCGTTGAGGGACCCCTCAGACGAAGTTGACTGGAGATTGGCTCAGCATCAGACTGTCAATAATTCGGTCAAATAGCATAAGGACAACGCATGATCAGCGTGTATCATGCAAACCTGGCCATGAAGAACTAGGCGTGTATTTACATGAGGTCAATGTAGTTAACGAACCAAGGAATGTATATACATACCGTCTCCCAAGTCTCATCAACCTCATCAAGAAGCAATACATCACGCACACATATTCTTCAATCGGGTATATTAATGCGTTTATTATTGAAAATGGATTAATCAAATATTGTCAAGTAGCAATCACCCACGCCATCTCTAAAGGGAGGGCACAATCTTAAGAAGCGACAACACCCAAGCAATTTGTCCAACTGCAACATATCCCTTCACGCCCGCGAGGAGCAAAACTCCGATGGGTCCAGTAACCCTGACAACAGCCTGAACGAGGACGAAGGTAACGTTGCTAATACATGTTACTTCAGTTCCAATGAACCAGATGAGCAGGGACGAAGCACTTACGCAATGACGATCGCGATTTGAAGGACCCCAGTGACGCCGACGAGGTTAAGGACAATTGCCAATGCCCGGTACACGATTACCAGGATGTCGTAGACGAGCCCCTTCACAACCTCCACGGTGGCCACACCGACCACTACCTCCACCGGCTTATCAGCCAGCTTGTCGACGGCAGCGACTGCGCTATAGATAATGTCTACGACATCATACAGAATTGGGGTGACATTAACCACCGTAGCATTGTCGGAGACGAGGTACACTGTCTCAAGGTTAACAACATCCCCGTGAGAGTAGTTTGGATTCCCGTACAGATTGGTTGGAGCTCGAATGTGACTTTCGTTAGCACGTCCACCAGAACACCTTCAATGAGGCCCTCGTCCCCATTGCGGACTTCGATGCTGGCATCTCGTTGGCTGAGCGGGACTGCCTGGCTAAGGGTGCCGAAGGCCACTGCAGCGAAAGTAATGATCTTGGAGAAGGAGAGCATTGTTATAGAGAATGAGGGTGGGGTGAATGAAGGAATGTGGGTTGATGTGTAAGGACTGATGAAGAATACGGTGAAGAACCGATGAGAGAATCCTGGAGCAGTGTGAGGGTTTTTATATCAGTGGTCCGCAGATGCTGACCAACATAAACGTAAATTGCCAACAGCAAACGGGAGGTGCTCTTTACGAACCCGCAAGTGGAGCATTGAACTAAACGCGAGAAGCGCCGGAATAACCCTAGCCGATCGGTTCGTTGACGAAAAGACGGCGAGCGCGGAAACTATAACTGACGGACCGAAGATGACTGGAACATTTTTTGACAGGTCAAAAACAGAAAGAAATGGAAGCGCGAGGCCTGCATAGCCCTAAGTCTGAGACGACAGACCACCAGGTGTTGTGGGAGAACATGTTCCCACGTCCCAAGCAGAACAAGGACGGAAGCGCAGGGTACAGACGACACTGTCCCCAATCTTTGGCGCACAAGATATCAATGGACACACTATAAAACACTTAATTAGTCTCAAATATTCAAGCGAGCGAAGACCCTGCCGGCAATCGTTAGGATCATACGGCTCCGAGTTTTCCATTGATTAAGCGAGGCCCGAGTGCGCCATTATCGTACTAGTCTCATACCCGCCGCTCTAGTACTATGCGACTCTTGATGCGACTGCAGGTTTCCATTCAAGAGCTCGCTACTTTCATTTCCAATCAAGACCACGTGTGTCCTAGTACCGTTTAATGTATTGCCGATCAGGGAGACGGTGTAAACGCAGTGGGAGAGCGATTTCGTGATCAGGACAGACGGACTTGTCCAACTGAGAAGAACAGAAGGATCTGTGAGAATAAACGACTCGCTTGTCGTTCGTTGGTGCGAAAAACCAGGAGCATAGGCCATCAAGTTGCCATGGGAGTTGGAGCTTTGAAATTTGAACGGTTCAGTCCCATTTACTGTGAGTAATGAGGGTGGAGCCGTTAGTACGTGTCACGTAAGTAATACAAGCGTCATGCGGGTTAGCATATTCCAGGTGTAGTAGAAATTGACTTATGTGGAGTAGTGGTGATCGGGCTTCAGACTGGCGGCGGTCAACTAGTAGCGGTCAACTAGTAGCGCGCTGCGTACGTAACGCGGGAAAAACGTGTTT
>JAKELH010001066.1:0-14383 GCA_021525015.1 Lactarius pseudohatsudake | reverse complement strand
CCTACTATCACACACAATTCCGTATGAATGTACGAATTGTGAGGGAAAGCAGGGGGGGGAAGGGAAAGCAGGGGAAGGGTCGTTCTAGACCCTGTGCGGAAGTAAAACGTGCCTGCCACGTCAGCACGTCCGCTACGTGGCTGCGTTCCACTGGCGGCGCCACCCCTCCTTTCCCACCGTCCTTATCGCGTGCCACCCGATTCGTACAGAATCGGGTGTGCAAAGAGCGTCGTACCCTCCCATCCCCCCGCCGTTCCCATTTGCGTCGAAGGACGCAAGAGGACAGGCCCTACATCCCCTACATCACGCGTCACCCCGTTCACGCGCAGACAAGGGTGCACCAGGGTAAGTCGCTCCCTCATCTTCCCCCCCGCATTGACTGCCGCCCCGTTCGAGCGCAGAAAAGGGGTGCACCAGGGTAATTCCCCCCCTCATCTTCCCCCTCCCGCACTGTCCCGCCACCCCTTCTCGCGTAGAAAGGGGGAGCGCACGAGGGCATGCCGCCCCCTCCTTATCCCCCAGTCGCGCCACACCCCGTTCGCGCAGAAAGGGAGCGCACAAGGGCACACCCTTCCCCCACGTCCCTCCGTCCCTCTCCTTCGCCCCCTACTCTTCCCCTGTCCGCACCGCCCATTCGCACAGAAGGGGTGCGCATGAGGGCACCCCGCCACCGCCCTCTCCCTCTCTTCCCGGCCCCTCCCTTCCCATTTGCGCGAGGGCACCCCGCCACCGTCCTTCCCCATTCCCACGGAAGGGGTGACGCCGCCCCCTCCCCTTGCCCCCAGTCCCTCCCTTTCCCCCTCGGGCCGTGTAAAGGGGCACACAAGGGCACGCTACCCCTGGCCCCTCCCTTCCCCGTTTGCGCGGAAGAGGTGCGCACCAGGGGCATGCCGCCCCCTCTCCCCGTCGCCACCGGCCGTCCCTTGACCGAGCCCCCCCGTACGCGAGGGCATGCCACCCCTGGCCCAACCCTTTCGCATTCGCACAGAAGAGGGGCGCACCGCATGCCACCCCCTCCCCTTCACCCTTGACCTCCCTGCCCTGTACGCACGGGAAGGGTGCACGCGAGGTCACGCAACCTCCGGCCCCTTCCTTCCCCGTCACCCTCGGCCCCTCACCTTCTCCCTTGACCTCGCCGCCCCGTTCACGCGGCAAATGGGCACACGAGGGCACGCCACTTCAGTCCTACCCTTCCACATTCGCACGGAAGGGGGGTGGGCCGCATGCCGCCCCCCTCTCCCCGTCGTCCCTGGCCCCTCCCCTTGCCATTTGGCCGCGCCACCCCATCCACGAGGCCATGCCACCTCTGGCCCCACCTTCCCCTTGACCGCGCGCGGCACACGCGGAAAGACCTGTGGCGCCCCGTTCGCGCGGGAAGGGGTTGCACAAGGCCAAGCCGACCCCGCCTCCCTCCGTGTTGCGCAGCGGGGCTGGACGGTCTCAGTGCACCCGCGTTCACCGTGCCCGCACCGCATTTTCGTGCGCCATAGTACGACTTAGACCATGTAGCCCAATTAGATCATAAAAATATATTTATTGTTTTGTTAAGTTGTGTGAATATCTTAAAAAACATATGAGATTTATGTTTGATGACTAAAAACAAAGTGTACGATTAAGGAAATAGCATTTTTAAAAAGAAAGTGTTTTATTTGCGCTTACTAAGAGTAAAGTTTACTGAGCTCGAATGCTGTTCGGGGACGCCCATTTTGTGATGACAGAGGAAACGTGACTTTCTTGGCACCTTCCTTTTTGGGGGCGTGATTCCCTGCGGAAAGATGGCCACTCACATTGTCGCTGTTATTGTCGCAGTTGTCGCAGCGTTGTCGTGGTTGTCATAGCTATTTTCACGGTTGTTGTCGCAGTTGTTGTCGCTGCTGTTGCTGCTGTTGCTGCTGTTGCTGCTGTTGCTGCTGTTGCTGCTGTCGCTCACTGATGAAGATGACGACAATGGAGACACCGACAACAACGACAAGACGACGTCAACAGCGACTCGGACAACACGATACGACAACAACGCGACATGCAACGACTCGGCGGACGCAACGGCAGGCTCTGCGACAGGCACTGGCATTCTCATGAGGACCTGTAGTAGTAACTAGCTAGTAATAGTAGTTAGTATATGCGCATGTGTATGTCTAGGTCTAATAAAAAAATGTCGTAGTGTCCTCGAAAAAACCCGCGAAACCCACACAGTGGGTATGGGTCTGGTGCGGGTGCCGTGTGACCGACCCGTACCCGTACCTGGTATGACGGGTAGCGCTTACCCGCACGGGTTTATAAACCCATGCTATGCACTAGTCGTCGCTGAGGTTGTTGACATGTTGTTGGTGCAGTTGTGGTCGTGGTTGTCGATGCGGTGTTGATGGTTGTTGGACTGTGGTCGTTGGTGATGGCGCGTTGTTGTTTTGAGGTTGTTGTTGTTGAGGCCGGTCCGAGGAATCGATGTCGGCATCGCTGCAGTCAGCCCGGATGTTGGAATGGTGGTCGTAGTTTGTATTTGGTCGTCGTTGTCGATGCTGGCGTTGTCGGATGGTCGTGGCTGTAAAGACCGGTTGGGACTGGTCCCAACCGGCCCTGTGGCGGTTCATCCAAATTGCCAGATTTGGATGAACTGCAACTGGTAAAATTCCCAGGCGGGATGAACCGCAACCGACAGTCCGGTTGCCATCGGTTGCAGTCCGGTCCGGTCCCGGTTTTTTTCCGGTTCATCGGACTGGACTTTCGAACACTAATTGTCACGGTTTCACCCTCGCCGGCACGTGATTCGCCACGTGACTACACGCCGACCGCCGACATCCCCGTTGTGGAGTCCGCCAACACGCCTGAAGACCCGTGGTGGGACTGGCAAGCCAAAGAAGATCCACGCGTACAGGAGAGAGTATGGGCAACAATAGAAGCCCTAGAGAATAACGCGAGAGCGGGACGTCTGGTGAGCGATCGATCCCCCTCCCCGCCTCAGAACCGCTGCCAGGAGCCTTGGGAATAGGTCCTGATGTACAGCCGTCACGTGACCCTGGCATGTGACCTGCCTCGACTCGCCCAGAAGAGCCCGGATGAGCTAGTGCCTGGGCTGGTCTAGCCTCTGATGCAATACGGTACGAATCGAGACTCGGATGACTGAGATACATAGCGGATGACTGATGACCGCTGACTACTGTATGGACTGCTGACTGATGACGATCGAGGGCCTTACGCCATTGGCCACTCGTATTAGGGTTTCGGAGTTAGGGCTGGGCTTCAAAGCTCCCCTAAGTACTATAAGTAGATGGCTACTTGTGCCTTAGAGCGGTAGCTTTGATATCTTTGTGAATACCTTCCCTCTTTGGAGCCGGGCCAGTAGTACTGCGCTATCCACTCTGCGAATAACCACATCGATCACCTCCTCGCTCGCTGGTGTGACCTCGGAGACCCGTCCCTCCACCTTCATCCTCTTCAGTGCGCTTTCGGAGCCTGTCCAGCCACTGTCCACTTCTCCCTCTATCTGCCATTATCGACGACCATCGAACGCCCCTACGCCTTGCAACGCGGTTGCAGCAGCAAACAGGCACACGTGACTCAAGTTGAGTCCAACGTCCAGGAAGGAACGTTACACTAATCATAGCATCATCACTGCCCACCCCCCTCTGGAAATGGAGGTGAACCAATAGGGGCATTAGCTAGATCTGAGCAGATCAGTAAGTAATTAGGAGTATACAAATTAAGTGCTCACCATCTGGATAAGGAGATCCAGGTTGCCTAGATGACTGGGACTCCTCAGCCAGGCTATTAAGCAGCTCTTCAAGCTGGTAATGACAGCTCTGGACCCAGTCCACAGTGTTTTGATGTGCATCAGAAGCTATCAGATTATTTAGGTGCTTCAGGTTGTCCCTGAAGTGAAACCTAATAGTCCTTTTGGAAAGCTCCTTTTGTGAGATACACTTAAAGCATGGGCAAATATATTTTAACATTGGGGCCATAGTTGTTGTAAGAAGATGTGTATATGAACTAAGTAGTACAGAAAGTGTATCCTGATGGTCTGCAGATAACAAGTTGCAAGAGTTACAAGGGATTGTAATCCCGGGCCGGCACTGCCAGCACGTTTGTCAGCACTAAGTGAATGTTGACTTTGCGTTTTCCTTGCTCGCTCTCCTTGTCGCTCTCTCTACCATTCTCCACTGTTCCGTTCTCTTCTCTTCCATTTTCTTCTCTTCCATCTTCTCCTCTTCCATTTTTTCTTCCATTTCTCAATCATGTTGACCCTTGCTGATGATGACAACAAGCTGCTCTTGAACTTTGACGATGTGGACGACGAGTCCGTGTTTCGTTGGTCTTGTGCCCCAGGCGGGGCTTTTTCTGCGACCGCCAGTATGCGGTCCCTTGCAACACCTTCTCAACTCTCTCAACCTTCGGGCCTCCCCATCGCATCCATCGCTGCGTTGACTCACGACGAGCTCACGCACAATCCGGAATTCGTGAAATACGTCGAGATGGTCAGCCACCTGCAAGAGCTGCTCAGCTTGCGGCAAAATCCTACGGCGGCGACGAACTGTGAGTGCCCATTCTTTCTCTCATTTGCCTATTTTTTGCTTACTTTTTATATATATCAGCCACAACCATTAGCTCGACCACCACGTCGTCCCTGCGCCCGAGCGAGTCGGCTTCACAGGTTTCCTCTGGCGGTGCCCGGCTCCAATCCCCACTCCCTTGTCCACGACCACTCACCTGCCCAGATCACTACCCACTATCTGTCATCTGGACCCAAGTTGATTGCAAGGCCAATCCCAGCATCGGCTGCTCGGCCAGCAACTTGTCCCGACCCCCCATGCAGCGCGCGATCCAACGTGAAGATGGGGTGATAATCTCAGACCTGGAGTGGCAGGCGATCTGCCAATCTGCAGGGATTGTTGCTCACTCCCACATGGAACTGCTGAAGCAAGATCCCCACGCCATTCTCGCCAAGATGCACAAGAAGGGGTTCGTCAAGAAACACTTTCCGGACGAGTGGTTTGCAGCGCTCATAGCGCTCGAACATTCAGCTCCTGTCCTCTCACTGTGCGCCCAGAATTGGAAGGCTGACATGGTCCTCGGGGCTGTGCTGGACTCGTTGAAGTCTTCTGCCACTGTGCCTCCTTCCCATCCCTCAACCCCTAGCCTCGTCACATCCTCCCATCCCCCTCCTTCCAGCCTCGTCACATCTTCTTCCCACGCCTCGGCTTCCCACCCTACCACTCCTTCCAGTGTCGCCCGCCACTCACAGTTGTCCCCTCGTCGCACCTCGTTCAAGTCCCCCCATCCTCGACTGCGTGCACTGTCAGGACCGGTGGAGTCACCCCAGGAGCCAGGGCCAGCCGGCAAGGCTGGCCCCCAGGCAAAGCGCAGGCGCGATCCAAGCTCGTCACGACGAAGCGGGAAGCGTTCAAAAGTCGGCAAGGGTGCCAGTGGGACATCTGCAGATTCTGGTGCAGGTGGGTCTGCAAGTATATTTTATGCGTTAAACTAACTATTTCGTAGTTCAATGCCGGCCTCCTTCCCCCCACCCTGCTTTCATGTCGTTGGTTCAACCTGACACAGCCTCCCAGCCGGTAAGTTATTCTGTTCTTTGTACTATGTTTCGATCGTTGACCCTTCCTACCAAATCCCTATGACATCCCGATGCACCGCATTGCCAGTCACAGCCCCCGAGCTCCGAACCTGCCCTCCCCAAGACGTCACGTGCCAAGCAGGACAACACCACGTCACGTGCCAAGGCTCCGTCGACACAGGCGGCCAAGGGCAATCCTGCCACAACAACGGACGGCGACAACGACGTGGCTACCCAGCCAGTGTCTAAGTCTTGTTCGGTGACCCCTGTTGAGGACCCCGGGTGCAAGAGCCCAATATGGGGTGCCCAAGTCCCCAGATTGGCGACTTTGTCATTTGGGGTATGTATCTTCTCATCTACTATATATTTTAATGGTTGATTTTTTGTAGGATTCGAGTGAACCTGCCCCTCCCAAGACGACGTGTTCCAAGCAAGACCATGCCACGTCACACACCAAGGCTCCGTCTACACGGTCAGCCAAGGCCAAGGCCAGCCGTCCCACGACGACAGACGACGACAATGTCACTACCCAGCCGCAGTCCAAGTTGCGTTCGGTGTCCCCTGTTTCAGACCGTGGGTGCAAAAGTCCAGGATTGGGTACCCAAGATCCAGCTGGAAAGGCGGCATCGTCGTCTGAGGTGTGTAGCTACTTTGCCACACTTTCCTGCTTCTGATGGTTCGTTTTTTTAGGGTTCAGGCTGCGACAATGAGTCGGCGGAGTCGCACTCGCACCTCCAGGCCCTCCAGCATGACGAGCTTGTGCTTTGGGTTGAGAAGCACAAAATCAAGTCGACGGGCAAGCGGCCAACAAGAAGGGGTGCATCGTTCCCCTCCCTTTTTCTTCCTCGCCCCCTGCTCACCCCATTGTATGTACAGACCTCATCAATGCGATATCAGGAGCGCCAAAATCAGAACAGCCCTCCAAAGAGGACATTGAGAGCATTGTCAAGGAGGTAAGTGCATGCATATTCAACTGCTCATTTATGACTAACTTGGTGCTCTAGCACAAATCGAAGCACATCACGAAGGCTGCATAGTGGCCAGTTTTCTTACTCGCGCTCTAGGTACTGTCTGTCGGTGGCGGCCTGTGTTGATCTCAAAAAATATATGTTTTGTGCTGTCAGAAATTCTGGTCATGTGATTGACTTTGTGTGACTTTTCTTTGACTTTTGTTCTTTGACTTTATTTGACTGCTAATTGACTTTCAAAGTCAGCTTACAGTCAAGCAAAGTCAGTCTGTAGTCAATGGTATTGGCTGACTTTTGTCTGACTTTTCTTTGACTTTTCTTTGACTGCTAATTGACTTTCAAAGTCAGCTTACAGTCAAGCAAAGTCAGTCTGTAGTCAATGGTATTGGCTGACTTTTGTCTGACTTTTCTTTGACTTTTCTTTGACTGCTAATTGACTTTCAAAGTCGGCTTGCAGTCAAGCAAAGTCAGTCTGTAGTCAATGAAATTGTTTGACTTTTCTTTGACTTGTATTTGACTTGTATTTGACTTGTATTTGACTTTGAATTGACTTTGAATTGACTTTGAAAGTCGGCTTGCAGTCAAGCAAAGTCAGTCTGTAGTCAATGAAATTTCCTGATTTTTGTTTGACTTTGAATTGACTTTTATTTGACTTTTAATTGACTACTAATTGACTTTTATTTGACCTTTTATTTGACTTTGAATTGACTTTGAATTGACTACTAAGTGACTTTCAAAGTCAGCTTGCAGTCAAGCAAAGTCAGTCTGTAGTCAATGAAATTGGCTGACTTTTGTTTGACTTTTAATTGACTTTTGTCTGACTTTTTTCTGACTTCTAATCGACTTTGAAAGTCATTGACATGACTTTTCATTGACTTCTGTTGACTCTTATTGACCTTTGGTTGACTTGTTTACTGACTTGCACTTGACTTCTGTAGTCAATTCAAAGTCAAAAAATAGGACCTCAGTCAACAAAAAGTCAAATGAAAGTCATCACCGACTTCAACTGACTTTTTGTTGACTTTTATTTGACTTCTGTAGTCAAATCAAAGTCAAAAATTAGGACTTTAGTCAATGAAAAGTCAATGAAAAGTCAATGAAAAGTCAACGACTTACAATGACTTTTTGTTGACTTTTTGTTGACCTCTGGATTTTGACTTCAGTAGTCAACTCAAAGTCAAACCTCAGTCAATGGAAAGTCAACAAAAAGGTCATTGACTACCAAGTGACTATACATTGACCTTGACTCGACTTTTTTGTGACTAAAGCCTGACTTTCAAAGTCAAAATAATAGGACGTCGGTCAACCGAAAGTCGATGACTTTTAGCTGACTTTTGGCTGACTTTTCTTTTTTACTGAGTGTGATGGGCTTGATTGCAGTATGCTTGTGGACATCAAAGCAAAATCTTCATTAGAATTATATTGAAATCACCTAGAGTTTGAAAGTCCAGTTGGGTCCAGTTTTTTTCCTAATTTGGCAGCAACTGCAACTGCAACTGGTTGGTCATCCAGCCTGACCAGTACAACCTCAACCAAACCGTGACCAACCGGTTGTCACCAGTTGCACTACCATCCTGTAACTTGTGTCAACCAGTTGTGACCCAACTTGGTTGCAGTCAGTTGCAGCCGGTTGAGACCAGTCACAACTGATGAACCAGAGCACAATGGCATTACCATGTTCAACGTGCAACAAGACATACTACAGGTGTAATCTAAGCAAGTGGGGTCTTCTACAGGTTCTTCCCATCTTCACTGTCCTCGTCATCCCACTTCCTCAGTTCCTCATCCACTAGAAACTGGTCCTCAAAATCATCCAGCACCTCTTCTGTTTCCTCGGAGCTCAGTCGTGCAAGATCAACTAGCTGTGGGCACCATGCCCCTTTCACGACCTGGAGTTGTTCAAAGACCTCAGCTTTAAGTCTTGCACGACAATCTGTGGCTGTGAGCTTGCTACTCGAGAAGATGCATTCACATGGAACGGACGATGCTTGACTTGGGAGGACATTGAGTGCGATGCGGGCTAACGTAGGATATACTTTGGTGTGGTGCTACAACTAATTCATCACCACAATGCGTGAAAATTGAAAGGAATATAACCCACAGACCACCACTCGACAATGTCTGTGTCCCAAGTCACATCTGCGGGAATGTCCTGGAGATATCGTCGCAATTCTAGCTTCCAGTCCTCACTAATACCATCAGTAAGGAGTGCAAGTTGGTGCCGATCGTACTCAGACATGAAGGTAGTGACTTCTTCATGATCTTGATCAGAAGGCGACTGGGACTTGGAGCCAGTGGACTGGTGTCGGTGTTGCAGGCGGGTCGTCCAGTATTCACCCATCTGACATTGTGTTGCCATTCAGCATCAAGTAGTACGCACACGAAATACTCACAGAATTCTCAACGATATTCAAAGCTTCCTCTTGCCAGTTCTTGGCATGTTTATTTCCGGCCTCCTGTTCTGCAGCTTGCTCCTCTGCTCCTCCCCATGTGAGTTTGATGTACTGTAACTTGAAGTACGGGTGTAGTACTGCAAATGCGGTTTAATATTGAACAAAATAGCATGGCACAAAACTGACCAAGCACGAGTATATATGCAGGCTTTTCATCAAACCTACAATAATACTTCTTCAGTTTAGCGAGGCTGTCTCTGATTGCTTCGTGGCAGATCTCAAATTGTGGTTCCTTGAGCTTTGCTTCCCAGGCACTCTGGAGGTCCTTGAGCACGGGAAGTGCGCGATAGAGACCCGGGTATTTGTCAGCCAAAAAAGTGTGAAGGATACGATTGGAATCCTGGCAGACATGTGAGTGGCATGACAACATGGAAAATGAAAAAAAAAAAAGCTTACAGCAAGAATCACCTTTGCATTGAGCACTCGTGCCCAATCGAGGTCTGAAAGGGTGAAGGCAGCCCAAGGAATTTGTTTGAAGATGCGACCATCACGCCATAATGTTGTGATGGGACCATAGAGTTGGTCCGCAGATGAGATGAATAAATTTATAGCCTTAGCAGCCTTGATAAGGAGGCATACAGCATAACAATCAGGTGCAACGACAGACTTACCATGCGAAGTTTATATGCACAGTCCAGCATGCCAAATGCCAAACCCCAGCATGTGTTGTTGTGGAGTGTGATCTTCAGGGGTGTCGTGAACTTGCATTCAATCTGGATTGACTCAAACTTCTGAATCTGTTGACCTGAAGCCTGGATCTATGTATGAGTTAGCGTCAGATAACACAATGCTGATGAAACTGCAAACCTTGATTGCCAGCATGTGGATTGTCGCAATCACATCCAGGCCACCACCCAGCACTCAGTTGTTGGGGTCTTCCAGGTCGTATTCCCAGATGGCGTTAGTGGTCTCGATAACTGCAAGCTTTGTGATGTGAGACATAATGTCTACATTTGCTAGGTTGACAATGTGCTCGAGGCAGCTACATCAAAAACTGTAGTTATGAAGACTATGAAAGTTAAACACACTCATGGCAGTTGTTTTTCAGTTGCTGACCAGATGGGCAGCCGGTGGAGATGGTGTTGAGACTCAATGGTATCGCAGAACGTGTTGTTTGATGAGGTGTTATCAAGTGTTACTGTATAGAGCTGGAATCCATCGTCAGCAAGAACAATGAACTCAGAGATAATTAGAGGCACACCTTGGAATGCAAGCGTGACATGATACCCACACGATCACAAAGACCAACAAAATAACGGCCGAGGTTACTTCCTGAGTGAGTTCCATGAATTAGGTGGAAGCCCACAACCTCAGCCCAAAGTGTCCATTTTCCAGATGTCTGATCAATGTCAATCCAATGTGCAGTCATCCCAAGGTACCCTTGTTTTGTATTGTCAGCAGTCCAGCCATCAGCTGTAGTTGAAATCGTTCCTGGAGCATTCTGTTGCATAGTGAGTAGCTGTACCTCAACGAATTCAGTTTACTTAGTATGCTAACCACAATATCATTGTTCAGCTGTTTCAAATGTGTAATGAAAGTGTTCTTAAGATAGACCTTGATGTCGTGGGCACTTGGCAAATCAGCCCGTTTGGTCTTTGGTCGCATGATTACCAAGCAGTTTCAGAATGCAGCCTTGTCTGTGAGAATCAATGCCTACAGTACAGTAAGTTTTAATGATCAGACGGTCAAATCAGAACGAGTTGGACTCTCAAGCTGACCTGATCATCGCAGACAATAAGCTTTGCCACGGCGTCCAATATTGCCTCTTTTGTGAAATCTGTGGGCCCTTTTATCTTTGGAAAACCCAACACGCTCTGTTGCCCTTTCTGCTTGGCCACTTCAACCAGGGTCTCCTTTGGGATACAACGGAAATTTGGCACAATAGGTGGAGTTGCCTTGTCACACCAACTCATATACTCATCAAAGTGGTGGCTGGCAATGTGACCACAACATGTTGAATTCAAGCCACGCAGGAAGCAACTTCTCAGTGATTTCCTTGGTCGTCCTTTCCGTGCAAGCACCTTATCAGTCTCAGCCCTAGGTCATCATGTAAGTATCCATTTTTTGGTGTATTTCTAGCCACTTACTTGCAGAGCGTACACCATCAGCCCTCCAACACCTCAGTAGTTTTCATGCCTGGCTTCCTAAATATGACCCTTATCTTCATGGTGAAGACAGTCAAGAGATCGCATGTCAAATCTCTCTTGGTAGTGACCGCCATAGGAATTCCCTTGGCCTGGTGTTCATAGTGTTGGGGAAGTTCGGTTTGGTTCGGTTTGGGCCATTTTGGGCCAAACCAGAAACCGAACCATTTAATTTTCACCAAACTGAACCCAAACCAGACCCAAACCAGTTCAAACCGTTCCAAACCGTTCCAAACCGTTTCAAACCGATTAAGAATAAGTGTTTGAAATTGGTCCTTAATCGGTTCAGTTCGGTTCAGTTCGGTTCAAACTTGGTTCAAACCACTTAAGGAACCACTTAAGACGTTGGTTTGAGGAAAAAACGATTGATTTTGTTCAAATTCATTGGTTAAGACTTTGTTTCAAATTGTTTGAGACCAAAAACCATTGATTTTGGTTTGAATTTGGTTTAAACTCAGTTTGGTTTGGTTCAAACCGAGTTTGAACCAAACCAAACCATTTATTGAGCACTTATAAACTATTTTTTAATATGTTTTCTTAATCGGTTTGGTTCGGTTTGAACCAGGTTTGGGACCCCCAAACCAGAAACCAAACCATTCAGTTTGAGCCAGGATTCTCCAAACCCAAACCATTTAAAACGGTTTGGGTTCGGTTCAAACCCGGTTTGGGTCGGTCTGAGACCAAACTTCCCCAACACCAGGTGTTCATTGAGGTCCTGTGAATATGTCACACATCGTAAGTCATAGAATCTCCTGCTATTGAATATACAAACTCACCTCTTCTTTGGGTCCATCGGAGTCTTCAATATTGTCAATGATCTCGAGCTCCGTCTCATCATCTAGCTCTTCCTCATCAACAACCTCAATGACCACAGTGACCGCCTTCTTCTTCCCCTTCCCTTTTGGCTTTGATGCGCCTGTCGATTCCTCCGAGCTCTCCTTATTGCGAGGTTTTGGCTTCTTCCTCCAGCTCCTCTGAGCTCCAACATTGCTGTCGTCATCTTGATCACTCCTGTCCCTGCTGTCGTCAGTGGTATTGGCTGCCCACTTCCTTTTCAGTACAGCACGTGTTGCCTTTGATTTGCTGGTAGGTCCCTTCTTTGCCTGATATTTTGCAGTGGGTTTGGTGATATGTGATGGGCCAGATCCATGACTCGCACGAGCCATACCTAGTTACTACTGCATGAGTGGACGGAGGAGAATATGGCACAGATTGGGTGTAAGTGGGTCAAATGGGTGAGTCTTCACGCTCGGAATACATCTGCCTTTAACTCAGTATCTCTTCAGAATACCCTCAGCTACGTGTTATGTCGGCTCACTTTGTTGGACTCGACACCTGAGAGTGTACTCAAAACAGCCATGTTGCACCCTGAATATACTGTCATCTGCTGCCCTGCTATACATAGTACACTTGCATTATGTCCTTGGTTGTGTCAAACATGAGGCAAAAATGATTCGGGCATTGTTTTTTGATCATACTTACATGTAGGCGCACATATTCCAATGGCTCCTAAACCTGCTTCCGCCACTGGCAAGGCCCCTGCCTCCACGCTCCTGCCAAATCGACTGAGGGCTCCAAGGCAGTCAAGAAGACTTCTTCCAAGCCGGCTGGTGAGGTAAGGAAAAGAAGAAGTGTTGCAAGGTGACTTATTCCTCGTACATCTACAAGGTGCTCTGTTTCTATGGCCATCCCAAACTCTTCGCAATTGTCTTGGTTTCTGTGGCCATCCCAAACTCTTCATGATTGTCTTGTTTCAAGACCTCTAATTGGCCGCCTACTCTGTCTGTCACCAAGTTCTGCAGCACAGGTGCCAAGTAAATAGCTTGTCCTTACTTTTGTGTACTATATTACTGTATACTGCTATTTTATTCATTTCTTCCTGATTTTTTGCGTTGAACTCAAAAAAAAAACACCCTTAAGACTTCCCTCACAAAACTCTCACTCCTGTCACACGGTGGTGACTGGTCCAAAAAAAATCAGTTGTGACCGGTTGTGACTGACTGCAACCAGTTGGAGGTCAGCTGCCATTTCGGGCAACTGCAACTGATACATACTGTAACGCCGCCACTGGCGTGAGTCCGACTTGGACAACGAAAGGGCGTTGACTACTCAGCGTGAGGACCTGAGTCAGGTCGATATTGGATACACGGCTCCTCTGCGGCACGTGATCTCTGTAAGCACTAGGGCTAGATCCACTAGGCGTATTCGATGCGCGACTTGCTCTACGAGAGTCAAGCGAAAGAGGAGGCAGACGACTGAGAGGAGAGAAAGGAGTAGGACTGTAATGGCTATTGAAGAAGACCAGAATGGCGTATTCTGGTCTTTGTCCTTCTCTACTTATACATGAGGGGTATGGCTTTAAAGCTCCCCGTGAATCTTGTACTACTAGTGGCGTAAATAGCTCGAACCCTATTATCGCTATCCTAGTAATGAGTCATGCCACATTGGCATGTGATATAGTACTGCTGACTGATGCGAGAAGTCCATGACCTATTACGACTTACTAAGGGAGTCATCACCGCGTAGTAAGCGTCCACTTCCGTAACCGTAACATCACCCCCTTTTCAGCTGCGACGCCCACGGCGCCGAGTAGGTCCAATGCCTCCCATCCAACCCTCCTGCACTTCCGTAATGCGATCCCACGTGTTAGCCATCTCGAGCCGGAATTTGGAGCGAGTCAGCTCCCCTTGTACCCCTCCCAGCGCCTGCGCTAAGGCGTGGAGGCGCTGCTCCATCCTCTCCGCCTCGTGCTTGTACGCTCGGTAGCGAGTCAACTCCGCCTTGAGCCCCGTGTCCTTGAGCTCGTTGACCGCGCGGTCGACGCGATGCTGGTTGCTATGCCCACCTACGAAGGCGTACATGTCCTCCGGTCGGTAGTGGGGCTTACCCGCTTCGCGTACTTGTGGCTCGGCGTAAAGGGGCCGGGTGTATACCTTCTCGCTGTCGGCTAAGAGGGCGAGTACTTGGGGATCCGGCCCCATGATAACTTGAATGAAGGTCGCTTGACGCGTGACCCCCTGTGCATCGGTGATAGGGTAATGGACGAAATCTTCGCCCCGATTGTGCTTGTAGCCGTGGGGTGGCTGTCCTCCGTTGCCGCCGCCTAGGAAGCGCAGGCGGACTGCGGGATGCGGTGCGTCCTCGGCGTCGACTTGTACGTCGCCTCGGAACAGGGGGCGTCCCATCGTGTCACACGCGAACGGGGTCTCGCGCGGGTCGTCAGAGTCGGTGGCGGTGATGATGAAGGGCTGCTCAGCT
>JAKELH010001065.1:0-14438 GCA_021525015.1 Lactarius pseudohatsudake | reverse complement strand
CAGTCTTTTGTACAACCTGTATAATACAGAGTAGACTAGCTTGTATTCGGTAGCTAGTCTTTGAATCATTCTTGACTCGAATCCCATTCTCCTCTGCTTCCCTTTCTAAGGAAGTACTCCTACCTCTGCCCGAGCCCTTCTTGACGACTTCTCGAAGTCATCTCGAAGCTCTCGGTTAAATCCTGATCAGCGCCCTTTGGGTCGACAACCCGTCAAGGTCGTAACACAAGATAGCTCTACACACCGATCCTACGCGGTTTCCGCGTAGTACCTCCGAACGACCGAACAACATCGCAGACACGCCGGACACTGCGATCGAAGGCCAGAGTAACAAATTTTATTTGTAACGCGACCCCTACCAAACAAAGTGGCTATCTCGTATCAGCAGACGAAGTCCCTGAAAACAACGACTGGGTCGAAGTATATCATCGAAGACACGACGACCTCCCAGCACACGTCAAAGGTGTTGTATATTGGCATCAAGCGGAACAGTACGGTATCCTAGACTGAAGACCCAGGTATCGTGCACAGTTTTGGATGTATCTTCCATACGTCGAGTTCATAAACCATTTGTGGTATATCTTGGAAAAGCGAGGTGACGTTTGCCACACCCGCACGCTTTGCATCGCCCGAACGAACAAGTTCGGACTAGGCTGGTGGAACGACGAGGATGAAGAAAATCCTGACAGACCGACGAGCGTCACACTATAGAACTTATAAACACTGACCCAGTAGAGCAACTCGTTGCATCCTTCGAGCAACTACAGCCCTCGATACCCACACCGGTTTAAACAAACTCAGACGACGAGAACGAAGCAGCAGCGCCAGTTAGCGCACCATTACCCGCATTCCCAACATATGCCGTGATAGCAGTCGCAGCTCCCCCTACACCCCGCAACCCCCATAGTCATGGCTGCACCACCACCACCGTTGACCGGAGGACTCAAAGGAATTGCCCCGGCCGTCTTCACAGGCGATCGCGGGAAAAGCAAACAGTTCCTAAGATAATTCCGTCAGTATAAACGAAACAACCGCACTCACGAAATGATGGTCAGCCCATACTCGCTGTCGGACTAGCGCTTTCCTTCCTGCGCGGAAGCACAGTCGACGACTGGGTCGACGCTTGTGAAGCGGCCCTCGACAAAGCTCTCACTCGTGCGGTCAACCCGCTGCTTGAGATGGACGAACAACTATAGAACGTGTTCGAAACAGAGTTCAAAAACACGTGGATCGACACAATGAGCGAGCAAAACGCCTACCAACAATTGATGTCGCTTACTATGACAGGCGACGACATTGACAATTATATCGCCAAGTTCGACCATCTGGCATCGCACGCCGGTGGGATGCCACAGCAAGGGGAACCATTGAGTTCTTCTTCCGCCGTGGGCTCAAGAAAGGGCTCCTGATAGCGTGCCTACGTAGAGCAAACAGACCCAAAACCATGGACGAATGGCGCATGGCAGCTCAAGATGAGGCCCAAAGATACCGTGAAATAGTGGTCTGTATTGGAATATCAGCACCAGGGGTCCAAACCGGGGCCCACGCTGAATACCAAAAGCGTCACTCACCATCCACGCAACAACGATGTCGTGCCCATGGATGTCAATGCGATTACGACAACCACACCGCCTAAATTGCGCTACCCAGAGCGTCTTACGCCAGAAGAAAAGGAGAAATGTCAGAAGGAAGGCCGGTGCTTCCGCTGTCAGAAGCAAGGACACATGTCCCGTTTCTGCCCGTTGAAGGGAGCTAATCGCCCCGCACGAGCCAACGAAGCTACAGCAATGCCAGAACCACCAAAGAAACATACTGCTAAACCCTCGACCCAGTTGTCATCAACGAAGCCACACTCCAAGCGCAGATCCTCTCGCTGAGCAAAACCACGAGACAAAACATGATCGCGTCTCTACTCCTCGAAGGAGATGTTGAAGAGCTTACCGACGACGAAAGTTCCAGCATCAATGCCATTACCAGTACGTCTACCTCCGCCCTCGCCATCGCCGTACCTATCACCGGTCGCGATCGGATGGAGACGATCCCCATGTTGCTCGATTCAGGCGCCAGCGACAATTTCATCGACTATCGCGTCGTGGGACAGCTCAAACTCGATATGGAAGGAGTACCCACTAGAGAAGTACTAAATGTTGACGGAACGGTCAACCAAGGAGGAGGATTGACACGCAAATGTACCTTAGTGTATCAGCAAGGCTCTCACGAATCGACAGTTTCACTCTACGTGACAGACCTTGGGCGACCTAGAGCTATCTTTGGCTATCCCTGGTTCCAAACATACCAGCCTGAGATAGCTTGGAGCAATGGAAAGCTTATCGGTGAAGCTATACGATTGGCCAGAAGAAGAGTTACAGAAATCGCCACCATCACGCAGCAGTGGGCAATACAAGCGGGCACACAAACCAATGACGTCCAACTCCCAGAAGCTTATTAAGCCCACGCTATTGTATTCTCGGAAGAAGCCGCCAAACGATTCCCACCGGCCCGAGAAGACGATCACGCCATCCGGCTCAAACCCGGGGCGCCCGATACGTTGCCCTGTAAAATCTATCCGTTAAATCCCACGGAATTGACACACTTGGACGAATTCTTGCAGGAACACCTGGCCAAAGGATATATATGCGAGTCGAAATCTCCATACACATCGTCGTTCTTCTTTATCAAAAAAAAGGACAGCAAACTCTGACCCATGCAAGATTACAAAGCACTGAATGCGCTCACGGTACGCGACGAATACCTGATACCATTGATCTCAAACATCTTGGACTCGCTCGGCGATAAAACCCTCTTCACCAATTTGACATATGGTGGGGGTACAATAATATTCATGTAAAAGAAGAAGATAGCTGGAAAGCGGCGTTCAAAACCCCACATGGTACTTTCAAGCCGCTCGTCATGTACTTTGGAATGACTAACTCGCCCGCAACCTTCATGTGAGCGATGTTCCGTCTATTCTGCGTCCTGCTAAACCGCTTCCCAGGCGAACACTACGTCTATATGGACCACATTCTTATCACTACCACTCTGGACTATGAACACCATCGCCTCATAGTCAACCTCATCCTAGCTACTTTAGCGGCAGAAAGCTACTTCCTCAAGCTCTCCAAATGCGAGTTCGAGAAACGCGAAATCAACTACCTGGGTATGACTATTAGCGAAGGGTCCATTCGCATGGGCGACGACAAGGTCATAGGGCTCCGCAACTGGCCCCGAGAATTAACGTCGGTACGGCAAGTGCGTAGCATCCTTGGCGTACTAACTACCAACGCCTGTTCATCCCAGGCTTCGTGGCAATGGCCCGCCCCTGAACGCACTCTTAAAGAAAGACGTCACTTTCGCATGGACACCCAACGCACTAACGCGCTCGACAGTCTCATCACCGTTGCCTGCTCTCGTCCAGCTTTGGCCCAGCCGGACGCCGCTCGGCCGTACAAACTGCAAACGGACGCCTCGGCATACGCACTGGGGGCAATCCTTACCCAGGCAGATGCGAGGGGTAAGCCGCAGGTGGTGGGCCACTTCTCGCAATCCCTCACATCGGCAGAGCGGAACTATGATGTCTACGATCGCGAGTTCCTCGGACTGGTGCGTGGGCTCGAACACTGGCGACATCTCCTCGTTGGCGCAAAACTCCCGGTCACTGTTTACATCGACCATGCCAACCTGCTCTACTACCGTCAGCCGCAGCGCATCAACCGTTGCGTCGCCCGCCTTGTCAACCTCCTTGCCGACTACGATTTGCGCCTCATTCACCGCCTGGGGGCCCTCCTTCAGGCGGACGCTCTCTCTTGTCACCCGGTTCACACCCCTGATGTCGTGGATAACACCGACATCACGGTCCTCCACCCCGACCTGTTCATCGCTGCTGCATCTCTGACACTGACCCTCGACGATCGCTGCCGTCTCGCCCAGTCGAACCACCGGTCGGCCCTCGAACTGCTGGCGCAACGCACTCACCTAGTCCTGTCTGACAGCCTTTTTTGGCGCGATTCCCGCTTGGTCATTGTGGAAGATGTTGACCTTAAGCGGGGGGTAATTTCACTCTTTCACGACTCACCAACGGCTGGACATCCAGGAATCGCAAAACCCTGCAACTGGTCCAGGTACACTACTGGTGGCCACGAATGAAAAACAACGTAGAAGAATACGTCAAAGGCTGCGCCCTCTGCCAGAGTACGAAAGTGCTCCCGGGCAGACTGAGACCACCGCTCATCCCCATCAGCCATAATCATGCGCAGCCCCCGTTTACGGTAATTGCACTAGATTTCATTACAAAGCTGCCGGCCTCGCGAGGATATGACATGATTCTCACAATCACCGATCAAGCATGCTCGAAAGCAAGCATCTTTATCCCCTGCAACAAGACGATTACAGCGGAATTAGTCGCCTACAAGTATACGAAATACATCCTACCCCACTACGGACTCCCACGACAGGTAATATCAGATCGAGACCCACGGTTTACCGCCCACGTCATGCGAGAAATGTGCACAAAGCTCAACATCCAGCAGAACATCAGCATGGCGTACCATCCGCAAACTGACGGGCAATCCGAATGCACGAACCAACGCCTTGAGAAATACCTGCGGATATATGTTAACTATCAGCAGGACGACTGGGCAGATTGGCTCCCAATAGTGCAATACGCGCTCAATAGCTGGCGATTGGATACCACCCGCGTCGCCCCCGTTCGACCTGTTAATCGGGTTTATCCCCATGGTACACCAGCCGCAGACTACAGACTCGAATGTCCCCACCACTACTGCCAGGCTCGAACAGCTCCAAAAGCCAGAGTCGCAGCCCACAAAGCGATGACATGAGCGCAAGCTTCTTGGGTAAAAGAGACGAGATACTCACCTTATCAGATGGGAGACAAGGTCTGGCTCGACGCCACGAATCTGCGCACGACCCAGCCCACCGCGAAGCTTGCCCCAAAGAGGTACGGCCCCTTTACGATAGCCAAGAAGCTGTCTGACGTGACGTATCAACTTGTCATCCCAAAAACGTAGAGGGTGCATGACGTCTTCCACGTCAGTCCGCTGACACCGTATAGGGAAACAGCGCTCCACAGGACTAATTACACAGAACTAGCCCTGGAACTTATAGACAGAGAAGAAGAATGGGAAGTCGAGGCGATAATGGGCGAACGACGCCACGGACGTGGCAAGGTCCGCACAATACCTCGTGCGATGGAAGGGGTTCTCGCCAGCACATGACAGTTGGGAAAAGGCGGCTGACGTCCACGCCCCAGACAAGATAAAAGACTACAGGGATAGTCGAGCAGCTAACATGGCAGAAATCACCAGTCTTGAACTCTACTCTCACCATGGCAGTCATCCCCGCTCCGCTGGGACCACGCGCGTTCCCTGCAGTCTGCAACAATGAGCTCACCCCCACCATCATTCAAGAAATTGAAGAACAGGTATACGCCTGGGCTCATGTTGGGGCCACGTATGATGCCCGAGCCAACACCCCCACCACTCGAGAGGACATGTGGGGGCATAGTATGTATCTTGACGATGACGGTTTGCACGTGCAAGTATCTCAGACATGAACTTGTCGACGAAATCGCCTTCGGTATGAGGCCACACAGCGATTACGTGAGGAAGAACACGTATGGGAGGTACAAGCTGGAGACGCCCAGAACATCATACTGGGTGGAGATGCACTCGCCCACGGTGAACTCATTGACCTTGGTCTGCCAGAGGCCGATATCAACGATGATGACGCGGTTCCGGGCAGCGGGTGGAGACGCGCCCTCGCCGACGAACCATACCCCATGGACATCCCGCTCGTGGGAGGAGGCCGTGGGCACACATGATACCTCCGGTTCACGCTCGACGTAGAAGGTAGACCCACGGTCCTTGGGTCAGAAGGTGCGGGTCAGCCCGCGTACAGCAGCGGGCTCTACGCTCGCCATACCCGCGAGAAACAACACACGCCCGACGATGACAGTCTCGCCCTATACGACTCGCACCACACGTCGCGCCACGACATCGACCTAGCCCTTGCACGCCTCGGCAACCCGGGAGTCTGCGCGGAAGTCCTCCAGTACCACGGATCGGCGTGACAAAAGGAACAATTACTCGGACAAATGAGGGACTTAGAACGGCGATGGACTGACTGGGTGGGAAGAGCGTAAGGCGTGGACCAACGCCTGAGGGAGGTGAACGTCCCGTTGCGGCTCACGGCGTTCCTACCCGACCCGCTTCCAGTCTACTCACGTGAGTTGCGCTGAACTACGAGCCCAATTTAGACATCTGCATCATGGCGCATGCCAATGTGGACGACGGCCCCCTCATCATCCCACTACCGGTACCTCCCGTCCCATCGCCACCTCAGCCGCTACCGCCCGCGCCACCGAACGTAGTCGAGCAGCCGCGTCTTGCGGGCGAGGCACAAGCATACGAAAACCCCCCATGCGCTTATTGCGCATCCGCAGAGCATCTATTGTTCGAGTGCTGCGCGCCACATGGGAGATGCGTGACTGAGGCATGATGTATAGTTCCTATGACACATGTCCACCGTCATTCATACTGCGCCTGGCAAGAGTGCGTTGCCTCACTTCCGCTCCCTGCACCCCCGGTAGAACCACCTTGTCACTGCTACCCCCTTCGTCCTACTCCATACCGCCGCCGAGGTCCACACTGGCGCGATCCATGGGCCCTCCATGCAGCCCCCCACGTACACCACGCGACTCAGGGGATACATCAACCACGTACATATCGCACTCTCGCCCACAGACGGCCCGACCTCGCAACTCGTCACCGTCCGACACGGACGACAATCGCATCAACTGGCACCGATATCAAAGCCACATCGACGGCTGAAGAAGTCATTCGAGACAACGCGGCAAGAGGGGGGTGTATGTCACGATCACGTGATATGCCACGTCACCAGGTCTTCGGCTTCTTGGTAATTGGACTGACACGTTTCGGACAGCGCAACATGCCAGCGAGGGCTTGTCTCGCTGGCGCAGTCATGTTGGCTCGCATATTGGTACACGAAAATTGTAGTAAACCCTCAGTCTTTTGTACAACCTGTATAAATACAGAGTAGACTAGCTTGTATTCAGTAGCTAGTCTTTGAATCATTCTTGACTCGAATCCTGTTCTCCTCTGCTTCCCTTTATACAAGGAAGTACTCCTACCCTCTGCCCGAGCCCTTCTCGACGACTTCTCGAAGTCATCTCAAAGCTCTCGGTTAAATCCCAATCAGCGCCCTTTGGGTCGACGACCCGTCAAGGTCGTAACAACAGAGGAGTTCACCGATCAAGAGAAGCATGATGTGGTACAGGAACTCACCAACAAATGGAACGCGGTCAGAACACGCAGCACCTCTACCGACCTGGCCATCGAGGCAGGACAATTCACGGGCATCACAGAGATTCCGGAAGAATATGCGGACTTCGCAAAGGTGTTCAGTGAAGAGGAATCCCATCGATTTCCACCCTCACGGCCGTGGGACCACGCCATCGAGTTCAAAAAGGACGTGCCCGACACCATTGACTGCAAGATCTACCCTATGTTGCGCAATGAGGATATAGCCCTCCGACAGTTCCTAGACGAGCAACTAGAGAAGGGGTACATCCGACCATCGAAATCCCCCTACGCCTCACCCTTCTTCTTTGTCAAGAAGAAGGGCAAGCTGCGACCTGTTCAGGACTACCGAAAAATCAACTCTTTCACAGTGTGTAACCAATACCCCCTCCCGCTCATCCAAGAACTCATCACGGACCTGGGGAACACGGACATTTACACCAAACTTGACGTCCGCTGGGGTATAACAATGTCCAAATCAAGCCTGGCGACAAGGAGAAGGCAGCCTTCAAAGCCCGCCACGGGTTCTTCGAACCACTCGTCATGCTTTGGCCTCACGAACTCGCCGGCCACGTTCCAAGAATGATGGACTACCTCTGTGGCCCCACTATCCTCAAACACGAGCCACTGGGCACCACCATCTGAGTGTATATGGACGACATTGGCATCGCCTCTCGCAGCAGCCGTGCGGGCCATATCACAGCTGTACGTGACATACCCAAATCGCGAAGGACAATGACTTGTACTTCAGCCAGAAAAATGCGTCTTTGGCGCTCCCTCAATCAATTACCTGGGGGTAATCCTTGAAAAGGGGTGACTTGTATGGACCCCATCAAGGTTGCCGGTATCCGCAACTGGCTGACCCCCACAACGGTAAAACAGGTCTGCTCCTTCCTGGGCTTCTGCAACTTTTACCGCCTCTTCATCCGAGGCTTCGCCACACACGCCCCCACTGAACAGACTAACACAAAAGACGCAGAGTGGCAATGGGGACAGGAAGAGGCACCGACTTCACCACACTCAAGACCCTGGTAAATGACCGAGCCAGTACTAGCTCAACCAGACCTCGCAAAGCAGTTCGAGCTAGAGGTAGATGCCTCAGGGTTCGCGGTAGGTGCCGTCCTCCTACAACGCAAGAGGACGGCAAACTACACCCCCTAGGTTACTACTCTGCAACACTCAACGAAGCAGAACGGAACTACGACATCTACGACCTCGAGCTGTTAGCCATCGTCAAGCCTTCTGCCACTGGCGACCCCTACTTGCAGGCTCCCCACATAAAACCAAAGTATTCTCCGACCACCTCAACCTACAGTACTGGCGATCCCCACAACGGATAAGCAGACGCATCGCATGGGAAGTACTAGAACTATTCGAGTACGACTTCGAAATTCACCACATCAAAGGCACAGCAAATGGAAGAGCAGACGCGCTGTCCCGGAGACCAGACTACAACCAAGGAGACAATGACAACAAAGACTAGTGGTCTTACCTGATGCCCTCTTCGTACGAGCCACAAGTTGAGACAGTCATGCCGACCACCCTGACAATAGAACCTGGAGACATGGAACGACCAGACGCAATGTATCGCCAGGGTGGAGGGTTGGATAACAGGAGGCAGAGATTCTGACAACTTTTTCCCACACCCTGCCTCGATCACATTAGTGCCTCATGGTGCCTCATTTACCACCTGTGTCCTTGTCCGGCTTCCTCTGAGTAGGTGCCATTCTAGACTGAGTTATTTTTCTCGGACTATTTACTCTTGTTTAGCACAATCTTTTGATTACATCATGTCTTACTTACTTTTGTACCTACGATTGTAGACCGGCTTTGTACTAGTTTACTGCTCTGGAATACAAATTCTTTCAAAAAAAAAAAAAAGAACATGTAACAATAGCCAGATCAGTTCAGTCTTGTTCTCCGTCCGTCTCCGTCCGTGATGCCCTCCTTCGTGAACTGAAAGTTTTTACCCTTCCATATCTCGTTTTCATACTTTCTGCGTTCGAGGCTGATGTCTGTTACAACGTATATGGACATTTTCTCTGCTTTAGATGTCGAGCTTTCCGCACGTTATACATGGATGCCCAACATCGACTCCTTGGACTTCGTCAATGACCCTGTCGAGACTGGCCCTTACCACAATCAAGATCCTCAGCAAATCCGGCGCCCCAATGTTGGTCTATACGCACTAACATTGGCACACAAGAATCAAATCTATCTGGAATATGAAAATCGCCTTTGCGGTATTCTGGATATGCTCGAATCACTGGACGCCACCGATGGGAAGGAGAGCATGGAGGACCGCGTCCTTCAAGAGTTGATCAGGATAAATAGATTAAAGGGACTCGAGTGGTCCGGTCGACGCAGTAAGCGAGGTGTCAATGGTGCAATGGTCAACACAGGTGTGTTTGTGCCCCTGCTCGGAGTTGCTGTTTTGACAATGCCTCAGAAAGCTACTTTGTAACGAGACATCCCCAGAATCCGACGCTCCATGCTATCTACATGACGACTTTGGTCATGTATGTTCTATATCGTCTTCCCCGTCGCGGCGCAGCTGTCCTGCTTGCTGGCATGAGGAGCATTTTGAAGAGTCAAGCGTCACTTTGTTCCTTGGCGAGTGAAGTGCCGATAGACCCACGAAAGCTCCTATCAACGTATGACCTTGATCCTGTCACCCGGAGCTATGTTTGTTGCCCTTCGTGCTATTGTCTGTATGAATACTCTCTCCGCTAGGACAAGGAAGAGGAAAGCGCATGTTTCTTCCACGAACGTCATGACACCACCGAGAAGGCCGGCGGAAAAATTGGCAGAAGACGTGCAGCTTGTTGTCTCCATTCCGACTCACTGTACACACCGTCGGGTTCGCGCAAGCCCCACCTGTGGCGAGCCCTTATTTGAGGACCGTTATCATCAATGCCAAGCGCATAACCGTTCCTCTATGCAAGTATGAGGTGCAAGATTTGAAGCAGTGGGTGGGCGGCTGCTTTCCAGAACCCGCTATCGAAGAACACGTGTTCAAAGCCTTTCGTAGATCTCGCAAAGAATTCATGGAGGACATGTGGGATGCAGGACACTTGTGTAAGATTCTCCTGAAAAAAGGTGAACGGTTTCTCCCAGGACCGGCAAGTGAGACGCGCCTAGCGTTTTCATTCTCAATGGATAGCTTTAACCCATATCATATGAAAGAAGCCAAGCAAACTGTCTCGTCAACTGCCATATGGCTGATCTTGCTTAATCTCCCCTCTCATCTGCGATACCGTCCCGAAAACATGTTCCTCGCTGGTGTAATTCCCGGCCCGAGGAAACCCTCACTTTCTGACATCAATCACAGTCTCAAACTTTTGGTCGACGTCCTACTGGAGTTCTTCGATCCTGGTGTTTTGTATTCTCGAACGGCGAGACACGAACAAGGTTGTCGAGTTCGGGCAATACTTGTTCCAGTTGTCTCGGATATGCTGGCTGCGCGACAGGCTGGTGGTTTTGCTAGCCCCACGGCGACCTACTTCTGCACGCGCTGCAACCTGAAGGTGCAAGATATCGAAAATATAGACAAGCATAGTTGGCCACCACGAGACGTTGTTGAACATGTCAAAGCTGCGAAGCAATGGCGCGATGCAGGGAGCCATGACGAACAGAATGCGATTTTCCGATTTTCCGGCATTAGGTGGTCCCCGCTCCTTCAATTGCCCTATTGGAACCCCATCCTGTTTACCGCCATCGAACCTATGCACGTCTTTGATGCCGGGCTCTTCCAGAATCACTGCCGGCAGGTTTGGGGCATTGACATATCCAATCCGGTGGTGATGGGACGGTGTCATCGACGACGCTAGAACAATTTCGAGACCTCCAGACGCCGAGTTGGAGAAGTGTATGAGGTTATTCGTGTGGCCGGAGATCTGGAGCGTCTTCGGACCAACTTCATGGAAGGGACTGCGCCCGCGACACCCTGGCACATCTGCAGTGATCACAACTTCGTCGTGCAGGTAATAAGTTGCAATTAGCTATAGCCATCGTCGATTGGTAAGTGTCTTCGTGCCCTTTAATGAACGAAATCGGTGACCGGTGTTGGACACAGCGCAAGGATACGCCTCCTGATATGATCAAGCTACCTACTATCCATCCCGCCGACCAAAGACGTCACACCGTTTCCACGCCTTTTCCCGCTTCTGAAACAGATGTCGAATCTGCCCGTGAGGGGAGCGTTACTACCGATGACTCGGTATGTTGCCAGCATGACTGAATCATGTACTCAACCCGATCGTCTCTTAGGCCGCATCAAATCGCTGTCCGAGTTATGACAGAGTCCCCTCGGAGGACGAACAGAAAGCTGTAGACAAGTGCGTTCAACAACTTGTCGATCGTGCTGCTCGTAATACCGTGTTGCGAGCCAAAAAAACTGTGCTTCAATTTGTCTGTCGGGATTACTGCCAAATGTCTTCTGAAGAGCTGAATAACCTTCGCAACAAAGAAGAATTGTATGCCGCGGCTGCAGCTTGGGTGCGTGTGCAATGTGCTGCACTGAATCGCCGGGTCTCATATCCAGTTAGGTAGAATCAAATGTCCTTCCTGAAGATAATCCCAGCGAGAAAAAAAGGTCTCCCCCAGCAATGGTGCGGTACTTGGCAAGGACGTGATGGAGGCCGTTTGGGCAGACATGGCTCTCACCGAACTCCCGTCTTGGGTCACGGAGGCCCCTTCAAATTGGGGAACCGCGGCACGGGGCAAACTCAGCGCAAACAACTGGAGAGTCATTTGTACCGTCCACCTCCCTATCACGTTAATCAGACTCTGGGGAGGAGACGACCTACCTAACAACCAGAAAGCCATGTTAGAGACTTTATGGATTTAGTGCGTGCGTTCAGATCGCAAGTCTGCGCTCCATCTCTCGAAAAGAGATTGAGCTGTATGAACACTACATCTTTCGTTACATGGCATCATTCAAATCGTTGTACAAGCTTGCAAAGGTGAAACCCATCCACCACGCTGCCTTGCACTACGGCGACGTCCTCCGGGGATTTGGGCCCGCACACACACACAGCGCCGCATTCTACGAGCGGTACATCCACTCTATGCAGAGCAAGAACCACAACATGAAACTGGGTTTGTCATTTGATTCCAGATCTATCCTCATCTCAGTACTTAATACTTAATCCAGGTGAGCTCGAATTAACGTTCATGCGTAGCTCCATAAGGGAGGCAAATTTGAAGGCACTACTCGAAGACAACAGTGAGGTGCGCTCACGTGTCGGTGACCTCGTGGAAGTATACAAGGGCATTCTTGCCGAGGATGCTCGCGGGACGCGCTTGGCCCATATGATCGACGCGGTTCACCTCACACAGAAAACAGCAGACATTGCTTATGACGGAAATAGTCTGTATGAATCAAGCCTTCCTGATGCCATCCTAGCGGCGTTCAGACAATTCTTACATTGCAAATACCCAGGACTTAGGGAAGAGGACGCCGCGGAGGGTTCTTCCACTCCTGTTGCATCTCCCGAAGCTAAGGTGCTGGACAGGTTCTCCCTCCGCGGTGTTCAATACTCCACAGCAAGCCGTCGGGCACGTGACAGCCATGTATTTTTCCGATCTCCCCACACCGAGTCGGAGATGTCGAAGCCAGAGCCCGGCCAGATAACACATATCTTCCTTCGTCCCCACGTTCTAGCTGCGCGCTTTTCTGTTTCTCCAGGTCAACTCCACCACCCACCCGTCTACATCTCTGTGCGGCCCTACGCTTCTCTTCAACCTACTCCAGAGTCCGAGCTCGGCAATATAGACCAAATGTATAGACGATTTGGTTTTGCGGGTGGTTTTTTGTACAGGAACAATTTTGCGCCACATATCATCGTTGAACCATCAAATATTATCTCTCATGTTGCAGTAACACCTCTCGAAATCGGTGGACATAGAGTGGTACATATTCTTCCTATGGATCGGGTACGTTTCACCAAAATTACGAATAAAACTCATGGAGAAACATTTTCAACCACCAGCTCACATCAGGAAAACCCATGTTTTACTTAGCTGAACTTTCTGTTCCTTTTAAGGGAAAAAAGGACCCTCTCAGAAAAGGACCCCCTACTTGCTAAAGAGATCCCCTCTTCTTTTTCTATACTTTTTATACTTTTTAGGCATATTTCTGGGAAATTTTTGGATTTTGGTCCGATTTTGGTCCGATTTTTTGACATTTTGGTCCGATTTATTACCATATATGGAAAGTTTGGGACCAAAACATTAAGTTTGGTCCGATATTTCCATTTTTGGTCATTTTATTTTGTCCATTTTTGGTCATTTGGTACTCTACTTATCCTGTACTTTTTTTGGCAGTTCAGCAAGTAAAAAAAAAAGAAAGAGGGATGTCTTTTTCTTACTTTTTCTTCTTGTTTTCTGAAAAGAATGGAAAAGAATGGAAAAGAATGAATAAGTAAAGAGAGGGTTTTCCTGATGCATGCAGACATCCTTAATGCACGCGCAAGACGAAGACTTAGGTGACCACACAAGCCAGTGAAGCTGCTGTTGAAATGAGAGTGTGCGTCCACGCACGAGTTGCCTCGGCGTCGGGCATGAGCTTACGAGTAGAGATGAGATGCGAGAGGGTCTCGCACCACGATCGTGTGGTTACTTAGTGTCTCAACTACGAGCGATTGATCAGGGACAATCCCCTGTTACTATTTGATATTTACTGTAGTTTTGGTGTTCGTTTCTGTGCGGAATACGGACCTCCGTCCTCGACGATTTCACGTGTAGTTAGCCTCTTCACGATGTACTTAAGGTTGCGTAGTGTACGCCTGGTGCCCCATTCGTTTACGCTACGTCTGGTGTGCCAGGTAAGCAAGTTTATTGTTCTATCTAATACAATTCGTTTACGCTACGTCTGGTGTGCCAGTAACCGACCCCCCTTAACCTGCTGCGCTGCAACAGCTGCACAATAGTCGAAGACGAACGCAGCAAAGAAAATGTATTTACAGTGCTACAGTAATAATGCTAGCTAGAATGCCACTGCAGCGCCGCTACCGTCGTCGCGGCCACCCTATTTTCGTCGATGTCGCCGCTGTCGGGTTGTTGTCGTGTCGGGATGCCGGTGCCGTCGTATTTTGGGCAGGC
>JAKELH010001064.1:0-14441 GCA_021525015.1 Lactarius pseudohatsudake | reverse complement strand
TTTGACTGTGGTAGGTGTCGGCCAGTTGCGGATGCCTGCGACTTTGACTGGGTCCATGCGAGTCACCCCCTTCTCAAGGATTACCCCCAGGTAATCGATGGACGGGGCGCCAAAGACGCATTTCTCTGGTTGAAGAAAGGTGGTTGGCCCTTGCGATCTGGAGTATGTCACGTACTGCCGCGATGTGGCCCACCATGCCGCTGCATGAGGCGATGCCAATATTGTCCATGTATACTCGAATGGTGGTACCTAGCGGCTCATGTTTCAGAATGACGGGGGCGCAGAGGTAGTCCCATTTCTTGGAAGGTGGCCGGTGAGTTAGTGAGGCTGTACATAACCAGCGGTTCAAAGAACCCGCGGCGGGTTTTGAACACGGCCTTCCCCTCATCGCCAGGTTTGATGTGGACATTGTTATATCCCGCGCGACGTCGAGTTTGGTGTAGATGTCCGCGTTCCCCAGTCCGTGATGAGTTCTTGGATGACGGGAGGGGTATTGGTTACGCACGTGAACGAGTTAATCTCCTCCGGTAGTCCTGAACGGGTCGGAGCTTCCCATCCTTTTTCTTGACAAAGAAGAAGGGCGAGGCGTAGGGGGACTTTGATGGTCGGAGTACCCCTTCGCCAGTTGCTCGTCCAGGAATACCTGGAGGGCTGTGTCTTTGTCACGCGTCATGGGGTAGATTTTGCAGTCGATGGCGTCTGGTGCGTCTTTCTTGAATTCGATGGTGTGGTCCCAGGGTCGCGAAGGTGGGAATCGGCGGGATTCCTCTTTGCTGAACACCTCTGCGAAGTCCTCGTATTCTTTTGGTATTTCGGTGGTGCTTGTGAACTGCTGTGCCGCAATAGCCAGATCCGTGGCGATGGAACGCGCCTTGACTGTTTCCCATTCGCTGTAGAGCTCCTGTATCGCGTGGCGCTTTTCTTTTTCGCTGAACTCTTCGGTAGGGGCGAACGCGATGGTTACCCCTCTGTTTGTGGGGTGTGTGGTACAAAGGACCACAGCAAGGGGGGTTGAAAAATTTGCTCCTTGACCCAGGGATGGGGGGGGGGTCAACCAAAATCCCTTAAAAAAATTTAATATTTTCCACTTTATGACCCACAGCAGGGGGTTGGGGGCAAGGTTGGGGGGGGTCAACCAAAATCCCTGAAAAATTTACATTTTGGGCTGTCTTGATAGTTCAGAGGGTGCACAAAGGGGTGTACTTGTTGTTCATAGGCTCTCCCAAGCCCTCCTCTCACATCTTGGAGTCACACTGCTCACTTGTGGCCCCCGAGTTTTTCCTTTTTTGGTATAAGTTTCCTTTTTGGGTGGTACATGGGGGGGGGGAGGTCAACCAAAATCCCTTAAAAAAATTTACCAACCCCATGCAATTATAAAATTTGCTGACCCCCCTTGGACCACAGGATATGCATCCTCTTTGATAACTGCTGCGTGTTGCCAGCTGATCTGCGGTTCATAGGCGGCTAGCCAGGGGTAGCCGAGGACGATGTCCTCGTTCCCCGTGTCGGTGAGCAGGAACCTCATTGTTTGTGGGTTCCTTTGGTCTGGACGTCGAGGTCTACGCAGTGTGTGATTAGCCCTGCTTTATTTTCTGAGTTATCGATGTTCCATATCTTTTTGGGGGTCTCCAATTCCTGGAGACCGATCCCCATCCGCTTGGCAAACGCGGGTTTAATGAAGCTGTCTGTGGCTCCGGAGTCCACCAGTGCTTTTACTTCGGCCATGTTGTAACTCGTTCGAACGGAAACTGGAATTCTTAACGATCGAAAGCGTGTGATGATTACAGAATTACAACGAAGCGCCCTCACCCAGGCCGACGGGTTCAGGCGTTTTGAAAACCCTCCTTCCCCCACAGATCTTGGAGGACCAGGTCTTTTACTTCATCCGAGGCTCCAGCCACTCCCTGGAGCCATTCCTGTGCCTGCTGTTGCGGGGTCATTGCCGCGCGTGCTTCGACCCTCGGTTCTTGTGCGTAGTAGTCTGTTTCTGACCTCCGATTGTGCTGCCTGATACGGTGTCTCGGTTCTGCGGGCAATAGCGACTGAAATGTCCTTTCTGGTTACAGGTATAACAGATGACTTCCCTTGCGTCTCGGGGTAACCCCCTTCCTCTGCCTCGCGTTCTGGGCCCTCCTCTTGGGGGATAGGGTGGCCGCTGTTGGTTGCCAGTATAAATTCGGCCCCGGCGAGTCTTCCCTGAGTGCCTTCGGTTTCTGTTCCTCGTGCTCTTGTCCGATCTGCCGAGGTGTCCATGGCGTTGGGGTTTTGCTGGTGGGGCAGGTTCCTTGGTGCCCACCCGCTCTGTGGGGGTCCCCAGGTACTGGGACGCGAGGTAGTCTTTGGGGCGGATGGTTTTATTGAGTTGAGACGTGCCTGTAGGTGCAGATACTGCTGCTGTTTCTTCATCGCCGCTTGTTTCCATGCCTCGAACGTAGTCGGTTCGTATTGCTCGTAGACTTTGGTGAACAGCCCCTTTGGCAGTCCTGCCGTGAATAGATCTATCGTTTGAGGGGTCGAGGTTGTAGTCAGCTTGTCGAGCGAGACGTTCAAAGGTGGCTACATAGCTGTCAATATCTCCGTCCTTCATGTGGACCCCTTTGCGTATTCTGCCTGTGCTTGCTCTTTCTCCATGGTGTTCGAGAACCTTCTGTTAAAGGCGCGAAGGGTTTCCTTCCCAGAGGCGTCGGGTGTGTTCGGGAAATCCGGCTTCCGTCTGGCGCATTAGCCAGTCGGTCATGTACATTACCCACTCGTTGACTAGATCTCCCTGGATGTAGCCGAGGAAGAGGAGTGATCGGCGGTAGTAGTTGCGCATAATGTCGCTTGTGCTGTTAACCCCTTGGTAGAGGTTCCACTGCGCCCTGAACTGCAGGGCCTTGGTGCGGTCGCCGTTGAAGACCATGGGTGTGTTACCTTGGAGCCTGTCTGAAGACCGAGGCTGGTTGCCGATAGGACCTACCCCGGGAATCCGCCTCCTCCAGGTGGTCCTCCTCCTCCTCCGTTCCTCCACCTCCTCCTCCTTGTGGGTAGCCTCTCCTGGGCCTCTTCCGGGTGGCCCCCGCCTTCGGGAGGGTCTGGTTCATCGGGCCCGATGGCTCTCATCAGAGCTGCGTCGTCTGCAGTCATTTGCCCCGTGTCTGGGTGGATAGGGAGTAGGTCTTTGGGGACTCCATCGTGTGGTTGTTGTATGGGGTCCACCTGAAGCGCGTACATTGGTCTAACTGTGTGGTTGTCATCTCGTCTGGTGGGTGAACCACTATGTGCTCAGCTTGTGGTCTTCGTTGAGCGTGATCCCTGCAGCTCGGTTTGCTAGGTTGGTGAGCTCTTCCTGTTCCTCTGCGTTTACCTGTGAGAGGTGGTCTTCCTCGGACTCTTCGTCGCTTTGTTCTGACCCAGAGTCTCCTTCTTCTGTGGTGCTTGTGACGATCGCGCCGTCGATAGGTCCTACCCTCGCTAGGGGGACTACTTCGCTCTCTAGGATGTCGCACCGGTACTCGTGCGTTGTTGGCGGACTACTGTTCGCACTCCTGCGTCGTTCGTGGCAAGTATGCACCAGCAAGTGTGCTCGAAGCTGAACTCAACTGGGTAGTAGCGACTTGGCCGATTGGGGAAGTCGACGAAATAACCTGTCTCTCTCTGTGCGTCCTCCACCTGGCAGCTTTCAAATAGCGTGTGGGGACGTTCCGTTCTCCTCTACTGGGGATGATATATGATTGGACTTGGTTCCAGCCCCACCGATCGCCGGTTGTGGGCGCCACTGTGTCGTTCTTGTAGGGTGTAGCTTGGTCTTAATGTTACGTTAGGCCCGTCCTAACGGTGCTCGACTTGAGCGGTGACAGAGTGGCTCAATATGCGAAGGATGACTTAGCGAATATGGATACATGTCCTGAGTAGGAACGTGATCAGTGTGAGCACTGGGGCAAGGTCCACCAGGCGTATACGTCGTCAGACGATCTGCTCTACGAGAGCCAGACGCACCAACAGGCAGAGAGAGAGAAGAAGACAGACGAGAAGGGATGAGACGAGAATTGGACTGGTGATTCAAGAAGACCAAGCTGGAGGCTCGGTCTTCGTACTGCTAGTCCTTTATACAATTGACGAGGAGCTTTGAAGCTCCTCCTAAACGTAGGGTACCCAGTAGCGATAGCAGCTCGAACCCTACTACGACTATCCTAGGAACGAGTCACAAGTCCGATACGATATACATGTGATAACAGCCCTAAGGCTGACTGAGACGACTGTCCCTGACTAATACTAGGGTAGTCAGAACCCCACGAGCCCGCAGTCCGTACCGATGAGTCCGATCGCAACATCCAGACACTCGCCTTTGAAATTTAAAGAGACTGAGGGCGGCACCCCCTTGTCACTCTTGTTTGCCTTAGTGTCTCCATTGTTTTCTCCTTCAATTGATTCCATCACTTCTTTTGCAGAGCAATTAGCCTTCCTTGTCGGAGCAGTCACTGTACTGTGCAAGGGCAGAGAACTTGCAGACCTGGTGCATGCAACCTTGCTCTTACATGTGTGTGCCCACTGTGGTGGTGTTCAATGAGGTTAGCTGCTGTGTGACAGTAGCAGTGGAAAACTAGAATGACGCACATGCACCTCTGATGTGAGCAGACTTGAAGGAGTCTGGCTGGGTCTGTAAACTCATTTTAATAAAAGATAGGTAGTGTGCATGTATGTGAATAGAATACAAGGAAATAAAAAAAAAAGAACCACTTCATCACATTCTGCAACATGCGCCGCCTTTTGAGGTAGTGAGAGTTGCAAGACAGACGAGTGGGAGGAGCCATGACAGGCCATGCCAAAGTGCAGGTCCATCAAGGATGGCCCTTGGGTTTGCATGTGTAGTCAGCACCATAGTTCATCATTCTTGCAGAGCATGTCATGATCCAATGATCGTGCCATTGATTATCTTGGGTTTCGCTTTCTAGAATCATCTTTGGCAGAATCTTGGTTTTGTGTATTTTTACTGATCCATGCCACACATAAAATGATTGCATGCTACTTACTCACTGATTCTATATTTAGTTGGCACATACACATCCCCAAAAATCGACAGAAAAACAGTATTTTGTACAATACTTAAGGAGGCTGTAGTTTACTCTGTAGTCCTCGTTCTAGTCTTGTTCCCCATCTCAGAATATAGTCTTTTGCCACTCTCTCTTCTCTATTTCTTGACACTCCTTGGTGGCTCAAGAGTACTCCAGTTACAACTCGGTATCAAGCCCAAGCTCTGCCTGTCTTGCTATAACTCGGTCTCAGCCCAAGCTCTGCACAATCCCCTCATTACGACAACTCGGTGCCGGTCTGAGCCCTGATTGTAAAATAAGACTAGAACCTCTCTAACAACCTCTCATACCTTCTTGCAGTAATACCTGAGACAACTCAGACTAGCAGACAGCAATTCGATCGTGGCAAGCCTACGATTACAGTTCCCAGAAGAAGACGGTTGGATCAAAGTCCTTCGACGTTGGTTGGACAATCTCCCCCCACACATACTCAGCACTGCATATTGGAATACCTCCCCAACAGCAGACACGGTGGCTATTGCTGTGTTGTAGGACAGAAAGTCTACCTCCTTGAGTTTATCAACAATGCTTGGTACCTTGTTGAACAACATTACAACACAGATCTCGGCCAGCACATCACACCACTTGACACTCTCTGAGGATCAATCATGAAAATGAACTCCAACTTGGTTGGTGGCTCCCAGAAGACAAAGTGAATCCCAAACGACTCCCTATCACTGCAGCGCCTATCCCTTCTTTGGCGGTCGAACAACAAGTAGAGGAACAGCTCAAGTACGTCGACAAAAATGTTGTCCTACCTGACCTCCCCGATCCCGTCGAAGACCTCACAAATGCTTTCCGCCACCTAACCCCGATCCACGTCGATCTTGCACTCATCGACGAACCCTCTGTACCCATGTCTGTCCCCATACTCCTGATATTCTCCTCTGCACCCTTCGCTCCTCCCCCAATCAGACCAATAACCACAGCTCCTCTACCAGTGACTTCAAAAGCACGCCCCCGACCTTGTTCACTGGCAATTGTGCCGATAGTGATCAATTCCTGCGTGAATTTCGCTTATAAGGAAGATCAACCGAAATCACGAACTCATTCGGAATCCCTACTTGTGCGTCACTATTGCACTCAGCCTTATGCGGGGACCCACTATAAACAACTGGGTTGACATTATGTGTCTCGGTCCGGCTTGTGGACACTTACTATATGGTGATGACTCCCTGAGTAAGTTGTAATTAGTCATGGACTTTGTATCAGTCAGCCATAGTATACATGTTCGCAATGGTACTATGACTCATTACTAGTAGTAGTCGTATTAGGGTTCAAGCTACTTACGCTACTCGTCGTCTCGGTTCAAAGAGGAGCTTGAAAGCCACCCTCTCATGTATAAGTAGTACGCAGCGAAGACCAAGGATCGCTATCTTGGTCTTCTTCAAAGCCACCTTCACTCTACTCTTCCACGTGTGCCTGCTTCCTTACTTCGCTTGACTCTATGAAAGAGCAAGTCGAACACCTACTACGCCTGGTGGATTCAGCCCCAGTGCCTATATCGATCGCATGCACCACGAAGGCTGTGTATCTGTGCAAGAATGTTGAACTTGCTAAGTCGTCTACGCCCTTTCAAAGTCCAAGTCGGACTGACGCCAGTGGTGGCGTTACATTAAGACCAAGATCCTTTCATCGTGGCGTTCATGACTCGAGACCATTGGACCAACTTCAGGACCTACTCCTCGGAACAATGAGGAGATCGCAACGTACCCGTACAATTCCTAGGAGCAGCCAGGTGGAGAGACTACCAAGGATATCGGATACTTCGTCGACTTCACGTCAGGACCCACTCGGTACTGACCAGTCGAATTTAACTTTGAAAACCTCTGTTGGGTGGAAGTTACATGGAACCCAGTCGACAACAGGTGGGACGCAATAAGACCGGCTGGAAGGAACTATAACTGTGACATCGACGCAAGAGGACTACCCAATCGCGAACAGTGGGGACGCATCAATGGACAACCTGAGGAAGAGCCCAGCACATCGGAGCCAAGGACCCCTGCACCGTCAGAAACAAGCGGAGAAGATGACCAGATGGAGGCTGATGAAGATGAATCAGAGGTCGCAGCCATCACACAAACAGCTGAGTTACTTCACATAACAGAACCAGAAACCATCCTATACACTCCCTGCACAGCACACACAATGGCCACTGAAACAACCGAAGAAGTACTCATCAATGAGGAAGTAAGATGTATCAGGGAAGAGGCCAACGCAATCCTCCTCCCCATCCATCCCTACAGGACACCGGATGGACACACGAAGCCGCCATATTCCATGCAGTAGGACCTGACCACCCAGATCCGCCACCAGGGAGGGGAAGCCCCGGACCAGCACGACCTAGGAGAGGACCCGGAGACTTCGGAGGAGGGCCACCCAGGGAGGACCCCCAGGGAGAGGACCACCTGGAGGTGGAGGATTACCAGGAGGTGGAGGAATCCAAGGAGAGGATAAACTCACAGGCGAGAAACCTACCGTATTTGACGGGGACAGAGCTAACTATGAAGCCTTCCTCACGCAATGGCACCTTTACTGGGCCCTCAACGGAGACACCCCTGTATTGCGGAACGTATACTGCTGATGCCTCCTGTTCCTGGGGTATGTCAAGGGACCCATGGTCAGCAACTGGACCCTCGGATTCCTCACATGGCTCAACAACAAAGTAAGAAACGGAAGGGACCGTTATGATGAATACCTATGGGACACCCTTACCGCTGGGTTTTCGGACCGCTTCTCCAACGTCTTGGAACAAGAACAAGCACAAGCAGCCCTAGCAAGAGGTTTCAAAATGATCGGCGATGACATTGATACATATGTCACCAACTTTGAGCAGCTAGCCCAGAAAGCCGACTACCGTCTCAATGACTGACAAACCATCGACCGATTCACAGCAGGGCTGCCAAGCCAGCTGTTCACCAAAGTATACGAGCTCGACAACCCCACCACATTCAATGAGTGGAAGGACGCCACACTGAAGTGACAAAAGCAGTATATCCACCTCCGTGCTCGGCTAAGGCTGACAACCATGACCCGAGCCATGTCCACACCACGTCCCAACTTTGTGCAAGGCTACGCCCCACCGTGGAACCCCCCTCGCAATCCTCCCTGAGGCACAACCCGAATGCCATGGACACCTCGGCAGACCACTCCCAAGCCAGACTAGCTGGGGCTGAAGACATCCTTAACCATGGGGCGCAACAGCAACCCCCATTCCAACCAAGAAGAGGAGGAAATCAAAGTAGAGGAGGCGGGCAAAGGCGCAACACGAGGGAAGTTATATGCTACAACTGTAATAACCCTGGCCACTTCTCACGAGATTGCACCTGGCCAAGGAAGCAGAAACAACAGTGGGGACCACTGGTGAGCCAGGGCAGAATGGCCGATACCGATTACCACACAGCCAGGAAATTTTGGCTGCAAGGATAGCGAGCACACCAACCCCTCAAGATGTGGCAAAAAATTGGCTTGATGGAGTGAGGGGAGCTCCGGACGAAGTAAAACATAATCTTCCAAGATCTGTGGAATCAGGAGGGTTTTCAGGACGCCTAAACCCATCGGCCTGGGTGAGGGCAATTAATTGTAACTCTGTAATCATGACTCACTTCCGTTCGCTTCGAATTCCAGTCTCGATTCACACCAGTTACTCCATGGCCGACATAAAAGGGCTCGTTGATTCCGGAGCCACCGACAACTTCATCAGACCCGCGTTCGCAAAACACATGGGTTAGGGCTGCAACCACTAGACCGTCCAAAGAAAATATGGAACATTGATAACACTGAGAACAAGCTGGGTCCATCACCCACTTCATTGATCTGGATGTAGAGACCAAAGGGATTCACAGGGTCATGAGATTTCTCATCACAGACATAGGCAACGAAGATCTTGTAATGGGATATCCGTGGCTTGCCGCCTATGAACCAACCATCAGCTGGAAACATGCCACAATTCACGAAGAAACCCTACCTATCGTCATCTGATCCATCAACCCAGCAGAACAACAAACTGTACTCGCAACGGCCATTACCCAAAGCGAAGCTGAAGATGCGGTACACGGTTAGAGGAAGCATGCCAGCTATGTACCACTGCCACCAAACTCCTTTCACTCCAACCACCATCATGCCACCAAACCCAAACCCCCTGCCCCTCCCATCACCATACAGCAAATCGCTGGCACGCTCAACTCTGTTGTTGCTGGACTCAATGAGCTCCTCGCTCATACTCCGGACCTCTCAGAGAAGCTCGCCACACTCTCAACTCATTCCTCACTACTCTCCTCCATCGTCAACATCATGGGGGCATCTGCCCCTACCCCTACAACTACCACCCTCCCATCTACCTTGCTTAAGACATGAAGGACATTAAAGCATCCTTGGCAGTGCTACAGAAAGCGACGGTGTCCGCCACCCAAACCGGCAAAAACAGCACTCCCAAACCTCAGACAGGCAGTCCGCTGTAAGGGCGTCGCAGCCCTTGAGCGCGAAACCACCCACTATCGACCACTTCGGTCTCGTCGGCTCGGCACGTGACTCGACTGCCTATCACGGATGATCACCAAACCGCCACCAACTCGTGTTCATCGTCCTTTTCCTCCTCGCCTCGTTTCCCCCACTCTTCCGTCCTCCCATCATCTTGTCTCACTCGTCTCACATCTCGTCGCTCTTTTACTATGGCCTAATATGATTACATTTCCGTCACCGGTCGGCACCCTCGAACATCCACCTTTCCTCAAAAACGACTTCCCGCCTGACGTCGTCAAGGGGCCCGCCTCGGAAAGCCCTCTCCACCATTTTCCACTCCATCCCTCCGTCACTTTTGCTGCCCTCAGAACCCGGGATCTTGGTGCATGTCTACACCCACGACCGTTGAGCGGTCTAGAACGGCGTTCTTTGTCTTGGACAAAGGCGCGCCCGACATTCTTTTATTTTCTTAACCATTTCTCACCCTCGTTCCTCAACTTAGTGCGCCTCGTCGACGCCACCCGCGTTGCCTCTTCGACCTCTCTCCTTCAAACTGGTTAGACTCCTTGTCGCCATTCTCCTTCTTCCATGTCACCATTCTCCTTCTTCGCTTTACTACCTCCCCGTTTCACCCTCGACGCTTGCCCGATTACAGTACATGCCGACGACGCCATTAGCGCCAGGGACAGAACGTTTACCTTAGCCTTACGACCGCTCGTCTCTCGTAGTCTCCCTCCCGCTTTCCCTCGGACTCCTTCACTTTACTTTCCCCCTTTTCTACCCACTATCCCTCACAAACTTTCGACTTAGCATTTTTACGACGACGACTCCTTACTTACGAGTACAGTAGTATATAAGGACTCGGTCTCGCGCTCAACATGTCTTCTCTTTCCCTGCGTCTTTTGCGATCCTCTTCTCTCTCCCACGTGACTAAGTACTGATTCGACGGGGCAGGTCTAAATCGAAGACACCCCTCGACCATGACGACTCACTGCGTCGCCTTTACCCCCTTTTTAGTTACCTTCGCGTCAACGATACGCGTGTCGCGAGCCTCGCTCGACGATCTGCTCGCTCGCTCAACGACCTGCTCGCTTGCTCAACGCCTCGGAAGTCTTCATCCATTCAGCATCCAAAATTTGGGCTCTCATCCCCACTCAGGCTCGGCAACAACACCCTTTCTTCCCCTCCTCCGTCCAATCCCTTTCTCGGTCTTGCTTACTCACTCACGCGCTTTCGAGCACGTACATCTGGCTGCCCCAGTGAGGCTGAGTTTAGTGGATTAACCCCCCTCTCCCCTATATCCTTCTTCCCTTCCCGGTCGCCTCTAGGGAACGTCACGGGTTTGTAAACCCGTGCGGGTACCCGGTATGGGTTTGGCGGGTGCGGGTGCGGGTCTCGGTTGAGATACCCGGGAAAAACTGTACCCGCACAACGGTACGGCGGGTATTTTCAAGGAACCACTACCACTAGCATTACAACTTGAATGACCGCTAGCGTACATTAACTATGCCAAAAGAGATATTCAACTACCAGTCTACCATTACAATAGCCTATCCCCCAACTCCGTCAAACTTTCCAACACTCTCACAATGCAACTTGGACAGCGAAAACGGAAGGTGGCTTCTCGAATTACCGACGAGAACTTTGTAGGTGCAGACAGTAACGCAGTCACAAAGCGCCTTAAGCGCTCTGCTGACGCTGCTCGGGCGGCGGCTGTAAAACCTTGGAAAAGACAGGTATCAGTCGAGGACATCGAGGACGAGGACGATACTACACCAGTCAATGAGCAACCAAAAAAAGCGAATGCCCTTCTTGAGGCTGTCAGCACGCGTGACAGTGTCGACCCACTGGATAACGATCCAGTCTCAGTACCCGACGACCCCACAGATGACGACGACGACGAGCTAGCTAAACCTGTTGAGACCGCAGAAGGACAACGCAGTGAGTCAAACAAAGTCGGAAAGCTAAACATTAGCTCACCTGATTTCCCATCAGAACGACTATCTGTCGAATGGGTTTCTCAGGTCTACGCGTTCTTCGAGCCAACCCCATCCATTGAAATGGTTGATGGGCGCCGTCTCCACGAGTTTATGTGTACTGCATCGAATTGTAAGGGACGCGGCAAAACCTGAGAGTGGTCCGACGTTACCTCGATACAACCGATCGTAACTCGACAGGAAATCTTCGCAAGCACGCACGACTGTGTTGGGGAGACGAGATCTTGCGTAATGCAGATAAGTGCGGCGACATAAGCAGCGTTCGGGAAGGGTTAGAAAATGTCAGAAGCGAAAAGATGGATCACTCACTGCGACCTTTGAGTGGAAGGGAAATGGACGTGTTACTTTTTCTCATCGCCAACACGATAAGGTCCAAACCAGGTTCGTGGTAATCAATAACCATCTAACTATCTAATATGGAGCTCAGGGCCGAAATTGTGTGCTGGGTATCGGAAAGCATGCGACCTTTTTCCATCGTCAGCGATCGAGGGTTTCAATGCCTCATGAAGACGGGTAGACCCGAATATTACATACCTTCTGTTGCCACTGTCTCGCGTGATGTCAAGGAGGTGTTCAAAAAGGTCCGGAGTAGGATTGCGAAAATGCTCCAGGTGAGGTCTTGGTTAGCGATACGATGTCATATGCCAAACCAACTGACTCACCTATCTAGAAACACAACGGAACCCTCAGCTTTGGGACAGACACGTGGACTTCGCCTAACCACAAGGCGTATGTTGCTGTGACTGTCCACTTTGAACAGAACGGAAAGTCGATGTGTCTTCTGCTTGACCTCGTTGAGGTCGCAAAGTCCCATTCTGGCGCGAATCTCGCATCGGCGTTCAAAAATCCTGGCAGACTTTGGGATAGCACACAAGGTAAGCTTTCTATGTCATTTAATAAAAAAGCGACTTACCGTGAGCTTGCACATCAGATCCTCAGCGTTACATGCGATAACGCGTCACCGAACGACGTGATGGTTGATGTACTTGCTGACCTAGTTGTCGCATTTCCAGGTGCCGCGAATCGAACCCGTTGCTTCACACATATCTTGAACCTAGTCGTGAAGGTAATTCTTCGCCAATTTGACATGCCAAAAGCAAGGGCGGACAAAGCGCCCGATGCGGCACTGGTGGACCTTGCAGGGGAAATCGAGATGGAGGGAGAAGAAATGGATAAGAGGTGATGGAAACGAGGATGACGACGACAGAGAGGAGGGATGGGTTGATCCACCGAAGGGATGTCACAGAAGGATCAAGACGAGCTCGATGCAACGGTGCGTCCAGTGCGGCTGGTACTGGTAAAGGTAAGTTCAAACTCAGCTCAACAAACCGAAACCGATACTCACAGTAGTCCAACTGAGTTTAGCTACGAAAACTGGCGTACGCGATCAAGAACTCCACAACAGTCCTGCTCCCTCGCTGGATTCAGCTCATTGAAGATCTCATGGATGATGGTAGCCCTTCTGACGCCCTTGCCGTTCGGATGATGCCGCGTGATGTCGCAACACGCTGGAATTCGACATACGACATGCCTGTCATTTGCTCTCGAATATCGCACGGTAATTGACGAAATTGCCGGTGACAGGGACATGAGAAAGTACGAGCTAGATGAGGAGGAATGGGGGCTTGCTCAACAGCTGTGCGATGTATTGGGGGTATGTCGCGCTGATCGTTTTCCCCATTCCTGCCGCTCACCCTATCCCAGCTATTCAAGGACGCAACGATTTTCTTTTCGCGTTCAACGCCAAACCTTGCCACTGTGATCCCCGCAATGGATCACATCGATACACATCTTGCCACTGCGAGCCAGGACCCTAAGTACTCGTCTGCCATTCGCGCTTCGCTAACACTTGGAAAAGCTCACCTCAACAAGTACTACAACATGACCGATGACTCGGAAGTGTACCGAATAGTCATGAGTGAGTACACTTCCCTTGATTGTTCATTCTTTTATGATCCTGTTGAACACTGGCAGTCTTACACCCACGGCACAAACTTCAATATTTCCGCAACGCCAACTGGGACGAGACGTGGATCGTCACCGCAACTGAAATTGTCCGCGATGAGTTTTTGCGAGCATATGCGGCCCTCCCCATCGACGAGGCTATTGCTTGCACGCAGGATGTACGTATTACGCGTACTACAGTATCTTTTTCCCTCTCACTTCAAACCTTTTTAGACTACTACGCCCACCACTACTAGTAGCAAACGAACATCTTCGACGATCTTCCATCGACCTCTGCCCGCCGCCTCACTTCCGAGCTCAAGAACGAACTCCAAGAATACCTTCGCTATCCTGTCGAAAATGTCAAGGACGCATCCGCGTGTGGGTCAAGAATCGAGCAGTCTACCCCCGCCTCTCTCGGATGGCATTAGACTACTTGTCGATACCGGGTAAGTTACATTATTAAGTCTCCCATACCTGATCTGACAATCCCTATAGCTACTTCAGTTGACGTTGAACGAGTCTTCAGCAAGGGAAGACTCGTTCTGTCCCACGTTCGAAATCGACTCTCGGTGGAGTCCACGCGTGCATCGATGTGTCTTGGTGCTTGGAGTAGGATGGGTTTGGTGAAGGACAGGGATGTACTGGACGCGGCGAAACTTCCCGATGTACAAGGGTGCGAGGCGGAGCTAGATAGTGGCTGGGATGATGTTTTCTGAGTAGTACAGTACTGATGTCGAACGCTCTGAGCCCCCGTTGTAAGGGCTGCGTACAATTTGTTAACGCCACGCCAACCCGCAGTGCCAACCCGCACAGGTTTTCATACCCGCACAACCCGTAAGTACCCATACCCGTAGCGACTGGGACCCATACCCGTGACCCCGGGTACGGTTTTACACGGGTGCGGGTACGGTAAGGCCCGAGTGACCCACGGGTTACCCATGACGAACACTAGTCGCCTCTGGTG
>JAKELH010001063.1:0-14579 GCA_021525015.1 Lactarius pseudohatsudake | reverse complement strand
TGTACCGTAGCCCGCAGTCCGATTACAGCGCCATAAGTACGAGCAACGACGTACGAATTTATCGCCACAGAGGTAGCGTAATAACAGACGCTTGTAAGGTCTGCATCACGAGGGACGAGTAACGTACCGTCGATTCACGCGTATGCTTCGTGCTACCCTTTCAAACCCCTCCCTTGTCGCATCTTTGCAATGAGCTTTAGAGCCAAGATGCTACGAAAACGCAAAGATACAGTATATCTGATATCAAATGTGATAACATTATCAACGAAGTAAGAGACCTTGACGACAAGTGCCAGTTTTTTCTAGAAGACGACTTGGAAAACGGAGACGCATGAAACAACGACTCCCAGAGACGCCGATGCTAACCGGCTAACCAGTGACCGTGTATATAGCGCACAGATAGCGCACCACACCAGCCCGATGCACGTAGACCAATAAACCGGCGGCGATGAGTTGGCGATGAGGTGACGAGGTCTGCGAAAACACGGACGTCATTCACCACTATTGTTCGGCGCCTTTACTGATTATGCGAGACGACCTTCTTGACCGTGCGAGCGTTGTTCAAGTTTCGATCCGGGCCTGAGGCCTGGAGTGTATGTCTTCCACGTTCCAAATAACGATTGAATATTGAACATAATGAACGTTGAACGTTGAACGCTCAGTCATTTAACGCGAAATTTAACGTTTTGAACGACTGCGCGTCTCACTGGCATCTGGCCAGCCATGAGGCCTGCATGAGGTCTCCGATTCCTATGCGCACATCAGGAAAACACATGTTTACTTAGCTGAACTTTCTGTTCCTTTTTAAGGGAAAAAAGGACCCTCTCAGAAAAGGACCCACTACTGCTAAAAGAGATCCCCTCTTCTTTTTCTATACTTTTATACTTTTTAGGCATATTTCCGGGAATTTTTGGATTTGGTCCGATTTTGGTCCGATTTTTTGACATTTTGGTCCGATTTATTACCATATATGGAAAGTTTGGGACCAAAAAAATTAAGTTTGGTCCGATATTTCCATTTTTGGTCATTTTATTTGTCCATTTTTGGTCATTTGGTACTCTACTTATCCTGTACTTTTTTTGGCAGTTCAGCAAGTAAAAAAAAAGAAAGAGGGATGTCTTTTTCTTACTTTTTCTTCTTGTTTTCTGAAAAGAATGGAAAAGAATGGAAAAGAATGAATAAGTAAAGAGAGGGTTTTCCTGATGCAGGTTGCTGAAGTCCGAAACGCGTCCGCTCAGTCCGAGTAGAGCCACCTTCCACTTTATGCCACCCGACGTGAAGCGCGTGAAGGCGTGAACACTCGGCCGTCAACACATCGTATAAAAATGGGGCACCCACTTAAGTTACAAGGCTGATCATCCCCGGCTCTCGTCTGTACCAGGCCAGTTCACACTTCGCCCCGCTCGCCTTGCCGCTACACACGCACAAATACACAAATATCACTTTTTACATACTGTATGCGCCTTGCCTTGCGCCCCCCCCAATCATCGATCATCACCCACCCATATGGGGTAGGAGTAAAAAAAAAAACTCCCGCCAAAGCGCCGTCCGTCTTCCCACCCGGGCTCAAACTAGACGTCCTCGCAAGAGCCTGTTCCGCGGCCCGGTTGATCGAACGTTGATCCGTCGTAAACGTGTGATGTCGCCACCTTCGTGTGACTATTGATGACTAACGGAAACTCGAAACGGCAGGAAAGTAGGCGAGAGAATTCTGGGATTCCTGTCGCAAAACTAGCTGTTTAAATACACAAATACTACGCTTGCGCGTCGCGCTGACGCGGCCTACTCCTATTCATACAAGGGATACATCTGAGACAGAGGAAGGATACAATCTCGGAATGCCTGTAATAAACAGGCTTGCGCGTTGCCTTACTAATATCCGCGAGTCACACGACGACGGATGAGTCATGTGTTCAAACATCACCCCGTTGTCAGTCTCTTGTGACTCCTGTCACAATCAGCAAACGAAACATCGAAATGGGAAACGAAGACCGTAAACGCAACATACAATCATCAAACAATCGGGATGCGGAGTGGCGAAGCGGTTTTACTGGAGACTGGAAGATCCTGGTACATTTTGTTTTGCTTTTGTTTTGCTCGCAGAGCTGCCGCGTCCTTCTTTTCAGATCGGAACTTGCAAACCACAGAGACGTTTTGAGAACGAGAAGACGGAACATATCGCTGGAGTCTGCGCCGTTGTACAGCTTTTGAGAACGTAACCGTTTCGCGTCTGTAGCTGGTACTAGTGTTTAAAAGTCCAGTCATTAGAACTGCCAAAACCGGAACTGAACCGGACCGAAACCGGTGAAAACCGGACTTCCGGTTCCGGTTCCATGATTTCCCGGGTGGTTCTGGGTCCGGTTCTTCGGAATTTGCTGCCCGGGAAAACCGCAAAAGACGGTTAGGGTCGGTCCTAACCGGTCTTTGGTAGGCACGCGTCACAAGTTGTTACGTGTCACTGGTACACTTCCTTGGATTCAACCTCGACGCGACGACGGCAACAGCGACGTTGGGAATAGCCTCGGGCCTCGACACAAACCCGACCCACCACTGGCAGCAGTGGGCCTGCGCCGCTTACCACGGTCACCGCGGCGCTGGTGACAACAAGCAGTACACCACGGCGACAGCGACTATGGTGGGGAGCTGACATAGATATGAGCTGCATGACTTACTAACCACGGAAACAGCAGATAGTAACAAAGATGGTAACCCACACTGGCTACGGCGATAGTTGGCATCGGCCAACACCATCCACCACTGCAACCGCCGCCATCCCACGCCGACGACGACAACCGCCCGCGATGAAGACTCAACCACGACGGCAACGATGGATTCACAACCACGACTACGACGACCTGGACGACGGTCACAACTACAACGACTTAGACGACATTGCGACTACGACGACTCTGGCGACAATCTCGTGACTAGGACGACTCACACAACAATCACACTGGCAACTCGGACGACAAACTCGATCGCGACTTGGACGACTTGGACGACAATCGCGACGCCACTCGGATGACTCAGACGACAATCGCGACGCCACTCGGACGACTCAGACGACAATCGTGACGCTACTCAGAGTCTCAGACGACTCGGACGACAATCGTGACGCCACTTGGATGACTCAGCGGACGACTCGGACGGACAACTCAATTACGACTAGGATGACTCGGACGACATTCCCGACTCGGACGACAACTCGGCTGCGACGATGACGACGCGGACGATGATTGCAACGACGACAACACGGACGACGACAGCGACGACATTGACGATGACGACGACGCGTTGTAGCTATGCTATTGTAGACTTATAGTATTATAGTATTCAAAATAAAATCATCGTTATGATTGCAGTTGTGCAGTCCAAGTCGACCATTGGCCAGTTGTGACTGACCCAGGAAGAGCTGACTCGGACCGAGTCGAACCGGTCTTTGAAATTCTGCAACCGGAAGGAACTGGTTGTTGCCAGTTCGGTCCGGTTTAGGGCAAAATTTGTGAAAACGAAACCGGTTCCGGTCCGGTTTTTCCAAATTAGGGCAAAAAACCGGACCGAGTCGGACTTTTAAACACTAGCTGGTACGTGTTTTTATCAGTTACATCTCTGATGAGGAAGGGACCATCCCAGCGCGGATGGAGCTTCGTACCGGCTTCATGCCGCCTTTTCACCATATCTCCAACACCAAGGCCTCTCTCTTGGTACGCTTCCTCTCGTTGGGATGCCTCCCTTTCCAGCCGAGACGCTGCTCGGTCGTTTGCTTCTTGGCGGAAGCGAGCCAGATCTTGAATATGCTCCAGCCGTCGCTGCTGGAGAAACTCAATCTCCTGGTCCGTCGGATTGCGTTGGAACGCTTGGTGGATCCTTTCACTAGGTAAGCGCGCCTCCCTTCCGTACATTAAGAAGAACGGTGACACACCCGTAGACGAACTTGTGTGCGCTCGGTAGGCGAGCAAGGCGTCTGGAAGCAGTTCGTCCCACCGATTTTGTCTCTGGGGCGCCGTCATCCGGGCTAACATTTGTGTTAGGACATCGTTGAACTTCTCCAAGCGACCATTGGTTGTGGGTGGTAAGGGGTCGTGCGGGAGTGCTGAATCCCGAGGCGAAGAAGTAAGTTCTGCATTTCATAGGACAGGAACTCTGCACCGTTTGTCCCGTGAGGACGTTAATTGGTTCCCATAGGTATGGACGATGTATCGCAACATATCGGCGACGACCTCGCTCGAGCGTTGCGGGATTGCCTGGGCAATCGTCCAGTCAGTGCCGAGGTCCATAGCAGTGAGGAGGTAACGGTTCCCCTTCAAGGTCTTCGGGAGAGGTCCGACAAAGTTGAACGCCCATGCATCTCCGGCGTCGACCCGTGGAATGGGGTGGAGCGGCTGCATAGAGACTGGGTCTCGGTGAGTGAACTGACACTCATCACAACTCTTCAGTGTACGCTCAACAATCTCTTGCATCAGGAAACCTATGTTTTTCTTTTTAGTGCTTTTCGCACTTTTTTCACTTTCCTCAAGTAATAAAAGTACACTTGGTGGAAAGTACCCCTACTTTCCAAAAGAAATCCCCTCGTCTTTCTATTTACCTTTTCTCACCTTTCCACAATGCTTTCCGAGAGTGTACTTTACTTTTCTTAACAATTAGTGAATGGCCCGGGTACTACTAACTTGAACCCTTGACGAGGGCTACCCATACCCGGAAAACCCGTACCCACAAGGGTACTAGGTTCCCGCGGGTATGGGTCGGGGTTGACAGGTTTTGTATTACTGTACTAGTATGGGTTACTACTACTATACTACGGCACAAAGCATAATATAACTAACTATCTAATATCGTCGCCATAGCTCTCCCCGCCGTCGCCTTCGTCACTACCGCTATCACCAGAGTCGCCGCCGTCATGGTCGTCGTCAATGCCGCCGCCGTCATGATTGTCTTCGCGTCGCTGCCGCCGTGGCCGTCTTCGCGTCGCCGCCGTGGCCGTCTTCGCGTCGCCGCCGTGGCCGTCTTCGCGTCGCCGGCCGTGGCCGTCTTCGCGTCGCCGCCGTGGCCGTCTTCGCGTCGCCGCCGTGGCCGTCTTCGCGTCGCCGCCGGGCCGTCTTCGCGTCGCCGCCGTGGCCGTCTTCGCGTCGCCGCCGTGGCCGTCTTCGTCTGCGTCGCCGCCGTGGCCGTCTTCGCGTCGCCGCCGTGGCCGTCTTCGCGTCGCCGCCGTGGCCGTCTTCGCGTCGCCGCCGTGGCCGTCTTCGCGTCGCCGCCGTGGCCGTCTTCGCGTCGCCGCCGTGGCCGTCTTCGCGTCGCCGCCGTGGCCGTCTTCGCGTCGCCGCCGTGGCCGTCTTCGCGTCGCCGTGGCCGTCTTCGCGTCGCCTTCGCGTTGTTGCCGCCGCTGTGATCATCTTCGTCGTCGACGAATGTCAGCGCGTAAACTTAAATGGACTGATACTCATCTGTTACTAGGTTGTGGGGTCGCACTGCTGGCGGCGTCTTGTGAATCTGGGGAAGCGCACGCTGGTTTGTACAAGGGTAATAGAAGTTAGTGGAAGGTACAAGAGGCGAGAGGGTCGGACTTACTACTAGCTTTGATACCGTAGCGAACCATGTGATGATCCGACCCGATGAAGGTGCGGCTCGACCAGAGTCGTCTATGGAGGAACGGGTAACTTTAGTACTACCTGAAGATGGGGTCGTCGGCGTAGGTGGGCCGTGGAGCGAGGGGGGGCATAGACGTACTGTCGAGGGGTGTGAGCTCGCGCCGCTCCTTCGCGAAGGCGGGCTTCAGGGCCCACGCCGGCTGATGATAGAAATGTGGTAAGGACGTCGAGCACGGGCGCGGGGACATCGTACTTTGCGAGGGTTGCAAGAGGAGTGAGCAGCATGCGCGCGACGCCGAGCGCGACGTTCCCCCGGCCGATGATGGAGACGTGTTCTGTCTCATGTAGCGGTGGTGGCGCAGGACGCGTTGGGTGTGCGGTGGCACGTCCGACTCCGAGTACGTCGCCACGTGTTTGCGTTCGCCGAGACATAGGGTAGTTCGCAAGTGTGTCGTTAAGGGGAAACTTGAAGGTGGAAGAGAAGACTCAGATCGTGAAGCCAATTCAATACCACTACCAGAACTACAGAATCTCGAATGAGTGGTGGTCAGCGTACTTGTTTACATAAAAATTAGCATATGAATCAAGAGTGTCGGTGTAAGAGAAGCGCTTCCGAACATGCTCCTGACCGAAGTAAGGGAGTAGGTGGACTGCGCGGAAGATGGTGTCGATATGTATGACCGCCAGATGCGGTTTCTGGTCCCGATTATATTCACGTTCGACCAGCCACATACCTGTCGCCTCATCCCTGTGCCCACTATCGTCGGAGAGAGTATACCACCATACAAGCGCTGCGGGAAATGTTTCCCCACTGTGCTCGAGAGAGAAAAAAGGAGAACTCGAGCGGCGGCATAGCCAGACATCGGGAGGGCCTTGTTTCCACCATCCCCCATGTTTACCAGGACCACGTCATACCGCGGGGCCCCCCCTCCAACTCCACGTTGACCGAATTTGTTCTCGACGAAGGCCATGTATACCGCAAGGGTCGCTAGGGGCAAGGAAAATCGATGAGGCGGAGTGAAATAGTGAAACCTTCTTGTTGGAGACCGGGAGGCCTCGTACACTTAGAGTCTCCGAGTCGGAGGTGTCCGCGTCGAACCTAGAGCCGCTTGATAGCTGGTAGTGGAGGAAGCGTTGAACGAGAGTGGGGAACGTGGGCTTCTTGAGGTATGTTGCGATGCTCGTCACCGTTCCCCTATGGTCTAAGCATGATGTGAATACTGTTCTCAGATGTAAGATCAACTAGTTCGGCATACGTATAGTTTTGGCCAGTTCAACGTGAGCGAGAATCGTCGAGTCATTGACGATGTCAGAAGGGTCTTCGGCATGTTTTCCGGCTCTTTGTTCGTTGAAAGCCCCCTGAACGCGTTCTGAAAGTTTTATCAGTTACAGGTATTCAGTCAAAGATAAACGACGAACCCATCGTTTTCAAGGACGCATCAAGTCGCGACCTCTCGAGCATCTCCCTGCGCGTAAAGTCGATTCGCGCAGCCATGAGTTTGTCGAGACGTTGATTCGTGAGAAGCATCTGCTTCAGAGGCTTGTTTCGATTGCTTCGGCGCCATGGTTCTTTGACGGCCTTGATGTGCTTCGCCTCCGTAATGGACGAACAAAGACCGTTTGGGGCGCCGAAGAGGCGTATCATGTCGGGATAATGATGCATGGAGTGCTGTCGAGGAAGTGAGAAATTCTCTCGGACGTTTTCTTCTAGAAATACGGTCCGGTATTCGTTAAATCGCGCAAGTGCGTCTTCGAGCTCAGCAAGGGTAATCTCCGTAAGCACATTATGACGGGCAATGTAACAAAAGTCCAAAAAAGATCTGATTGCGTAGAGCATCTTGTTAGGCACGTGTCCTTCAATCGCGGGCAAGTACACCTGTCGAAAGACAGGAATGAAAAGGAAGGTAACTGAGAAATTCGGAAATACTCACCTTCATCAAAGCCTTCGAATCGTCCCCAGTCCACTGCTTGAACCCCCGACCCTCATGAAACCTTCGCAGGCCAGAAAACGGTGGCGCAGCCGCAATCCTAGCAAGGAAGCGTCAGTTCTTTTTCCTTTGCTCAACTCGAACTGACTGAGACGTACCGCCGATCGATATCGTCTAAAATGGCCTTGCCTGGCGCACCGCGGTGTTTTCGACGTATGTACGTTGTTACCCAGTGAACAAGATGATCCTTAAACGTCCCCTTGATAAGCTGGTGTAAGAGATCAGGGGAGAGTAGCTCGTAGACGCATGCACGGGGGAAATCTTTTGTGAACGGCTAGGAGGTGTGTGAGCGCAGTAGTTAAAGAAGCGAAAAATCGTCACCGTACCTCGACGTCACCCACAACACCATATAGATTCCATAATTCTCCGAGTCCAAGTAGTTCTTGAATGGCGTCTGTATGTTCTCTTGACCTAGGGCTTCCGAGGGTTTCTAGGTCATCTTTATGGGCAGTACACCTAAAAGGCAGCGGATGGGCTCAAGTTAGCAGCGCGATGTAGAGTAGAACCGAGAAGCTTACTTCGGACACCAGTTCGTAACGATGCCAGAAATGAGCACCTGTTCAGGATAATCAGCGATATATGGGCCGAGGCCATATATTACCCGCCGATGGAACCCATCGGCACATCGAACGACCTCTGGCTCCGACATTCCCGGACATAAGCTGGAGAGGATGCGAGAAAGTGAAGTGTGAAATAGCTGACGGCGGAACCTTCGAAACCCAGGGCTGTTGCTGTGCTTTTTCTCAGCTGTCGTCGTAGAGCAGCGTCAGACAGACAAGTTAGCCACACGATAAATATAGAAAAGGCACTCACTTAGGGCTATCGCAAGGAATCCCGCAAGCGCGAGTCCACCACGATGAGACCGGCGAATGTTGTTATGAAGGTTCCCAATCGACAAATATAATGGGTAATAGTCTGTCTGACCCGTTGCTACGGACACCGTGGTCTTATCACTTCCCAAAATGATAGGAACGAATGCCGACCCATGCGTCTTCGGATCTCGAGCTATTTTAGTCTGAAGAATTGTCAGCGCGAGCCATGGTTTTGTAGAAAAAATAAAGAGATCGCACCGCTTGCTCCCAGGCCCAGTCGCCACTCATCATGTGCTCGTAAACGCGAGTGCCTGTCTTTATCAAAGGCACGGTATGGACCAAAGTCCATGCCGCCCTCATAGTCTGGGTTCGTCAGCATTCCACGGACGATTAGATGAGGGTCGCGGTAGAACACCTCGTGCACGTCTGACATCCACTTTGGTTGGGCTCCGTCGACGTCATCGCTGAGTTCGCCATCATAATTGACTGTGAAACTTTGCCAGGGAACATCACCAACAGTTAGTTCATCAATTGCCGCATACAGGTCTGTGTGGTTTGAGAATGGCACGTTACCGCTAGACCGCTCCATGATATTCAAAAGCGTGTCAACGTGCCCTGCCGATATGTGAGCCTTGCTGTACAGTAACTCTGCCATTTCGAACCCCTCCTTGCTCTCAAACGCTCCCCAATTGGTTGAGTTCGCGGCTGGTGGGAAAGATGGGCGTAGTTGTTCTCCCGGTGTTGGATAGCTACCGTCCTGTCGGCAAGGTTTGCCTATCAACGAGATCATTAATCGATGGATTGATGGAAAAGAGTCCCTCACCGTCAATTTTTGGATGAAACGAGTAGCGTGAGCCTGGAACCTCAGAAGTGAAAGGCACTCGTCTCGTGTGCCCTGCTGGTGGTGACGAGGAGATGTCGAAATCCGAGCCTGCCGGGCGTGGAGCGGAGATCGTCAAGTGAGGAGAAGCACGGGCAGTGGCGGAAGTCGGGACAGGAGAACGGTGAGTGGAGGCATAAGAATGTTGAGAACCTTCGCAGGCGGAGCCCTGAGCGCCGGGGTCTGATTCAAACGAGGTCGCCTGGTCTAATTCGTTTGCTGGCACATCCGAAAGGTCATCAGACTCTAACTTGTCCGAATAGATCGTATAAAGGTGCGGAAGAGGATCTAAATATACGGTCAGTACAAACTACGCACCCACAGGACGCGGCTTGGGACTGACCGTCTAAGTCGTCTTCAGGGTTCCAATTTGGGTGAACAAGAAGTTGGTGCTTTTTGAGGCCGAGGTCAGTTAGAAACGACCTTTGACAGTGTGGGAAGGAACAACGAATGTAGGAGTTCTCGATTGCCGTCTGTTCTTCGCGGTACATGGAGGCTGATGAGTTGAAGAAAAAAAAACTTTGTGAACAATGACGAATCAAGGCGCAATTACTTACACTAGCCTGGCGACTGCGGACCGGCCCGGCCTGTGTGGTGTGCTTCGAGGGGTTGACGGAGTGTTGACGGGTATTATACTACGGGTACGGGTGCAGGTACCGTACTACAGGTATGAGTGCATATTGAGAAATAAAAACGCATTTTTATGCTATGGACACAAAGTAACAACTACATAACATCGTCACCATCGTCGCCGCCTTCGTTACCATCGCCATCACCCAAGCCGCCGCTGCCGCCGCGGTCGTCCTCATCTCCGCTGCCGCTGTGGTCAACTGCCGTCGTGATCTTTGTCTTTGTCGTTTTTGTCGTCGTCATCGCCTTTGTCGTCGTCTTTGCCGTCGTCTTCATCGTCGTCAGCGTCGTTGTCGTCAGCGCCGTCGCCTTGCCGTCTTTGTAGTCGCCGTCTTCGCTGGAGTCGCCATCGCCGTTTTCACCATTGTCGCAGTTGTTGATGTCGCCTGAGACGTTGACTTGCATTGGCGCACACCCTGCCATGCTGTTACGAGGCTCCGAGTCGCTTTGACCCTCGGTAGTGGTGGCAACACCGCGGCAATGACACGGCTCAGGGTCCACATGAGGCAGGGCTTCGGTGACGTCGACAACAATGGGTGTTGTGACTGGTCAGCTGCGTAGGCTAACAATCAACGTCAGCGCAATGTGAACTTGAATTGGACTGATACTCATCTTTTTTGGTTTTGTGGGGGTGGCACTGTTTGCGAGTCTTGTGAACGCCTGAGGCAGACCACACGCTGGTTTGTAAAGGGTTAGTAGCTGTTACAAGGGCAGGAGATTCAGACTTACGACTAATTTTCAAAGGATGACGACTACACGAACCCTGACCTCGGGTCTGGCGTCGCATGGTCCCAACTGTGACGACCCCGACCCTACCGCTTGGTAGGCGCTATGCATGGGCCATGATGCCCGTGGCGATGCTGCCGGCACACTCCGCCAGTGCGTGTCAGAGAACCGACCACTATCACTACGCTGCCCCCACTCCACCAATCAAGATAGGGCCTGTACAGTGCCACGAGGGGATGGTATGAGTGACGACGAAGCCGTGGTTGCAACGGCGGCGCAACAATGGCGAATCGGCGATGACGAGACATGTGACCACAACAACGGACGACGGCGACGAGGAAGAGTCACGGACGAGTTATATTTCTCCCGTAAGTACAGTGAGAAGGCGGAGAGAACTGGAAAAATATACCTCTTCATGTGTGTTGATACCGTTGCACATGCTTCGGCGCGGTGCGAAACTTTGTATAGCCGTCTGTGTCGGGAACGCATTGCGCGGGCTCAGGGAGAGAGCAGGTATCCTCGTGACGGCGACGCTACAAAAATGTTTAGTGTTGACTCGACAGCCAAAGACCAAGATGACTCACCCGCGTGTTCGTTTGTCGTTTCGCTGCAGTCAAGGACGAGGGTGTGGAACTCATCGGTTTGCAGGTGCAAGTGGTTAGGCAGTAAGATCGCATGCTCAGAGTTTGGGGACGCACCTGGTAACGAAGCTCGCTCTATTGGTGGCTGTGCAGATCGTGTCCCCCGTTGCATCCTTCGCTACTACGCTCCGCGCGAGATTGACTGCATTGTGGGACTGTTTGGGTAACTCAGATCTTCTTAGATCTTCTTCTGTATCGGCACGCTGCTTGCCCTCGGCCTTCTGCCGTTGCTCGAGCTCCTTCATGACTGATTCCTGGTAGGCGTTATAAAATTGCCCGGAGCAGTCCACGCATCATCGTCAGCCTTTGACCTGACATTCGATGAGATTCAGCGAAGCGGAAAAATGCAGCGAGGGACGCACAAGTGGATTGCATCTTTGAAACGGGTCGTTCGTCCACGATTGTTGACATTCTGCTCGTTTGCACGCACTTCCAGACCCCGATTTGTAGCCGACCCCGGTTCATCTATCTTCCGCTCTGCTAATAGGAGTGCGAGAGCCTTCGCCACACATGGCACGATTCTGCTCGATCTTGAGGGTCTCGCGCGGTGCAAGTGGAAGGATGGTGTCGCTACTTGGCAGAGGGCCGCGTGAGTGGTGGGCGGCGCATCGAAGAGCGTCAGTTTCCATCTCCATACGTCGCACATCTTCTTCAACAACACCGTCTTCATCCGGGGACCTGTGCTTATCCATATCAGTGAACAGCCGTGTTTAAGTACACACGCTATCGATGAGGGTGCGCACACCAGGGAGAAGAGTGATCCCCACCCGCCCATCCTCCTTGGGTGTAGTGATGATCGCGTCCTCGGATGAGTAACTTCCATCTGTCGCGCCGTATTAACTGGGCCGTAGATGAAGCACAGGAGAGGTTAGGTCCGTGACGCCGCAGAACATCTTGACGGTTTCGACGGTGCGCACCCCATGAGTATCTGGCGGTACGCTGATACGCCCCCTACTTCCCTGACCCCTATAATTGCGACTTACAACAGTTCTGTGACCTTCAAGGCGAGCGACAGCGACACCCGCTCAAAGCGCAAGAGAGCGCAGCTACACCCAACACGACTTAGGACGCGCACGACCGCGCGGCGAGTCAACACAGCGACCGCGCGCGCCGCGAACCAGCGCAGCGCGCCACAGCCGCGACCGCGCGCGAAGTGGGTCAGCACAGCGACTCAGCGCAGCAACGCGAGACACAACTACCTAGTACTGCGACCGCGCGCGCCGCGCCAGAGCTGCGACCGCGCGCACCGCGCTAGAGCTACGACCGCGCGCGCCGCGCCAGAGCTGCGACCGCGCGCGCCGCGCCAGAGCCGCGACCGCGCGCGAAGTGGGTCAGCACAGCGACTCAGCGCAGCAACGCGAGACACAACTACCTAGTACTGCGACCGCGCGCGCCGCGCCAGAGCTGCGACCGCGCGCACCGCGCTAGAGCTACGACCGCGCGCGCCGCGCCAGAGCTGCGACCGCGCGCGCCGCGCCAGAGCCGCGACCGCGCGCGAAGTGGGTCAGCACAGCGACTCAGCGCAGCAACGCGAGGCACAACTACCTAGTACTGCGACCGCGCGCGCCGCGCTAGAGCTACGACCGCGCGCGCCGCGCCAGAGCTGCGACCGCGCGCGCCGCGACTTAGTGCGCGCATCGCACCTGCGACCGCGCGCGCGCGCACCAACGCCTCGGCACCAGACGATCCCAGATAGGATAGCAACAGCAACCTACGAAGCCCGGACTGGTTCGTAAACCAGTTATGAGCGCGGGGACCCCAGAAGACGTCCAAGACTGTGTGAGGGCGAGGCACTACGCGAAGTGCCCTGCGCCCTCCCTAGCCTGCGGGACCGGTCGACGGAGACCTAAGGGGAACCACATACCACCAAACGGGTGGACCGCGGCGACGTACGCGATCAGCATGGCTCGGCACGCACATAGGCGAGCGCGCACCATACCGACCAAGACACAACGCCGCGTTTTAGTACAAGACTACGCGCACACTTCGCGCGGCCCCTGTTTCACTTAGACAGGTCATTCAAACTATCCAGGACCCTCGAAACACGACGCGGGCTCGACCGAAGAAGAAGAGCGCTCAACAGGCCTGGTACGAGGCGCGCGCGACTTAGCGATTTCGCGCGAGGATGCTCACAGAGTAAGAGAGCAAGGGAGCAGTAGAATAGCATAAATAGGACACACCCTTGTACTCAGAAGGCAATCAATTCGGATTCCACAGCTCGCGTTTAGCTTATCTCTCTCTCTCTCTCTCTTTCTCTCTCATTTCCGATCTTGCGCTACTCGAGGCGTCGCCGCGCCCCGCTCCGCCTCGCTCTTGGCTATCCACACTTGTCTGTGGTATACCCGACCCCTCCAGCTCGTACGCCAGCACCGCGTGCACCAGCAACGCGCCAACGCGCAACCGCACAACTTAACAGATACTTCGCGCTCTCGCGCGGCACGTGACTCGCGGCCCGCGCTATCCACAACCGGCGCATTCCAAGCCCCACGAGCCTGTACACTCTAAGCGCGCTCTCTGACGCTCAGGGACCGTTTGGGGTAACAACGCGTTAGCCGTGAGCCGTTAGACAGAGGGTGATGTGGTGTTGATTGAGAAACTGTCAGTGAATGGTGACTGAGCAAGCATGAAAGAGCACACGACAGCTCCCAACAAACAGAGCAAGAACGCGAAGGGCGAGATGCACGGGAGCAACACAATAGGGACAGGAGCCGATGCGAGGACCCAAAATGTGTGTCAGCATTCTATGTGTCAGCGAAGTAAAAATGCTTTATATATTGTATTGATTACATTTTTTTACACTAGTAATTATTTCGGTCAAATTACTAGAATTGTATTAGTACGACTATCGAACATAAATATTATATTAATTAGTAAATGTTCACTACGGTCGCACGGAGGCCACAGAGTAGTAATAAAAGCCTCTACTTGACCAGTAGTCCGAAGACGTCATTGTTGAAGCGGATGGCGAGTGGCACACGTCCGACGACAAGTACGCTTCGCCGGCTTGGAAGGGAACCCACAAACCTGCGCCACCAGCTGCCAGTCCTACACCATATCCGAAACCCCCAGTGGAATCATCTAGCCCTTCCGATTATGCGCACAATACCTCGACCCAGGAAAAGAGACAGAATTCGGGGGACGTCTTCGTCTTGGATTCCGAAGAAGAGGACGAGGGTGAAGTCAAGCGTGAATTGTCACCGTCACGCCGTGAACGATCTCTAGCGAGCACGCAGGTGATAGACCTCACCCTAGAATCTGACGAGGAGAGCGTGTCAGATCGCAGTTTGGAAAAGAAACGGAAGCGGAGGTGGACTTGG
>JAKELH010001062.1:0-14681 GCA_021525015.1 Lactarius pseudohatsudake | reverse complement strand
TTGGTATTGGCCCTCTTTTGTACTTGCTCCAAGGTGCAGTCCGTCCGGACCGGGTCCACACCAACTCAGCCAATGGCGAACCCCCCGACCCTCTAGCTGGGCCCCGAACCGCACCCCGGACCGAACCGAACCCGGGTGTCCGGTGCGGTTCGGGTCCAACCCCAATCCGAACCACACCCCGGCATCCCTAGACCAAATACTATATTCGAATGGACGATACGATCGGTATGTCGTCACTATGTGTAAGTCTTAATATTACCACTCTGTCATCACACTTAAGCCGACCTCTAGTCCTCAATCCCGCTGTACGCTTCTCGTGGATCGAATCCAAGTGGGACACTGGGTATATCGAGAGGGCTAAGAAAACAATCATCAGGCTTGTATGTGCCATATTATTATACTCTCTTATTCCAACTGTCTGTCGCCCAGATGTCCCATTACCAAGCACCATCAACGGCTGTGACCGTAGGACCCAGTACCCCTGTCCCACCCGCTCCGGTTGCTAGACGTAGGGCATCTCCAACACACTTTGCAGTGGAACCCGCATTTGATAAGAAGGAGGCTCGTGTGTTGAGCGTCGATGCCGAGTACCAGAAGTACATGATGGGCCAGGTATCTTCTGAGAACACCGACATCCTACGCTTCTGGAGGTAAGTTTGTATGACTTAACGAGGCTTGGGCTCTGACTCACTGTGAATAGGCCAACAGGACTAGTGATTGAAAGTCCGGTCCGGTCCGGTTTTTTTGCCTAATTTGGAAAGACCGGACCGGGACCGATCCATCGGTTCATCCCCGAGCCCCAAAACCGGACCGAGCCGACAGGAGTCGGTCCTACCCGGTTGCCGGATTCTCAAAAAACCGGTCCATGCGGTCTAAACCGGCTCACCCAGGGCCGGTTGCAACCGACCATGGACCGACTGCAACTGCGTAGAACTGCAGTCAAGACTACAGTATCATGTATTCATGTATTTAAACAAGTCTTGTAGTATTAGTAGTATCTACAAAACAATTTGCAGTACTACTATAATGCCCACCGCCGCTACCCCACGTCATCGTCGCTGCGTCCAAGTCGTCGCATCCCCCGCCGTCGTCGCGGTCACCCGTTCTCGTCATCGCTATCGTCGTGAGCCGATTCTGGACGTCGCCCGGTCGTTGTGGTTGCGTCGTCGTCTTTGGCTGACGGTGTTGTAGCTGTAGTTGAGATGCCGGTCGGTATTGCTGTTGAGTTTGGGGCTGCGATTAGCCCTGCGTTGGCAGGGCGCCGGCGATAGGTTGCAGCTCGTCCTGAGTCGTTCGGCTCAGGGAAGCGTGGTATTTGTTTTGTCGTCGTCGTCGTCGTCGTGATTTGCAGCGAATGTGTCTGTAGTGGGAGTTTGTCGTCGTCCGGGTGGGTCAAGGTGTATGGCATACACAATGGACCGTCAACAACTGTCGCATAAGCACGTGCCCGGTGATTGCCGATCTTGTTCGCTGCATCTCTTGCTTACCTTAGCGATTGCCCCCGCAGCGCTGTTGCCCACGACCATGACGCACTTCGCCAACACAGCCCCAAGCTGCACGAACCACGAACCACGGCGGCCTCGACTACGATGGCGGCGGCAGCAGTGGCGCAGCCCCGGCCACAGCTACGACACCAACGGTGGCGACAATGCGGCAACCACGACGACTTGGAACGGCAGGGCAGTGAATACGACACGATGTCGACCCGGGCCACAACAACGGTGACGACGGCAATCACGACGACAATAGCGATGAGAACAACAACGGCGATAGCGACGAGAACAACAAGGACTATGTCACAACGGGCGACGACAACAGTTCGACACAATGACTCGGGGTCCTGGACAGTGAACTGTGAGCACTCAGGCTGCGGCGGGAATTCTTGTTCTTGTAACTGTATCATAGCTAATGTACAAATACTACTCTGTGTGCAATCTTGTGTGCAATACATGGACTTCTGCCAAACTTTGCCCTGGACCGGTTGAGACCGGCTCCAACCAGTCCCTGTGACGGCGTTGAATTCCAGTGAACCGCAACCGGACCGCAACTGGGTCACCTCTGGTGCACATGGACCAACCGCAGGTCCGGTTGCAACCGGTTGCGGTCCGGTCCGGTCCCGGTTTTTTTCCGGTTCATGGGACTGGACTTTCGAACACTAAACAGGACTGAGTTCCCTACTTTGTTCGCGATCGCCATGGATTACCTCCCTATCCAGGCAACCTCCGTCCCCTGCGAACGTGTGTTCTTGTCAGCAAAGAAGACAGACACCGCGAAATGAAACCGGATCAAGTCAACGTTCATGGAAGCGCTTCAGCTGTTCAAGTTCTCAATCAAGAAGGAACGGCTCAATTTCATGGCAGGGGTGGGCAACACCGGAATCAGCGATGACTGAGGCGACGAGTCAGGAGAAGGACCCTCTCACCTCTCTCTTAGTGGAGGATTCAGAGGCTGCTTTGGACAATATATTGAAGGAGTTTAGTATCTACGACAATGAGAATTATCTACGTATCTACAAGCAATGAATATCGAGTTGGACTTGACAGTATTTGTCTCCACGGAGCTGACATTGGAGTTGTGAACGTGAACTTGGATACAACAAATTGTCGTTGGCCTCCTTCTTGCACCCCCCTTTGTTCACGCTCCATGTTGGTGGTGACCATGTGCCCTCAAAATCGACGGCAAACCTCTGAGAAACGTTCCATTCCTCTTCAACTAGACTTTGTGCGTGTTGCTGGCCGGTATAGAGTAGGAAAACTACTCGGTTCTGGTGGTTCTGGTGAGCTGCCGACTCTAACTCAAATTCGACACCTATTTCTAAGCTCTCTAGGGAGTGTCTATTTAGGGAGAGATATAATGACAGGCACTGAAATTGCTCTGAAGATAGGGCGCGCAGATCACTTGCCTTCGAGGCTCAGTCATGAATACGATGTGTATTCAGCTCTTGGCGCCTGCGCAGGTGTCACTCCAGTACACTGGTATGGGAAGGAAGGCCTATGTGAAGTTTGTCCTGGATCATCTTGGGACTTCGCTTGGTGATTTGATTGACGAAGAACAGGTCGACCAGAGGAAGACATTCCTGTATGCCAGCCAAATGGTATGTTCATCACATTCGTAAAATGATTTCACTGAACTTGTCTTGTGTCACCAGCTCTCAGCAATCGAGTCGCTGCATACTCGGCACTACGTCCATTGTGACATCAAACCAGACAACTTCATGGTTCAAGCTGGCCGCCCTCACACTGCTGTCTTCCTCATCGACTTCGGCTTGGCACGGCTATTCCACAATCCTGCAACTTATTTACACATCCCATATTCCAACGATCACTCGATAGTCGGGACTCTTCCATTCACGTCCATAGATTGCCAGCAAGGACATGCCCAATCACGTCGTGACAACCTGGAGTCGCTCGTCTATACCATCATTTTTTCAGCACGCGGTAACTTACCTTGGACGATAACTTCTGCCCGCAGTGATCAGAAGGCAGTCCTCCAGAAGAAAAAGTTGGTCACGGCAGAAGAGCTGTGCGAAGGCTTACCCACTCCCTTCTGCAATTTTGTCACCTATGTCTGTTCACTTGGCTTCGACAAGAAGCCAGACTACCAATACCTTCACTCTATTCTCTCGTGGTGCTCAGCAGCAGAGGCAGACCACCCTGGCGAAGCGCTACCTTTCCCCACTCTCTCTATTGTCAGTCCAGGCCATGAACCTGTTTCCAGTGACCGGGTGTAAGTATCCTCATGTTGTATGGATAACCGCATAACCGGTGCTGATTGCAGCCATTTAGTCTTCGCTCTTCAATTCGCACACAGATCCTACAATCCAGTAGCAAGTTTTGTACTCCCACCCCCACTCGGACCACTCCCATGAGAATACAGGGGAAACGCTAAACTTTATAGCCCTCATGTATACCAACACTGTTGTAGTTTTGTGGGACCTGTGTTCTGTTTACTGTAGTCTTATTTTGTCAGTCTTAGCCTTATGTATGGTGCAGAATTTATTGTGCGGTGGTGGAAATGACGATGATCATACCCCTCATCTTCGTTGAACGGCGGCACTACTCAAATCTGGACACAACCGTCTTACAGGCCCCCGTTGCCTCCGTCCTACACTCATCGACCCCCAGCAACCAATGCTCAGACCACACCCAGGACTTCCGCACCTCCTGACTACGGTTGTGGCATATATCACCCAAGTACAGTCTCATCTCGCACCTGAATGCCTAGTCAGACACAGCCATCCTCCACTCGCATACAGCCACACACCACTCTCACACAGCCTTCCATTTCTCAATCCACTTCAACTGGCTCCCGTACCCTCTCGTCTGCCCACCGAAAGAGATCGATTCACACCTTTGAAACTCATCCGTGCCTTCGCCATTGTATCCACGTACCACGTATTACGGTATTCGCAACTTCATCTGCCCCGTTTCTGTCCCAGTATCTCCTTCCAACCATTTTGTTGTTCGTTCGGCTTGTTCCTCAAGTTCTTTGCCTCCATCACCCCCTTGTATCAACAGGAGATGATGCTTTGCCCCTCACCCAGCTCGCCACACCCAGACAGTGAGTGTAGTCATACAAAGTCTTTTTATCGACTTCAATATTTTTTTGCATAGCTGGGGCCGTGTCACGTCGTCAACTCATGCACATGACAAGGCACAGGTAAGTGTACCACCAGGACCTTGACGTATGATCTCCAAGGGGGGTTATCGGTCTTTTTGAGCAGGTAATCGAGCGACTCGAGGTCTGTGTCTCCAGGGAGTGGCTCGCCGCCGTCCGTCGACCACTTCTCTGAGCCACCGATGCTGTAGAAAATGATCGGGGTAGGGTAAGCCATGGCCGAGGTGTACTGGGCGTCAATGTTCGCTTCTATGGTGGGGTTGTTCAGTTCGTACCTGCCGCCGTTCACCAGCTCGACAGTGAAGGTTGCCAGACTGGGAGGTTGCACATCGGAGCGAAAGTACATGAACATAGTCAGATCTGTCTTACTCAGGTAATCTTTCCGGAAGCCAAATACCCCGAGTGTATTCTGGTCAGCCGCGGTGGGAACGTATGCGAACGTCTTGTACAACCCGCAGTTGCAACAGCGTGACATGGCCTGCGCGGCTCGACAGCACCGTCACGGGCTTACCCGCCTCCGCTGCCGCTTTGACCGAGCGCCTGCATGGTGTCTGTCGCCGTGTCCGTGTGGAGGCGAAGTATGTTGTCGGCGCGACCGCTTGAATGTGTATTGGCTGGAACCTCAGGGAGACGATGGCGAATGACATCGAGTTCATGTGTACATAGAACTGTCAGACATTCGTAGAAACTGGTATTCATAATTTAATAGTGGTATTACAAAGACACAGCGAGCCTGGGCAGGCAGCAAGACTGGTCCAAGACCGCTGAGGCCCGCGAATAGAGTCCTGGTCTGTAAACTGAGCAAGTCACAACCGGCTTCTGGCTCAAGCCGAGCTCGAGCCAGTCAAACCGGAGAAAGCCGGTATTTAGACATGCTTGGCTCAGCTCGGCAGTGAGAGCCATGCACTAAGGCTCGGCTCGGTCTAGTGATGCCGTGGCTCGCTCAGCTTGGCTTGGCTCAGCTAAGCACAGCTCGACCATAAAAGGACAGCGAGCCAAGCCATTCCCAATTGAGCTGGCTCCAGCTGGGCTGAGCCGGCTCGAGGCTCGAGCCACTCAAAAGTACGAATAGGAGATCATACCATTTTGGGTAGTCAGACTGGGCTCTCAGCTGTGCGCGGCGCCGCCACCTGCGTTGTTAAGGATAGCTCGGGCCCAAAATTTCGGTGTTTTCGGTCTCGGTCCGGCGTCACATGGCTGGCTTGCCATATCGGTCATATCGTCCCGCACTAGCTCACTCCTCGATCTCCCCTCCTCTCTCGCTCGACATATCCTTCGCCCTCGCCCGCCCTCGCCTCTCGTCGCCATGGATCGCCGTCGACAACCAATCCCCTTCACAAGCCCTCCCAGCCCCCGTACGCAGGCCGCACGTCCTCGCGCCTCGTGCTGTCTTTGTCCCTCAAACATCTGAGTCCCGTCTCCGTCGCACCGCCCATCCCCCTTTGAAGATGTCAGGCTCGCTACGCCCGTTCTCACTGTCTCGGCCCCTTCTGTTTGTTGTCTCCTCGACTCCTTTGTATCGTCTCGCCGGTTCGTACCTTACCGTTTGTCTGACTCGATCATTTCCGCGTCCCGCTCTATTGTTGTTCATTTCCCTCCCCTATGCCACTCTTATCCTACACTACTATCTCTCTTACTCTCTACCTACTTAGTTCTGACGTAGTTAGAGTTCTCTTGTGTATTTAAAGTCCCTTGGTTTCTGGCTGAATACACAGCGCCCGTCGCCACTTCTTCCCTCTCTTTCTCGCTGCGTGATTATCGCGGAAGTCAGGCCCATTCGCGGGCACTCGAAGGACATCGCGTCTCACCGTTTCCTCTACTCGTTCCTTCTCGCTCCCTCGTCTCTCGTCTCATATCGATCTCGCCCTCGCCTTGCTTCCCCGCTAGCTCCCGTTCCCGCCTTCGTCCGATCGCATTCGCACTGGCTGTCGCCGTCGCGAACGCTCCGGACTCGGCCTCTCCTCTATCCTCCTCTGTAACCCCTGCGGGATCCCCTCCGCCTACGAACTCACACGGACTCGGCTCCGTACAGCGTCATCCTCGCCGCCATCTGCCCCCTTGCTGCCGCTCTCTACCGTTGCCATCTATATCGTCACCACCGCTGTCCATGTCTCGCCACTGCTGTCTGCACCCTCGCTGCCGCCCTCTACGTGGTCGGTTGTGGTCGTGGTCGTGGACTCGTGGTCATGGTCATAGTGATCGTCGCCTTCTGCGTCTGCCGCTCTCTGCCTCGCCGTTGCTCTCTGCCCCTCGCCGTCGCCGTCTGCGCTGTCGCTACCACTGTCTGTGTCTCCCTCGCCGTCGCCGTCTACACCGTCGCCACCCTGTCTATGTCTCTCCGCTGCCGCCGCCGCCGCCGCCTTGCCCCTCGCTGCCACCGCTCTTCCCCCCTCTCCGTCGCCATCTGCGTCGCTGCCCTCTCTGCATCGTCGTCACTGCTGTCTGTTTCCTCGTCTCACCGTCTACACCATCGTCACTGCCATCCGTGTCGCTGCCTGCGCCCTCACTGCCGTCGTCTGTGTTGTCAACTTGTCATCGCCGTCTGCACTTTCGCCTGCGCCCTCGCTAACCCCTACCGCCGCTCTGCATTGTCGTCATCTGCACCCCCCCGCCGCCTGGATCGTTCTCACTGCAGCCATCTGCACTCTCACCCTCTCTGCGTTGTCGCTGCCTCTGCCCCTCTGCCGCCGCTCTTCCCCGCCGCCGCGGCCATGCGCCATCCTTGTTGCAACCGTCTGCACCCTTGCCCTCTTTGTGTCGCTGCTGCCTCTGCCCCTCGCCGCTGCCGCCGTCTGCGTCATCCTCGTTCTCGTCATCTGCGCTCTCGCCACCACTGTCTGCGTCTGCCACTGTCTGCCTCTCGCTGCTGCCGCTCTGCCCCTCGCCACCGCCCGCCGCCCGAGTCGTCCTTGCTGCAGCCGTCTGCACCCTCGCCTTCTCTGTGTCGCTGCTACCTCTACCCTTCACCGCCACCGCCACCAGTGCAGTGAGGATCGCAAGTGCAAGACCCCAACGGCAGCGGCATGTGCGCGCGGACATCCGCGGCGCATCAGGAGCTCGGCGATAGCGACTAGTACTCGTGGCAGCACATACGGTACCCGCAGCGACATGCACAGTACTTGTGAATCAACATAGTCAAGAGTGACTCCCGGCGCGAAGAGAAGTACAAACACGACGCATACCAATAGCGCCGCTTGCATGCGGATTCCCGCGGTGATACCCTAAACCGTCCCTGACTCCCTGATCACTAGGAAACGGTCTATGGTGCGTGCAGGATTTGGGGGGTGTGAAGCGTCGCAAGCGGTCGCGCAGGCCTCCGCGGGGCGCGAGATGTCGTATGTAGGTCCACGGCGGTAGCGGACGCGTCGGTGTAGAACAATTAATGCCGCGCGCGAGTGCGGCGAGGTTGGGAAGGGAGATGGGGTCGTTCTGTCGCGAGTGGTCGGAAACGGTCGCGCACGCTTTGGCGCGGCGCAAAACTTGGTATAGGTGGCCGCCGGGGTCGGGAACGCGTCGGGTTCTAGTCACTAAGGCCGCGCACGAGTGCGGCACACTGGGGAACGCGAAGAGCGAGCTTACTGAGCTCTGAAGTGAGAGGAGAAGGCTCTGTTCTAATCTGGGGTCTAAAGGTTGTAATTACATGGACTATATACTGGTAGGCTAGGGAAAGAGGGTGAATTGGATAAACAGGGGAAAGGGGAATGCTAAAACGCGAAGGGGACAGTCCGGGGCAAGTGGGAGACCGAGCGCGCACAGAGAGCGCGGGAAAGCGCGGAAGCGCGCGGGAAAGTGGCAAAGCGCGGGAATGCGGCGCTTAGAAAGCGTGCAAAAGCGCGGAAAGTGTGGGTGAGTAAAGTGAGAATAACAAAGCTATAAAACGCGAAATTAGCCTCTTCAGGGCCCAGGGAGAGCGCAGTCGTATCATCTCCTCACTGAGATCTTGACTGTCCTCAGTCATCCGCGTGCGTCGCAATCGCTCAGATGTGGTGCCCGTGCCGATCGCAGGTGTCTTCAGCGTGTGTGGCATGAGTCTTGCTCTTGCCGAGTTGGGCGCGGTGCGTACTGGCTGCTGCTGGGTCTGTGCAGAAGCGAGGCGCGTGCTGTGGGTGAAGTCGTCGCGTGTTTGCTGTGTGCGGCTCTGAGGTCTTTGGCGTCGCTCTTGCGGCTGCTGATGGCCTTGGTTGTCTTCCTAGTCGAGGGGCGGTCCGCTGCTTCGTGGTTCGGTGGCTGACACGATGTACTTCACGGCGCGGTCTGCTAGAGGGTGACAAATCAGCGTCAAGGCGTGGCGGTCGCGCGTGTCGCTGCGCATGAGTGTCGGGTGCCTAGAATGCTCCTGGGAAATCTACAGTCCTCACGGCGAGTCGCGGGAGTCCGTGCGGGCATGGCTGAGTCAGTACATCTTGCACGCTTGAGTCTGTCTTGCGCGGTGGTGCCGATGTCTTCGGCTGAGCTGCGTTCGCCGGGCGCAGTGTCGCGGGTCGTAAACGCGTGAGCTGGTATGCGGTGTCGTCCTTGACGCCTAGCCGAGTCGCCGAATGCTGCGCGGTTGCGGTGCGCTTGCTAGCACACTTGTGCTTGAGGTAATTCGCCAGCGAGTGTTTCTCTCCTGATGCAAAGTCACTCTTGTCGCGCACGCGTTCGCGGGACTTGAGAACGCTGTTACTGACGCGTAGAACCGATTTTGATCCTTGCGTGAGCCACGAAGATCCGCGCGACGCCGGCGCACTCGCTGCTGCTGGACTTGCAATGCTCCTCGTTGTACGTTGCCGCTGATCCGCTGGTGTCGTGCACGTTGCCGCGGGTGTCGTGAATGCTGTCGCATGTGCTGGTGATCGTCGCCGATCTCCAACTACGCCGCAGACGTGTGCGTGCAAATGGCGCCGCTGCTGAACGTCGCACTTGTTTTTCTCGTCGCGCTGTGGGTCGCTCTTGAAGGAACTGCGTTCAAGTTGCATTCTGTAGTGGGACCTGTAAATGCTTCCGTCGATGCGCAATATCCTCTGGGACTTGTAGGTGATGTGTGGGCCGCCGCGCAACTGTGGCGCTCGCGGTCAGGTCTGCGCTTGACGTGGCTTCTCCTGGTATTCGTGTGTTGCTCTTGCGCTGCTGCTGCCGTGCATGTCGCTGCGGGACTGGTAAACGCGGTTAGCAATTCAGAATGGTATCACAAAGGTGTATACGCGGCGCGGGAGCCTGCGCGGATGTGGCTCGGTTGCTAACGTCTCTGCACGCATAGGGGCTGCCTCTGCGGATCGCGCGGTCATTGTGGTCGACTCGTGGCACCCGCCCACGTCGCCGCACGGGTTGTGAACGCTTGCGTTGGGCGCTGACGTCGCTACAGCTGTCTACGTGCGTCGCCGGGGTCCGCGCTCTGGTGGCATGCTGTCATGAGCGCCGGCAATGGCGATCGCCGAGGGGGAAGACTTACATTTCAAGTCGTTGGAGATATCTTTAAACCTAAGGTTGCACAACGGGCGCAAATGGTCAGGCAGGAGGTTGGTATGAAACACGTGCATCACCTACGCTTGTTCACGTGTGGGGGGGGGCATAGGCATCAAGGAGTTCATCCCACCACGAATTGCGGGAATAATTGACGACTGGATCGTCGGCGGGGGGTGGCGAAGAATCGTCGTATGACGGCGTTTCTGGGGAGCGAAGATCCGACTCAAAAGGGTGAGAGAGCGGTAGCTCTGGCGAGACTTCACTCTTCAAGGTTGTTGTGATGTCGATCTATTTTCGCAGGCGAAGGTTATGGTTGCCTCTTTAACAGGGGCATCTCGTGAGTGGTGGAACACATAGAAATAGAGAGAAGGGGGAATGGGGAGGACCAGGAGGAGGGAGTCGGGGAGAACTTACCTTTACATAGTAGCCGTCAGGGAACGACGGAGTACCAACTACAAATGAGGAAGCTTGGGCGGGGGGATCGGTCTCAGGCTTGTTGACCTTGTGATGTACCGGGACGAATACCGGGAGGGTCATGGGAGAGATCTCATCCCGTTTACAATCGGCACGAGCAGAAGTGTCCTCATCGAATGGGTCCCCACGCCGTTGTTTCTTTGGCTGAGATCCGTCCGATTGACGTTTCTTGCAGGAGCGTTTGCGCGTGCCAGGACATTTATCTGGCCCCCGTCGCTTAGGGACTTTGTCGTAAGCGCAATCGTTACCCCGCTTGAGACAATTTTGGCACTTTGGGTAGAGTCGCACCTTATCTTGCGTGACTGACTATAGAACCGGCGAGAATGGAATGGTATGGTAGAAGCGGGACTTTTTAAGTGGAAAGACAACAAGCAAAATGGCCGAGATTACGCACCATTGGCGGCAAGCAATAACGCCCGAAGGGACGTTGCATGTGGGACCAGGTCTTGGAGATGATGGCGCTCCAGATGCATCTGGGAGCCCATGAGGGGCAACGGACTTGGGGTGGCCCACGGTGTCCAGTACCAAGGGAGAGGCCAGAGGTGGTTGAGGTATAGGCGCACTTGCAGTAGAGGATGACGGGTGGGACAAGTTAAAGGGTGAAGTTGATGGGGCGATCTGAGCAGATGGAGGGGCGCCAGCTGAATTGGAGTACCTATTGAAAGCCGGATTCATGAGCGAGGGAAAATGCAGCATGGCAAGTTCGTAGGCAGAAGAAGTAAATGACTGGGTGCGTAATTGGACGGAGGTATCATAAGTCATGGCTGTGTTAGGTGGTTCTTTGGGGTACTCATCAAGGCGTGCCCCAAAACCCTGAGATTGTGCGTAGTGCTGAGAGTTGTGAGGAGGAGCGATAAGGCTATCGGGAGGCAATATGGACGCGGGGGCTATTGACTGCTATCGGGCTTTATGAGTGAATGAGATGAGCGGGATTGTGAAGACTAGGAAGGAGATCGACTAATGAACGCACGTTCCGTGGGTAGAAAAGAGGTGGCGGCTAGGTCAGGGAGGGCAAGCTGCGCAGGACTGCCGGCAAAGAGCAAGCGCGCAGGCAGACAGCCGGTGTGCTGACAGCACACAGACAACGAGCAGTCGGTGCGCCAATAGCGCTGACAGCGCAATGACGACGCGCAGACAGCGGGAAAATCTGTGCACTGACGGCAGCACCAGAGCGGAGTGTAGGCGAGAGGAAGATGAGACAGGGGAGGCCCAGGAGGGTGAGTGGCATAGGTGAGGACGGGGAGCGAGGAACACTGTACAGCAAGCAAGAGCCTCAGTGCGGTTTTCCATTTTCAGCCAGCTCGTTCCTGGCTCGGCCAGCCTGAATACCAAAAATCTATTCTTGCCCACCACGAGCCCGGCTTGACCTGCCTAATCTGGTCATGGCCTAATCGAGCCTTGGCTGAGCGGCTCAGCCCAGCTTGTGAGCCAAGCTGAGCCAGGTTTGGTGATTTGTCAGCTTGGCTCAGCTAAAGATGGCTCGGCTCGGCTGGCTCAGCCATTTTGAGCCAAGCCACGGCAACACTAGCTCGGTCCAGCAATCTATGCGGGACGGCTCAGGCGGCCCGGCTCCGGCTTGGCCCGGCTCTACGAGCTGCCGAAACACTACATTGGGCTGCTTGCTAGAAACCCGCGCCATCCTTGATTTTGAATTTTCCCGATTTGATTTGATCATGACGACGTACCCGTACGTGTTGCACCCTAAGTTATGCACTGTGCCCCTTCCTTACTTACCCATGTGAGCTCAATTGACGCCTTTGCCACGCGCCACCAAAACAAGGAACGGTGCGAAGAACTCTACCAACACGAGCTGCATGTCCCACATGCGACACGCAGCTCATGTTGAAAGAGCACCTCCAAGTCGAGGCGCTGCTGTTGTAGGGGCTGGGGATGCGGCATGGGGTCGCACGTTGTATGAGTCTTCATTGCATGAAGCGGCGGGAAGGGGGAATGAGCAGTCAAAGCGGCCGAAATGGGTGGTCAGGTGCCCATTCAGTGTGGCACCAATTTCATTCATAGGGTTATGGTTGGCAGGATTCTTTATTTGTTATTATTTATCACTTGGCTTAAGGGTGATGCGCCTGCTTTTCGTTTTTGGTCGGAGCTACAAAAAGGTTCTCACGACCGTGGGAAGGTATGCGGAATTACAAAGACTGTTTACGACTAATGGGTTGGAGCGTCTGAGTTCGAAAACCGGCTGGTCCGAGCCTACCACTGTACATATTCCCGAATATATTTATTTGGTCTTCTGGAAACCAGGAACCGTAGCGAACCCATTTCGCGAGACTGCCCTGGGAAAACCCTTGAAATCAAGCTTGAAATGACCGATTTTCCAATGTTCTAAGGCTCCGCTCGTTTCTTACTCCGCCTCAGATCGGCTATTACTATCGATTCCCTCCACCCCATCACAACAATAACAATACCTGACCTCACACATGCCCACCATCTACCATCTCGCTCGCATGGGAGTGCTGAGTATGAAACAATCGTTGCAAACGCTCCCCCCAGATGCGGAGCAAGCAGAGCACTGGGCACGCGGATTTTCGGAAGCCTTGGTGCGTAGCGCTATAGCTCTCATCTACATATGTACTGATGAGAAAAGCATAGGACGTATTGGATACACTCGCACATGGTACACAAAGCTCCGGCTCTAGAGATCCGGAAGTCAAGGCCCTTTTGGAAGAAGCACGCATGCAGATTTCCCAGTATGCTACGATTTCTTGGATCCAGCATTCTCCTCGAATTGTCGCTGGTTTGGAGGACGGCCTTCTCAAAATTGCGGCCATTCGAGAACAGTATGCTTATTTGCAGTCTGGTACTCACTCCCCTGCACCACTACCTACTGCTGGTGCACAATCTCTTCCGTCTTCCTCACAACAAAGCAACCTTAGCCTCGGCAGACATTCCGAGGGCCATACGAGCCCTAGCCCAGGTGGCTCCACACAGCGCGATCTGCGCCGCACTTTACAGCAAGTCCCCATACCAGCCACTGTCACCCCTGTGCAACAGTCGCCACTCAACTCCGTGCCTCCGTCACCTTCACAATCTCCATTACACGCTCCACCCCAGCTCCCTTCGCGTGCCTCATTGGCACCTCCGTCGCCTGCACGGTCACCCTTGCGTGCTCCCTCCCAACTCCCATCACAGACGTTGTCAGCGGCCTCTTCAGCTGTCAACGTTGCACCCGGCGTCACGATGGAACATTCAGCTGGTCCCCTTACTCAGACCATTTCAGCCGTACGTTCCACTCACTCGCTTATTCCTATGCTAAGGTCTCCCCGCTCTAGACTTCTGGTCTCATGAGTGTGTCATCTGTTGCCGCGCCCGGCCCACCTCTTGACGCCTCTATGTCACCTTTGCCGCCTGTTGGAGATACAGAGCAGACGCCCCTGGTGCGCGATCATATGCGTACACTACGCAGGGTCAGCGCTACCTCAGTGGCGTCTGTCTGGTACACTGAGATGTCGCTCGCTCAGTCCCAGGCCAAGGCTGCCGATGAACGCTTCAAGTTTGCTGAAAACATGTATTTGGCAGCGCTGAAGGACATATCCACATCAACTTCCTCCAATGAAGAAGAACCTCAGGCCAAAAGAGCGAGGACGGTGAAGACAAAGGCCAAGGAGAGAGGCAGGGGAAAGGCAAAGGCAAAGGCAAAGGCACGCGTACCCACTGGAACCGATCTGGAAGATGTGCAGAGCGGGTTTGCCTGAGATGACAACGAGGTGCGGAACGCAGGAATTAAATCGTATTGTTGCCTTACCTAAGTTGTACTGTACACCGTGTGTCTTTCAAATATGTACAGACAATGCCGTTGATATGCATTCTACTTTCCTGACCCAGAAATCGTGATTTTACAATTCTAGAACGCGCTGTGGCGACACACGACGACGGGAACAGGCGACTTAGCGCAGTGACGCACACGGCTGTGCGAGCGCGTGGCGACCAGCACCGCGCAGCACAGTCAGTGTCAAGCACGGCGACACGGCGGCTAGCATAGCGCAACACAATGCAGCACAGCCAGCGACGCGTGCTGCGTGCAGGGCGAAAACGCGACCGCGCGACCAACGCGGCGGCCTGGGACGACTTGGGCACGGATGCACAGCGACACATGAAGCTAAGAACCGAGTCACAAACCTGATAGGAGC
>JAKELH010001061.1:0-14740 GCA_021525015.1 Lactarius pseudohatsudake | reverse complement strand
TGGGAATGTACTTACTTACTGGGGCATCGGAAAATACCGAAGCGAGCTGTACAGTTAACCAGAACCTTGCACCAAACGTACACATCCTCACTGCTCCCGGAAGACAATTCCTCGCCATGGTTAGTGAATGGTCTCGCTTTGCTGAGTACCCTTCTCAGTAGGCTGAACCCTCTCTAGCCGAAGGCTCCTGCATCAAAAGCTCCTGCAGCAAAGCATAAATTTATCGTTGACTACTCCCGCCCGGCAAATGACGAGCTTTTCGACGGGGCAGCCTATGAGAAGTTCCTTCATGACCGTATCAAGGTCGACGGAAAGGCGGGTCAACTAGGTGACAATATCAAGATCACGCGTGATAGTTCGTCTTCAGCACGGTTCGGTGGTCCACGCACCGTGGCTCACTTCGTATCTAGACAATAACAGGATTACCGTCACCTCCAATATCCCGTTCTCGAAGCGATACCTGAAGTATCTAACAAAAAAATTCCTGAAGAAAAACTCTTTGCGAGACTATCTCCGCGTTGTTGCATCGAGCAAGGATATTTATCAGCTCCGCTTCTATAACATTGAGTATGTCCTTGTGCGCTCCTGGCCGATCTCCAAATCTCATATTTCCGCAGGGGACCTGGTGACGAAGACGAAGAATAGGTGCCTTGCTTGTGTGGGGTGGGCAGCGGCCTACTGTTTGTATGTAGGCTTGTAGGGTCATCTGTATTAGCCGTTATCGGGTAACGTAAGAATGATTCGGAACGCAACGCAGCCTCGTCACGTCACGAGGATTGATCCCACCAAACCATCATCACCCACTGTCAATTATGGATCATCTCGGATCGGGTAGTGTGTCCACATTGGCGACCAGAATAGCCACATCTGCCGGCTAGGGCGTTGACACGGGGCAACGCAATCGTCGAATTGATCAAAGGCGTGTGAACTTGTCCACCGAGGACGGTCCCGTAAGTTATTTTATGAGTTGATCTTGATGCATTATTGTTGTTATTCTCCCTCTGCCTTCCCCTTCCCATTCGTCGATGTCTCGCTCCAAGACGACAAAACCTCTTCCCAAGTTCGAAGTTGGTTAGTTCTCTCCCCCTTACCTCCTCTTTGTCTCGATATCCACTCACCCCACTCTAGGCGATGACTACAAACTTCTCCATAGTTTGGGTGAAGGTGCCTATGGTATAGTGGTAGCCGCGTTGCACAAGCCGTCTGGACGACAGGTCGCGATCAAGAAGGTCCTCCCCTTCGAGCATACCTTGTTCTGCTTGCGCACGCTGCGCGAACTGAAGCTGTTGCGATTCTTCTCGGAGACTTGTGTAAATGAGAATGTGAGTTTCATTTTCTACCTGGCGCGAACGACGTTTCCCGACAATCGATATATAGATCGTCTCGATCCTGAGTATCGTCAAACCACCTTCATTCGAGGGGTTCAAAGAGATCTATTGTGAGCGCATATGGCCATTCGCGGGTCCATCGCATGCTTATAAAAGATCGAAGTCATTCAAGAATTGATGCATACCGACTTGCATCGTGTGATACGCACGCAGAAACTGACCGACGATCATTGCCAGGTGAAGTGAAACCGAATACGTACCAAGACAGGCACCCATATTGACTCAATCTTGCAGTATTTTGTTTATCAGACCCTGCGGGCCCTCAAATCTATACATAGTGCCGGCATCGTGCACAGGGACCTGAAACCGGCCAACCTCTTAGTCAACGCCAACTGCGATTTGAAAGTGTGCGATTTTGGCCTTGCAAGGAGCGTAAAGGCATCTGGAGCGCAAGGAGGGAAGGATATAGGAATGATGACGGAGTACGTGGCCACGAGGTGGTATCGTGCTCCGGAGATTATGTTGTCATTCAAAATGTATACCAAGGTATGTTTACTCGATTTGTGTCCCCACTGACTTCTTTCTGATGACGCTTATACACTGCAGGCTATCGATATCTGGGCTGTGGGCTGCATTCTCGCCGAAATGTTGACTGGGCGGCCACTTTTCCCAGGGCGTGACTACAGCCATCAACTTGATCTGATCCTTGATGTCATTGGAACTCCTACGCTTGAAGAGTTTTATGGAATCACATCCCGCCGCTCTCGCGACTACATCCGTTCATTGCCCATTCGTAAGCGGCGGCCATTCACCGCGCTATTTCCTCAGGCGTCCGTGGAAGCAATCGATTTCCTCAACAAGACACTGGTGAGTTGCATCTTTGCCGCTCTGTACCCCTGTTGTGATCTAATGTCGGCTATCAGACCTTCGACCCAAAGAAGCGACTGACCGTGGACGAAGCGCTCGAGCACCCCTATATCTCATGTTACGTACGTAGTTTTTTGGCCATCTCAGCTCGTTGCTGTGCACACACTAATTCCTTCACAGCATGACCCTGACGACGAACCAGTCGTATCATCCCTGGATCCTGATTACTTTGACTTTGATGGTGAGTGCAATATCCGCGGTGTTTTTCGGCATTTTGATCTCATAACCGCATCAGACCAGAAAGAATCACTCGATAAGGCACAACTCAAGGAATTACTCTACGACGAGGTCGTTTCCTTTGTCCCATCTATTTAGGCTATCTTTATTTTCTGCCGACAAGTACAGTATTGTTATGAACATTTCTTTGGAAAAGAAGACTGGGTTGGCGTTATCGCGGTATCGTTCTTAACGTCCACGTGTGCTCCCTGATTCCTGTCGTACGCATGTATTTATGAGATTCCCGCATTCTTCCGGTTCCCATATGTTATAGAAGATATTGGTACATTCAAGTTTCCAGAACAGCAACGATAAGAATAAAATTACGAATTAGGGACTACGGTGCCTGTTGGCTGATACTCCATTAAATCAGAACTTCCCGCCGGCCCAGTAACTGGTAGCGACACCCTCAACGCCAAAGTCACCAAATCTCGTGTCGCCTTCCAACTCGGTGCCATACATCGTCCGCCGCACCGGAGCTGCCGGAGTGTCTTCAACTCGTGGCGGTACCGAAGTCATCCCTAACCCGATGCTGGATGCTCTCTGTCGACCATCGATGGAATCAAGTCCGGGACTGGGTATGTCAGGAGACTGGCGTGGAGGCGTGTGGAGAAAAGTAGCTGGGTCTATGGCAGATTCATGTAGCGCCGGGGAACCAAGGGGATTCCTGCCATCCGGTGGGAATCCGAATGGACGATACGACTCGCTTGGCGGGGGTCGTGCGACAGGCCGGTAGGGCGCTGGTGCTGGGCTGGGTGAGTGTGGGCGTTCCGGATACGGGAGGCTGCTCGGAACTGGTAGCGTCGACGGCGGATCAACTAACGGCCCGGTGGGAGCGGGGGTCAAAGTGACAGGGGACCGTGCCACACCAGGGAAGGCAAAGGTGAAAGGGTGTTGGTTCTCCACTGTCTGCGATGAGCTGGCGGAACCATTTCGGTGGAGGTTGGATGGATTATCGAAAAAGTCGAAATCTTGGTCGGTGAATATCTCGTCTCCGACCATCCGGTCTCTTGAGGGCTGTCTCGGGGCTGCTGTGGTAGAGGAAGTCGTTGGCGGTCTTGATGGAACTACCTCAGATGGTGGTTGATCAGCGAATGTGTGATCATCCGTTTGCCCGTGACCCGCACTATTCGAAGGGCCCGCAAGAGGTACCTCCGGTATATTTTCCGCCGACTGCTCCGCCTTTGCACGCTTGCGACCTAGAGCACTCATGCGCGACTCTTTATCTGACGTGTCTTCCTCGTCGGTCTCCGACACATCTTCGGTGTCACGGGCATCTAAAGATCGTTGCCGCTTCCCTAAATTGCTTGCTTGCACCGGAACATCCCGAGATGGTGGTTTCACAGGTGAGCCTGCAGGTGGCGGCGGGTATTCGAATACAGGGCTTGACCGAGACGTTCTTGGGTGTCTGGTTAGATCAGGTTGACGGTGTGGTCTACGCAGCCAATCACGAAATAGGCCGTATGTCGAATAACCGGCACTTACCTGGCGTTCGTTAGGAGGGAAGTACGGTCAGATGGAATGCTTCTTGGAGCATTCGTAGACTCGTGTACGGATTCTGAGCCACGGCCCTGTCGGAGACGACTTAATTCTGCTTGTAATTGTTCCATAGAGCTTCTTAGAAGTTGAAGTGATTCTGCCTGCCGATGCAGCTCTCGTAATTCATTCATGACTGTCGTCATCTTGTCATTTAGCGTGGCCACTTCTCGAGTATGCACCGATGCTTGTTGTTGGAGTTGTTTCTGAAGGGACGCTATTGTGCGCTGTAGGGGCTGTACCTACGGAAGGATGAGCAACATGGGATGAAAAAGTGATAGAGGCACGCGGGGTCCATACTTGTTCCTCTACAAGCGCCGTCACGCCTGCCTGGCTCGAACTGACGTCTCTGCGGGGGGTGCTGCGTGTGGTACTATTCTCGTTCGCACGGGGCTGAGGGGGCTCTGTGTTAGATTGGGGTAGCAGAGCTTCCTCGGTAGTACCTGTCAGGCGGTGTTCATGCGATGTCTCGTGAATGATAAGATGTGTGAGGACAGACCTGCCCGATAAGTGATTAAAAGGTTCTGGGAAAATTAAACACGATGGGAAACGTCCGGACGAACCTTCTACGATGGCATCTTGCGTGGGCTTTGCTCCACGACCACTCCGTGAACGGACACCCTTCGCAATCCCAACCGATCTTGTAACCGTCCTCGCTCCTTGTCCTCCAACAATGGTGGGTCGCCCTACGCCAAGTCGTAATTGGGCGTCCTGAGCTTTCCTGGTTCGTGTAATAGGCCCAGGGTGGTGCGTTGACGGGGCTTCAGACTCCGGTTTGACGGCATGTTGCATTTCATCCTCATCGGTGTCAGAATGTATGATAATAGAACTTGTCGAGTGTAAGCGCGACCGAGTTGAGGGTTGTCTGCCTGCGGCCCGCGTTGATACAGTGCGATGGCGCGACGGACGGCGAGGGGAGTGTGGCCTGCTAAGGTCAGACCGAGTTCAAGATGGAAAGAGAGAATACTAACGGGGATGAGTCCAACAGTAGCTCAATCATTTCTTCTGTCTTTAGATTTGCTTTGAGACCACGTTCCTGCGCGGCCTCAACGTGTGCGGAGTGAAGGAAGCAAGGTAAACACGCACCTTGCAAACCCTCTGTAAATCCGTACGTTTCATACTTTTAAGGAGTTCCCTCGACAACAAAGATTGGCCGGCCATGGGTGATGTAGAGAAAGGGAGGTGGAAGAGGGGGAGTAATCATTCAAGAGACGTGACTTGATCAATTAAACATAAATCACGTGAGCAGCGATAGTCTGTCACGGGACTTGTGTTAAGTTCCAACTTGGCGAACCTCTCCCCTTGGTCTTGAGATGGCCTTCTGTCGTCGTTGCGGCGATATTGTCTCTGGTCCTCGTTGTGTCAAGTGTGGCGGTCTTCCAGTAGGTGAGCCTTTTCGTCGCATAATCCTACCTCAAGCGTCATATTCTCTCAAGCTCCTGTGATAGAATGGAATAAGCAGTCGACCCAAGGCGCTAACAAGGACAGATGGTCTCAAACTTATGTTGCCAAAGCTTCAACCCCATCTGCTCTACCTACACGCGTCGTACCTCAGCATTCCTCTCCGCCCCTGCGCCCTCGAAAATTTCAGGGTGTCGCTGCGCTTGCCTCTCGCGTTTCAGAACACATAGCCACAGCCACTAGCTCTACCTCCCGCCCATCCTCCCCTCTCAAACATAGCAACCTCAGCGAGGATGCAATCTTGTCGGCTCCTGATGTCATCGCTTCCCCATATTCTTCTGAACTCTCCAAGGTCTATGGTTCAGTACTTCAATCCAAGGAATCATTGGAGAGCTTTCATTGTCACATCTGCTCTGAACAGTTCACTCCAGATGCAACTATATATCCCCATCCCACAGATCCCACCGGAGAGCGTTATTTGTGCCGTTCGTGTTTCTCTCAGAACGGCGGCTCTCGTGGAAATTGCGTCCAATGCACCCGCCCCGTCTTACTTTTGAAACGTGAGGGCGGGTTCGTCGAGAAAGCTGGTCAGGTTTGGCACAAAAAATGCTTTATTTGCTCTGGATGCAGCAAGAACATTGGCGATAATCCCACAGTCGATCTACTCGGTCGTCCTTCTTGTGCGGAGTGCTTCGACACGTGTTTAGACAGGCGTGATAGTCCCGGCAAGTTCAAGACTCCGACCGCTAAAGTCGACGTTGACAGCTTGGACCAGTTTAATCCAACTTCGACTTCCACTGCGTCAAGGGCTCGAAAAGGTAGTTCGACCATTGAAGAACTCGAGCAAGTTCTTGGCATTCGCCGCAGCCAATCCACTCCTGATACGAACCATGATCGGACGCTTTCTCCCGATGTGGCCTCGGCGCCCCTTCCCAGTACTTCTCACTCTTATCCCTCGTCTTCGCCTTCGCCACCTGTCTTCGGTGACGGTCCCAATCGTTCCACCTCGACCTCTGAAATAGATCCCGTTTCTCCCTCACGACTGACTTCCACACCTTCAAGACCCGCCTCGAAGATCCCAACTAAGGTTACCCCAGAGGCTATCGAAGCGGTGAAGAGGAGATTTTTGAAACCAACAGGGTCCCCTTATGAGAACAATGTACAAGTGCAGGCAACTTCGACCCGTGACAGGCGCCTTGCGGGTGATCCATTACAGACCCCTACCAAATCCTCGGTGCGCTACTCGGATTTCCGCCTACTTCGTCACAAAGGCTCCGCGTCGTCAATACGAACAGATAGAGACTCGATGTTGTCGCTTTCCTCTGCGGTGTCGATGCCGTCCTTGACTTCTGATCTCTCTGACACGGCAACGATATCCTCTGGACCCTCTTCTCCCCCTAGCCTGAACGGAGAGCAAGAAGAGTTGGCTAGCTTCCTCTCTTCGTCCCCCCCTTCGAGCCTTTCAGGACGATCGACTAATTCCGGTTCCTTAAATACCAGAAACCACGACCTCAACGGCGAAACATTTAATATCTACACAAAGCCAGCGATTTCTAACAATGCACATGCACCCCCACGTTCCGACGCGAGGTGTGCGAAATGCTCCCTTTCTTTGTTCGACGTGGCGCACGGTGGCCGATATGTCTCAGTGCCAGAACCTTCCTCGACTGGTTCACTCCCTCGGACGTACCACGCGGATTGTTTCAGATGCAGAATCTGCAATGGCTTGTTCGAGGAAAGGAAACAGGGCGAGCAGTATTTGTACGAGGAGTCAGAGGCGCCTGTCACCTCGACGTGAGTATTGGCTCCTTCAATGTCAAGAAATGTATTGAGCCCCTTTAGTGTGCCCCTGCAGACAGAGCCACTGTACCGAAGTCTGTTGCAAGCCCTACCTTGTCTGTTCGTCAACTCCCGGAGGTACATCCCCAGGCTACACGAGAACATTGGCAATCCACGTCGTCTCCCTCAACCGCTTCCCCTTCCACCCGCTTGTCCAGCCGATATTCTGCCCCGCTCCAGTTCGCCACAAGTGTGTCTAACCCCATGCCACGCTTCGGCACTTCCACGTCATGCCCAGGATGTTTGCAGAGTGTGTCACCCATGGAGCGTGGCGTCGTTCCAGGTCCCCAAGGTCAGCGATGGCATTCGTCGTGTTTGGTTTGTGGTGGCAAGCAAGCAAAAGGGCGTGGCGGGAGGAGAGTTAACGGACAACCTGGTTGCGGTAAACGATTAGACAGTTCGGCAAAGAGAGGCACCGACGAGGGAGGTATCTGGTGTCGAGACTGTTTGGTACGTTCTTCTACTGGTGAGCGGTTCTGGGATTGTATTCGATCGTTGATCTGGCTTAGCTACTCCTTCCCTATGAGCTACGGGCCCCGCAAGCGTCCCAACGCGTTTGGGTTCCTCTCGTCCAAAGTCCAGGGAATATGAAATGACAACCGGTCCGGAACAACCCGATCGCGTTGTACCCCAGCACACTGGCGGTACAACCATTGCCCGCCAATTTACTTGGCTGTCGGGAGGCACAAACGGGGGTGCCGATAATTCTCCCGCGAGGCACGTGACCGGAGCGCGATTAAGCCCGACGAAACAGCTGGGCCTAGGTACTCCAACGAAAGTTGCGGTCCAATTTACTGGAGGATCGAAGGGAACATTCGCCCCCGTCCCAAGTCTGCCATCGGGATGAGAGGAGAAGGTCGAGGGATGTTTTTGGTTCAGCAGTTGACTGGCGGGGGTGCTCTGTGAGTGATCCCCATTTGGACAATGTTTGATTTTGCTCTGTACTGTATTATTAATACCGATGACAAGAAAATGGCGGGAAAATATAGTATTCGGATGTGCCTTCTTTCCGCCCTTGGAGACCGCCGACGCCTAGCAGCTTCTCAACGACGATGGGTATCAGTATGACGACCGAGACGGGGTATCCTCTTCTTTGTTACACTCATCGTCGCGTTCCCTTTCCCCTTCATTTTCTTCTTAGAGGCCTTTCAGCCCGTCTGAGACATCAGCAGGCTGTTGTCGATTGCTTCTTTTTACGGGCCCATGCCCAGTATCGGTCTCGTTCGTAGGACGGTGCGCTTGATAGCCGTGGCTCTGGTTTTTGGGTTTCCTGTCCTTCGCGCTTTTTCACCGAGATGTTAGCCTCATATCCACGGGTGGCAATCAATGTGTCCTCAGCTAATTTAAGGCAGATAAAAGCCGGCATTGTAAGCACTGCGTGTTTCTGCTCTGCTGAGACGCTTCATGATCTCGTTTGTTAGATTGACTCCTTACTGGCTGACACTCCTGCCTTCGCGGTTGGATTACTTGGTTTCGCTGTCTTAACGTTTTTTCTGATTTTGAAGAAGTCAACTTGTCAGTTTTTTTCGAGACTTTCGTGCGGACACACCCAGCTCATTTCACTCTTTGGTTGCAGGGCTTCTCTTTACCTACTCTCTTCTGTCCTTTTGACGTTTTTTGGCGCCGTAACCGACCTCGGCATACTTTACCTTCGACATACACATTCCACCGACTCTCCCACTCAACGGCTTATCTCTTCGCTCACGATAATCCGTGAAGTCCTGTATAGCATCGCATCTGGCCTACGTTTCTTGTTCTATTGGGTCTACGTTTCTCGACCTCCGCTCTGTGAGCAGGGCTCGGCCCGTTTTTTAGGTATTCACAGCGGGTGTTGGCTGCGTTGGGGGGTAATGGGCTCGTTCTTACGGTGGACTACCCTTGCGGCATCTCTCTCTGTACCGGTACTCCAGATTCTCTGGCGTACAGTGTACGTGATGCACGAATTTGGGCCCGTCTACGACATTGAGGGTGCTATGGAGATCACCACTTCGGCGATTTTTATCATCAAGTTGTTACTGAACGTCTTTCTCGTGGAGGCGTCTTCACGGCGGCAGACCTTGTATCAGTACTCTTCGGTGGTGTCTGCCTTACTTATCAATATGGGAATTGGTGTTGGGAACCTGATCCACTGTGAGTCTTCCGCTCAGGAACCTGGCCAGTCAGATAGGTACTAATGACCCGCCACGGCAAGTCGCATTCTCAGAGATGACTCTCGGTCGCCTTCTGCTCGCTGTTGAGTTCCACATCCTCGTAGTCTCGATCATGGTTTTTGCTTTCCATTCCGTGGAGACGGCTGATGGCTCCGCACGCCCTTCGTCGGTCAACAAACGGGCATCTTCGTTTCGTGGTCTCCGGGTCTCCTTTTACGATTCCAGCCCAGGGCCATTCGATCCAAATCGTACTTCACAGATCCAGTCGCGTCCGCCTTCAGTTCAAAGTATATCCTCCTGGCTCGGTAGTAATGCGCGACCAAAGCCGGCCAGCCAATTCAGACCTACGCTCGATGAAAGGAAGCGGTCGCGGGTCGAAAAATCGGAACGTGAACTTAGTACATACCCTTCTGAGAAGGCAATTCTCTCGCTCACTGGCGACATGATCCCCGATAGTGAACAGAGTGCAAGATGGGACGGTCCTATCTACCCCAGTTCCGCTGTCAATTCCTATATCGCATATCCCTTTACACCAATAATTTCCGAAGGTCCATCATCTCCTGCACTTCCCGGCCAACTGTCCGTTGTTGGCTCCGTATACTATGATGCAAGCAAGGCATCCCTGCCCCCCATCCCGGGAGCAGCTTCCCAGGTTGCCTCGCTTTCTGGACCGGACTCTCCTGTTCTTGGCTCTGATGCCATAAGCACCACACGAAGAAGTACCCGTTCCTCCCCTGCATTGCAGCCACGTAGCAATGCCTCTTTCGCTTCTTCCGGAGTGTCTGACTACGAAATATTATTTCGCGAGCAGATCGAGTTGGAAAGGAGCATTGCAGCGCTACGGGAGTCCGCGCCTTTTGGCAGACGCGGTGAAGAAGGTCAAGTTGACAGAGACACGATGTCTGATCTCCCTGAGCGGACGGCCAGAGAATCCTCGACGACAGGAAATGGGCATACGTCGGTCTCGGGCAAAAGTGATTTCTCACTGAGCATCTTCCCGGAGCCACCCCACATGGAGGAGTTTGAGGGGGACTACAGACGCGACCACCAATCATCATCATCATCGATTCTACCACCTCCTCCTATATCAATATTCTCTGCAGGGCAAGGAATTCCTACCTCGAGCGGGGCCAGCGACGATGGTACAATGCTAGAATTTGGGCTCCGCACAGCGTCGGTTGGAACACGCTACGATGTAACTTCGTTCATCGGAGGTATGTCGCCTTCTTTTCGTGGGGTGGTTTCCTCTGAATTTGTTTTTGTAGATCTTTCGTCTCCCGACGAAACTCTGACTCAAAACCCGTCCCAACCTTGGATCTCTGACACAGAGTCAGAACCCGGAAGTGCTGTTCAAGCGACAATCGTGACCGTCGAAAGGAAAACATCTAGCGTTTCTCGACCCCGGCTTGTGAGAGGCCCATCTCTCGCCACAGATACCTCCATTCCCTCCATTTCCAGAAGACTCGGTAGCCCTTCCGCTCGCGGGGCTGTCACAGAAACCCCCGCACCAGAGCAATTTCCCCGGGTTTCTACTCTCAGCGTATCTCCTCCACCAGCGATATACACCCGAGGGGTACGGCCATCGCCAACTTCGACCAAACGTGTCGTCGGCTTACCTCCTCGACCCAAACTGAACATCAGTCCCCCGGGCCCGGCTGATCGGCAGATTGAGGACGTCCTTGACACACCTGTGCCCGGACCGGTTCCTGTCGTCACCCAAGGGCCATAGTATGCCCACATCGCAGTCATCGTAGTTCGTTTTTCCAGCAACCATACTTTTGTACCTCGGCTATGACGAATTTGACGGACGTCCATCCGGTGTCTGGAGATAATCCCCATTCGAGGGGTAGCAACGCGACGCGGCAATTTGGGTGTGGACGCTTAGTATTGCACCTAGATGTCTCTTGACCCGAGATGGTGGCACGCGATGTACTGTGTGGGCCAACGTCAACACTTAACTGTGGCCCGGCGCTAGAGTTTGACACTTGTACAATTAATCGACCGTATTTGCTGTACTGTACAGCATCTAATATATGTATGACTCGGATGTACCGTGAAATTGTTGAGATCACCGTCATACCCGACTACTTCATTCAGTGCACTGCTCCCAAATTCGCCGCTCTATCATTGTTCTCTTGTATGCTGTGCCACTGAATCGATCGAATCGAATCCCGCGCGTGTTACAACGCGTGGCACGTGTCCGGTCTCCGGGAAGCCCGGTATGGCTGAACAAGGGTTTGTTTTCTAACCCAGCGGGGTCACTATCCCTCGCACCGCTCTCTCACCTTGATGTCCTGCGAAACAACCGGTAATAGGTCTTCCTTTTGGTATGACTTTTCAGGGGCCTAGAAGTGTCAGACGTTATAACACATCGCATCAGATGTCAGACAAACATCATACCTGGATGTTGTCGTATCAAGTATCAAGAACACAATGATTCTGTCTATCTTGTCTAGAATAGACAGGACTGACTGGTTTAGACGCTACAACTTACTGGATCACCCACCTATTGTGGAAGCCCGGCCGAGTGACTCTGGCCAGGTTCAATTCCCTCATCGGTGCGGTAAAATCATTTTGTAAATCCAAGAAGCCCAAGGTTTTATCTTGGCTTCAAATCGAACTCGATCGGGCATGCACTGCGGTGCGTGGTCGATCCTTTTGTCGAGTAGTACTGCCATCATAGCCCATCATTTCTGCATCATAGCTGTGCTCCATCTCCGACTCTGATCTCGGTCATTTCGGAAGCGTGGAAATGCTCCCGTCTGATGGGTAGATGAATACTCAGGCATCTTATAAATTAAGGGAGAACACAAGCGTTATTGCCAGCTTTCTTCACTCTTCACTCTCTTCACTCTTCACTCTCTTACATGATGTTCCAATCCTTGGCATTGCTCAGCGGTATTGCCCTCTTCTCTTCGGCGGCTGCCCAGAATGTCTGGCAGGTCACCGTCGGCGATGCCACTGGAAGCACGATCTACACCCCTAATAACATCGTTAGTCAAGTGCTGGATGCTCAGCCAAACCGTCATACTAATAGAGTCCCGTTCAGAATGCATCAGTTGGGGATACGGTCCAATTCACATTCAATCCCAAGAATCATACCGTGACCCAGTCCACATTTGCCAGCCCCTGCGCCCCATTATCAGGTGGCTTTGACTCTGGTTTGTGCGTAGTGACACCCCGTACACCCCATTCCTTCGTTTGACGTGTCTTTGGTAGTAATCCTGTGGCAGTCGGGACGGCCTCTAATTTCCCAATCTTCAATGTCACTGTAAATGACGTATGTATTTAGTCACCTCTTTCCCTCACAATACGCAGAACTGACTTTGTTTTGGCTAACTCCAGACAAATCCTATTTGGGTCTATTGTCGACAGGGCGAGAACACTCCAGCGAGCCATTGTGGCAAAGGGATGGTGTTCGCTGTCAACCCTGGGGTCAATGGCACAAGTAACTCTTTCGCGGCATTCCAGGCCGCTGCAAGGGCTGTAGGAGCAGCGTTGTCTTCATCTGTCGGGATACCCACGGTCTTGCCTACGGTAGAAACATCAACGGCAACTCCACCATCCTCACCTTCATCGACGACTTCATCGACCTTCTCAACTTCATCGAAGACCTCACCCTCCCCGACTTCATCCGCAACTCCCAACGGGGCTACGTCGTTGATTGTTGAGGGGTCATTTTTGATGAGTGCTATTGGCGGGGTATTCTTGTGGCTGATTTGAAACGACTACATGATCACATGATTTATTATGGACGGACAATTAGAATTAGGACATCACTTTATTATAACACGGACAATTGATCTATTTATCTAAAGCACGGATGTATAGAGCCCTTACGCTCTGTTCAGCACGGGATGGCTCGGAGGGCTGTTCCCCCAACGCTAATTGCTATAATGGGCGCTTGAATTTTGGCGTGCTCGTCTGCGGTCTGACTCTACGTCAAGGTAGACGCGTCCGGCACAAGTCGCTCCAAGAGTGGCTTGGCACCCGGTCTCTCCTCTCTTCTATCTGTTCCGGCACAGCTGACCGCAACTGTACAGATGGCGGCTAGTACAATCTCGCCACTTAATGACTACTTGCTTTCCGAGGGCCGCTCTCCCACCTCGTGTTCTTCAATGACGTCACCGTTGGCTCGAACCCGGGCTGCAACACCGATGGATATCCCGCCTTACTGTAGCGCATAGCGTACCTCATTAACACCCGATCCCAGGCGCAGAGGTGTCTTATAGTTCAGGACGACATACCCATTGGAAACTGTAGTAGGGTATTGTACAAACTACAAAAATTATAGTCCTTTGGTCAAGATTGTTTGTTTGAGTGCTGCCGTACCAATGCTGTATAGTATCATAGCTGTCTTCCTTGCCATCAACGTTCCTCTCTTCCTTGAACAACTGTATTTCTCTCTCGACACGGCACTGGCACCGTGGCACGTTCTATGCTGCTAGTCGATAGCGCGCAAGATAGCACATAATCTATGCGTCTATCGTCCTTATTGCCGTTTTCATAACACTTGCCCAGACTACGTGTTTCTTCCAACACCCAACTTCCTTTTATATTGGAGCCCGGAGGACGATGACGTCCATGAGGAGTACAGCTATGGTGCAGTGCGTCATAAGGCCACTACTTTTGTACAATGGAAAAAAGTTGGAGTGCTTATTCCTTTAGCCAAAGTGCTTATTTCAATGAGAGGAATAAATCCCTAAAACAGTTTTTCGAAATACTCAAAACTGAGGGAGTTGTTTTTTTTGACAAGTCAATTCCGCCACCCATGACCAGATAAGGTAACTACATATCAGTGTTTTGACTTGGACTTGGAATTGAGCCCGTTTTGCATTGAGTCCACCCTGATATGCCTCCCGCCTCTTCATCTGATGCTTTCATTTCCAGATAGTCCCATTTGATTGTACTGGTAAGCGCTTTTGGAAAGGCTTTCGAAAGGGTTTTTGGCATGTTTTCCAAGATGTTTTCCTTCAATGTCTTATCACAAAATTTTTGCCGGCCAATTCCGCCGCTGTCCAAAAAGTAGCGGCCCCCTGCACCACATAGACTATAACTTTACTGTAGTCCCTAATGTCGGCTCTCATTCAAATTTCATTAGGCGCTTAACGCTTAGGCCATGACTCGGCGATAACACGTCGTTCGGGTTCAGATGTTCTTGACAGCGAACCTCCGTCAAAAGTTGCTAGCTCACAGTGACTCCGCCTTATCCCCCTCAGGTTGACATGCTTGTTCTACCTGCATTTCTTGACCTATTCAACCCCCCAGATCCTGCCCTTCGCCAGCCATTTACGAATGCTGCCTTCCTTCCCTTCTCTTTGTCCTATTATGCAATGGCAGTCC
>JAKELH010001060.1:0-14937 GCA_021525015.1 Lactarius pseudohatsudake | reverse complement strand
GGTGCTTGATTTTCTCGGGAAGGATGTACACGTGAAAGTAGACTACGTCAGATAGTGAGTTTGTGCCAGTGAGCGCACGCACAATCCATACCTCGGGGGGAATTGCCCCGGGTCAGGGATCCGAAGGAGGACCGCAAACCCCTCGGCAGACGCTACAAGCTTCAGGCGACACTGGCCCCATCAATTTTTTGGTGAAATAACTGCCTAGTGTGAAAAACCCAAGTTAGACATGAAATCCGCACAACGCAGTCAAACCAAAGTCGGACATTGAGATATTTTCTTGAGTATTTTTCGCAGTTTCATCGATTCCCGGTCCCAGTGACTCACTGGCTTGACCTTGCTGGCAATTAGGCTCGTAGCCAGCCTGTATGGAGTCGATATACAGGTGTATATGTTTACCCTTTGCCTGAGCGCGAGGGAGCAGTAGTCACGTGGCGAGCATAGGGCTCCAAGTTCCCCTGCGCAGTGAAGACCCCTCGAGTGCGACTTCTTCTACCCCGTCCAGTGGCGCTACTCCACATGACTCCGATCCTGCCTCGACGCATGTCCTCCGACGTAGTAGGGACCCCACCATTTGCCCAAGTATTAATGTTGAGAGGCGTCTTGAATGGTGTACACCCGTCGCACCTGGTGTCATCCCTGTGTGTTACCAAGCCCTCACCGACATTCGTTCGGACGCTCCTGCAGTACAAGTGGAAGCTGACGCTCTTGCGCTGAGCATGGAGAGAGGGGTACCTACTGAAGGTATAGAAGACGCAAAATGGCTGTGCTAAAAATTATGGGGTGAGTAAATCTGCCAGAGGTAAGGTGGAAGGCTGCAAATGGGCCTGTGTTCCTATTCAGCTTGTACCGCGGCTTGACTGACGCGACATTTTGTTACAGCGGATATGAGCCAGAACGTTTAGGAAAGTCTCGAACCGGAGGCACCTTGGCCCTTCTCGTATGTTGCTTTGCTCTTCCGTTCCCCAGTGCGATATCCCATTTTACACAAGCCTTCAGATGAAGCGCCTTCACCAGATACACGTCATTTCAGACGTCCTCCAGTCCACAGTTGACTTGGGTGTTGCCTTTCCGGAGGCCTCGTCGAAGAATGTCGTCCTTGTGCAAGAGCAAAGAAGAAGACTGCGCCAGTCGAGGAGGGCGTCTCCTTCTTGAACGAGTAGGTGTGTGCGTGTGCTGAGATAGTTAATGCGCCTATACTGACTTGACCACGTTTAGACGTGCCGCCCGCCCAAGTTGTACGCGACCTTATTCCATCCTGAGCCGAGATTCTATGCTTTACTTATGGTCCTAGGTACGCCGCCTACCACTTAGTCAACGCCGGAACAGTTTGAATTGCCCGCAGACGTTCCGGACGAGGATAATCAGTCATTCAAGACATACCATTATTGGTTGCATTGCGTTTGCCCATTTTCGTTCCCATCATGTGAACATCAGATGGTGTGATGGTATCAATAGGCCGAACTTCAGCCTCTCTGCGACATTTGCTGGCTTCCGTCGCGCATACGCTGACCTAATCGCCAAGCTCTCACTCCCGCCGGACCCACTCGAGGAGCGAGACGATTAAACAATTTCGATGTACGAAAGTTTTTGGAGGAACGCGCTTGGGACTGACGCATTTATGTGGAGGGCAGTCTGGGATCTGGAGAGGGGTAATCAGTGGGTTCTCACACTATTCGTAAGGGTGTTCGCGAGCTGATCTGTTGGGCAGGAAAATCTGAGCTACGGTATGGATGTCCGCACATGTCGGACCTGTATGCGGCATTAGAGGAGGTGAAACGTTGCGCAAAGTGGTTGCGGCGCTGGGCGTGGGAAAATATTTTCTTTCTCGTCATGGTTTACCTCTTGTACATGGCCCCGATTAATGGCCGTGTCGGACGGACGCCACATGGGTCGATAGGATCCTCAGAAGTGGCAGAAGATCACTAGAAATGACCATGGGCTGTGAAGTGCTTCCATGTATGCGCTACTGATGGGGCCACTCCTTCCTACCTCAGGCCGTGTAGGCGCCGTGACAGAAACCTTTGTCAACAGCGCCATGAGTCGTGTCATCGAGCGCTTCCAATCGCCTACCTTTTCTCCTCTTCCATTGCTGTCGACTCTTATTCTCTCTTTCTTGACCTTTATATCCTATGCCTGCATTAATCCCTGTGCACAACACCCTTGGAGCGTTGTTCATCGGCACCGTCCTCTCATCCATGTGCGTTTCACTGTCTGTAATACAATGTTGCACGACCTGATCGAGCCCGATCGGCCATCAAGTTTGTATGGTGTTACCTGGTTACAAGTCTATTCCTACTATAATAGTCACTGCTCGAGAGATCGGTGGCCTCTAAAGTCCTTTGTGAGTGCCACACGTGCTATGTTCCATGCTCGGGAACTTAATGGAGCCTTTGTAGGTCGCTTTTTTGATGTACACATTTTCAAAAGTTTAGCTATCGAAGACACGATAGTGACATCGTCTTCAACTAGGCTCGTTGACTCGGCTAACCTAGTTTTCGTTACTTGGACAACTTATCAATTTGGCGTCACAAATTTTGGGGATTACCAGTCCAACGCATTCGTATCATGGTAAGCCTCTCGAAGAATATTGTGCTGGTTGAGGTTCTTATGGGCCTTCTAGGAGTCAACCCGTACGTCTGCCATGGCACAGAGTTCGTCCTGAGACTTACGGAAACAAATTACATTCTGAAGGCGACAGCCTTGTCTGCCAGTGAGCCAGTCTGTTGTGACCAATATTATTCCACAATTCTTATGCATTTGTAACTAGTTGTTCTTGAGGTTTCTGTACAGCAGTACGCATTTCATGGGGGGCTCATGGAGCAACTCTTGCTGAAAAGGACGTAGCTTCTACGCGTATAGGATCTATCGTCGTGAGTTTATTAGTGTTTTTTATTATCTGTGTGAGACTCATGTTAGTCCAGTGGGTAAAGGTTCTCTATATCTTCCAGTAGCGATCGTAGGTCTACGCAATTGTTCGGAGCTGGCACCCACTCACATGAGCAGTCTGTCGTTGCACTGACAACGTTCGGTGAGTTCCTCCGCAGTTGCATGCTTCACCTCATTTGCAACTGACCGTTGTAAGGTTTTGGGATTGGTATGTTTCTCCCTTAGTCGTAGTTCGCTAAGGCCTAATCCTCGGCTTCAGTATACAGTACACAAGTGTCAGTCGTAGTTGTTCTTTCCTAGTCAATTCTTACAGGTCCTACATATAGCCTGAAGCACATACACGAGCCGGGCAGTTCCTTTCAGGCACGTTTTCTCCTCGTCTGATGATGTGGGTTGTAATCTCTCACTCCCATTCACACAAGGGGTTTTCCATTGCTATATTTTCTTGCAAGGTCCTCTGCGACGTCTTAATTACTTTTGGAATGGTTTATTACCTCTTGAGTAACCGCACTCAAGTTCGGAGGTATGTCCGCGCCCTAACATTGCGACAATGCCATTACTCTCTTTACGCCTACTCTCTCGCTAGAACAAACAGCGTGTTGAACCTTCTCGCGATTTATGCTATCAACTGCGGCACACTTAACTTGTAAGCCAACACGCCGATGGGCAATGGTTCTTTTGACAATTTCGCTATTCTGCAGAGTGCTTGTTATATCTTGTGTCACTTTGGTACAGTTCACTTTTACCCTGAGCCCTCTTGTCAAAAAATGACTCCCTGAACGAAGCTCGACAAGTATCGAGATATGTCCATATATGCGCCGTCCTTCTTCCTCGCGATTCGACTCTCTCTCTGCGCATTCATGTCCATGTGCGTCTTCTTTGTTCGTCACTCCTTTGCGATCTTCCTGATTCCTGACATTTTATCCCAGTCTGAACTCACGAGATAACCTCCGCGAGACACTCGACGGACCGGGGGGTGTTGTCACGTTTACCCAGCTCAAAGTACGCACGGTTGCCACTGTCCCGTGGCGCGCGCAAGATACAGCGGAAGCAAACACTGACACGGCTGTCCCGAAGAGTCCTCCACCAGCTTCAGTCTCCTCGACGTCCTGCATGTCGTTCTCCGACAGTGTGATAGCTCTTGACAGAGAAAAGTACCCAGTACCCCCTGTAGCCGAGGCCGTGACGGTATGAACGAGTGGATATTTCCAAACCGTAAGGCTCCATGCGTAGATCCAGTTCGTTACGCGTACCGTCGTTTCACTTGGCTAGTTGGGCTATGCTTCCAACAATGCCAAATCATGATTTTTTGTTTTTGACCGTAGTACCAACGGCTTGGCGAAGAAATGGCTAGCATCATGATCATTCTTGGAATCACTGCTAAGCGATGCCCTCCATCGTGCTCTGCAATGTATCAGAGCGACACAGTGAGGACAGCCACCAAGGCCATGACTTCAGGAATGTGGGAATATAATACCATATGGCTAAGATAATTGTACCCCATTTACTTTGAAATTACATTCCCGCACCTCAGTAACAACGGTAAAAGTATCGTGGCCAAGATCATGGCGCACTTCTACGGTGTAAGACGCTGGTGTGTCAAAAAGTGACATCATCTTACAGTCCTATCACAAGCGGCGATCGAGGAAGCCCCAGCATAACACTGTAATTTGAAATGGTAGGCTGTGAAGTGAAGTGCTCCCAAGCGCAAGCCCAAGCGGGTATTGTTTGGTACGCCGTGACTGTGTGTTCCTGATGGAATGCTCTGTGACCGTCTATCCCAACTGCCATCTTATTTGTGGAGGCGCAATGGAGAGCATATATCAACAGCGCTGCAAGTCGGCTAATTGGTCACTCCCATCGCCCACCTCTTCTCCCCTTTCATTGTTGTCGACTTCGATTTATTCTCTCCTTGACTATTTTTTGCCATGCCCGCATTAATCCCTGTGGACAACACCCTTGGGGCGTTGTTCATCGGCGCCGTCCTCTCGTCTATGTGCGTCTTGCCGTCTGGAATACACTCTGTCATAGGACCTGATCGAGCCCGACCGGCCATCTAGTATCTATGGTGTTACCTGGTTGCAAGTCTATTCCTACTATAATAGTCACTGCTCGAGGGATCGGTGGCCTCTTAAGTTCTTTGCGAGTGCTCCCACGTGCTATATCCTATGCTCTGGATATTAATGAAGCCTCCGCAGGTCGCTTTCTTGATGTATGTATTTTTGACAGCTTCGCTGTCGAATACGCGATAGTGACACCATCTTCAACTAGGCTAGTTGACACGGCCAACGTAATCTTCAATACACATATGACTTATCATATTGGCGTCACAAATTTTGGGGATTATCGATCCAACACATTCAAACCATGGTAAGCCGCTCCGAAAGTACTGTGCTGGTTGCCAGTGGTGCGGGCTCTTATGGGGCTTCTAGGAGTCAACCGGTACGTCTGCCGTGACACAGAGCTCGTCCTGAGACTTACAGCAGCAAATATCTTTCTAAAGGCGACGGCTTTATCTGCCAGTGCGCTAGTCTGTTTTCACCAACTTTTGTCCGCGATTCTTATGCATATGTGACCAGTTATTCTTGATGTTTCTGTACAGCAGTATGTTTTTTCATGGGGAACTCATGGGGCCACTCTTATTGAAGAGGACGTAGCTTCTACGCGTTTAGGATCTATCGTTGTGGGTTTTCTGCCGTTTATCCATATGGATGAGACTTATTTTAGTCCAGTGGGTGGGTGTTCTTCAAGTTCCTACCTGTCAACAGCGATCGTACGTACGGTATACAATTTGTTCGGAGCTGGCACCCACTCACATGAGCAGTCCGTCGTCTCAAAGATAACATTCAGTGAGTGCATGCATCGAGACTTTTACCTTATTCTTAACCGATTTTTGTCAGATATTGGGATGGGTATGTTTATGTTCCATTATTTGTGGGTCGCTTTATCTTCAGTGTACGCTATTCAAGTGTCAGTCGTAGTTGTTCAACTTGTTCTTTTCTTTGGCTTTTCTCATAGGTTCTGCTTATAGCCTGAAGTACATACACGAGCCGGGCAATCGATTTGAGGCACGGTTACTCCTCATCTAATGACGTGTGGGCTGCAATCTCTAATTTCCATTCATACCAGGGGCTTTCCATTGCTGCATTATCTTGTGTAGTCCTCTGTGACGTCCTCATTACTTTTGGAATGGTTTATCCTCTCTTGAGTAACCGTACCCAAGTTCGGAGGTGCGTTCGTGCCCGAACATCCCAAAATGGCATTACTCAGGCTGTTTACACCGGTTCTCATGCTAGAACAAACGTGTTTAACCTTCTCGCAATTTATTCTCTCGATTGCGGCGCACTTCACTTGTGAGTGTTGATAGGTACTGACTTTTTTTCTGACGATTGTGCTACTCTGCAGAGTGTTTTCCATCTCTTGCCTTACATTGGTACTGTTCACCTTTACCTCCTGAGGACAAATATTGACTCCCTGAACTAAGCTCGCCAAGTATCGAGACACGCTCATGTACGTGCCGTGCATCTTCGTCATGACTCGACTCTACCCCTGTGCGGTCATGTCCATGTGCGTCTTCTTTGTTCGACACTCGTTTGTGTTCTTGACCTTCTATCCTAGCTTGAACTCACGAGACAACCTCTGCTATACGCTCGACGGACCGGAAGGTATTGTTGCCACAATCACCCAGCTCAAAGTACGCACAGCTACCACAGTCGTGCGCGACGTACAAGATACAACGGAAGTAACGACCAACACGGCTGTCCCGAAGAGTCTTTCAGTTTCCTCCGACATGTCGTTCTCAGACAGTGTGTTAACTTTTGACGGAGAAAAGCACACAGTACCCCCTGTAGCCGAGGCCGTGACGGTATGAACGGGTAGATATCTCAAAATCACCAGGCTCTCTGCACAGATCGAGCGTGCCGTCGTTTCGCTTGCTTGCTAACGGGTTCCAACATATGCGGGTTTACTTTTCAGCGTGAAGTTTTGGAGATCGAGTAAATCAGCGCTTTCCTGTTATTTTCTGTGTCTCCCCAAATTACTGTAGTTCTATTACGATATATATATAGGGTCATGGAAAAGGAGGTACTAGTAAATCACCACACGCTCATGACTACTGCGCAACCAAGATGGTAGGGGTCCATTGTCAGTATCCACGTGCTCAGATCTTGTTGATCTCAATTACCACAAAAACTGGCTTCCGTGACATGTTTGAACACGCATACCTGCATACTTTGTGGGTCGTTTCTCTGTTCCTACAGGTGACGGGTTCTGTGCGGCGCCGGGAGAAGATGTGAGGCGATGAGAGATTGGTGTGCGGCAGAGGGTCAACCAAGGGGTCAACGACGCCGAGGAGGTGATCGGCTTTAGGTGTATTTCGAAAAGCGGTGCCGGGGCCCCCGGCATGTACAAGTATTGTAAGTAACTAGGTGGATAATGAAAAGGTTTGTGCAATATTTAAGGGAGACAGCCAGCATGGAGAATGGTGTTGGAGTTGCACGGCAGCCACTAGTAGTACTACTTACACGTCGTTGTGGCAGCCTGAGTGCTGCCACGGTAAGGTGACCGTGTTGGTGGCGTTCGGGTCGGCTGGACCGGCAACACACGAACACGCACTGCCAAGCACTACCGTGACTGTACATCAGTACAGTAAGCTCCATGATGGCCGTCCCATCTGTTTCAAGTTGTCACTCAGGCTTAAGCGACTGTCCGTTCCTGGTGCCCTCTGCCTTATTCCGGTATATCCTGCAACACTATAACAAAAGGATAGTAGGCTGCGGAGTGCTCCACTAGACCACTATATGTTCTTGATGGAGTGCTTCGTGACCACCCTTCCCATCGCTCCCAGTGCCTTCCTATTTGTGCAGGCGCCATCATAACAGGCATTTATCAACAGCGCTGCAAGTTGGGTAATCGATCACTCCCTTTCGTTGTTGTCGGCTTATCCTCTCCTTGACTATTTTTTTTGGCCATGCCCGCGTTAATCCCTGTGGACAACACCCTTGGAGCGTTGTTCATTGGCAACGTCCTCTCGTCTATGTGCGTCTTACTGTCCGTAATACAATGTCGCGGCACCTGATTGAGCCCGATCGGCCATCAAGTTTGTATGGTGTCACCTGGTTGCAAGTCTATTCTTACTATAATAGTCACTGCTCGAGGGACCGGTGGCCTCTAAAGTCCTTCGTGAGTGCCCCACGTGCTGTGTCCTATGCTCGGAGTCTTAATGAAGCTTCGTAGGTCGCTGTCTTGATGTATACATTTTTGAAAACTTTGCCATCGAATATGCGATAGTGATCATCTTCAACTAGGCTCGTCGACACGGCCAACCTAGTTTTCAATACTTATACGACTTATCATGTTGGCGTCACAAATTTCGGGGATTATCGATCCAACAGATTCAAATCATGGTAAGCCGCTCCGAAGTACTGTACTGGTTGAGGTTCTTATAGGGCTTCTAGGAGTCAACCCGTACGTCCACCATGACATAGAGCTCGTTCTGAGACTTACAATAGCAAATAGGCGACGGCTTTATCTGCCAGTGCGCTAGTCTGTTTCACCAACTTTTGTCCGCAATACTTATGCATATGTGACCAGTTATTCTTGAAGTTTCTGTACAGCAGTATGCTTTTTTCTTGGGGAACTCATGGAGTAACTCTTGCTGAAGAGGACGTAGCTTCTACGCGTATAGGATCTATCGTCGTGAGTTTTTTGGTATTTTTTAAACATCTGTGTGAGATTCATGTTAGTCCAGTGGGTAAAGGTTCTCGATACCTGCCAGTAGCGATCGTACGTCTACGCGATTTGTTCGGAGCTGGCATCCACTCACATGAGCAGTCTGCCATCTCACTGACAATATTCGGTGAGTTCCTCCGCAGTTGCATGCCTCGAGACTTTCACCTTATTTTGACTGACTAAGGTATTGGTCTCGGTATGTTTCTGCTCCTTTATTCGTGGGTTGCTAAGGCTTATCCCCATCTTCAGTGTACACTGCAAAAGTGTCAGCCGTTGTTTCACATGTCCTTTTCCTGGGTTTTTCTCACAGGTTCTGCTTATAGCCTGAAGCACATACACGAGGCGGGCAGTCGCTTTCAGGCTCGTTTACACCTCGTCTAATGACCGGCTGCAATCTCTAATTGCCGTCCATACCAGGAGCTTTCCATTGCTGCATTATCTTGTTCGGTCATCTGTGACATCCTCATTACTTTTGGAATGGTTTATTCCCTCTTGAGTAACCGCACTCAAATTCGGAGGTGCGTTTCTGCCCGAACATTGCATTACTCAGTTTACACTCGCGCTCGCTAGGACGAACAACGTGTTGAACCTTCTCGCAATTTATTCTATCAATTGCGGCACACTTCACTTGTGAGCCAGTGCGCTGATTGGTGCTGACTTATTTTCTGACAATTGTGCTACTCTGCAGAGTGTTTGCCGTCTCTTCCCTCACTTTGGTACTGTTCACTTTTACCTCCTGAGGACAAATATTGACTCCCTAAACGAAGCTTGCCAAGTATCGAAATACGCTCCTGTACGCGCCGTCCATCTTCGCTATGAGTCGACTCTATCCCTGCGCGTTCATGTCCATGTGCGTCTGTTTTGTTCGTTATTCCCTTGTAATCTTCCTGATTCATGACCTTCTACCCTAGCCTGAACTCACGAGGTAACCTCCGCGAGACGCTCAACGGACCGGAAGGTGTTGTTGCCACAATCACCCAGCTCAAAGTACGCACGACTACCACAGTCGTGCGCGATGCGCAAGATACAACGGGAGCAAGCACCAACACGGCTGTCCTAAAGAGTCTTCCACCACTTTCAGTTTCCTCAGACACGTCGTTCTCAGAGAGTGTGATGGCTTTCGACAGAGAAAAGTACCCAATAACCCTGTAGCCGAAGTCGTGGCAGTATTAGCGAGTGGACATATCCAAACCATTAGGTCCCATGTGTAGATCTGCTTCGTGCGTGAGTGCCGTCGTTTCGCTTGGTTGGTTGGGCTATGTTCTTGGCTATACTTCCAACAACCCCAAAACACGCTGTCTTGCATGCTTTTGGTTTTTGACTGTAATACCGACGGAGAAATAGCTCGAATCATGTGATGACCAATCACTTGCAATCATCGAAACGACGTCCTTTCCGGCTGAGAGTGAAGAGTAACGGGTGACCGGTGACCACTGCACCCACTGTACGCTCACTGAGCGTACAGTACAAGCGAGAAACTCGTCCTTGACCGGGCCTGGTTGGGCCCGGCGCGCTCGCGCTTGCTCTGGGAAATACTCTTAGCAACGGTAAAAATAAACCAGACAAATATTCGGACATCAAATAGTAAATGGAAAAGCGTTGGTATCTCGCGAGTGCCTTATGGCCAAGCGTATGGCGCACTCCCAGGCTCACCTACACGAGCGGTCTTGCGGTCTTACACTCCTACGCACTCCTAGCCTATGCTGTCACGGTCGTCCTCGCCGGTCCTCCGGACCGCGCATTTTGGTAACGGCAGCGTTCCTGCAGTACTGTAACTTGAACTTATTGGCTCCAATTCTGCACCATCGTGCGTCTCATTCTGTTGTTCACTTACAGTAAGGGGGTGTCCTCTGCTTTATTAGTCAACACACTGTAACTTGTAGGCTGTGGAGCGGGTGGTGTATTGTATCATGATGATCATGATGCTGATGCCAAGTACTTTTTGTCCACATATCCCATCACCACCTTCGTGCAGGCGCCATGATAAGCATTCATTTATCAACAGCGCTTCAAGTCGGGTAATCGACCACTCCCATCGGCTGCCTTTTCTCCCTTTTCGTTGTTGTCGACCTATCCTCTCTATTGTTTTCCATGCCCGCATTAATCCCTTTGCACAACACCCTTGGGGCGTTGTTCATCGGCACTGTCCTCTCGTCTCTGTGCGTCTCACAGTCCGTAATACAACGTCCCACCTGATCGAGCCCGTTCGGCCATCTAGTCTCTACGGTATTACCTGGTTGCAAGTCTATTCATACTATAATAGTCATTGCTCAAGGGACCGGTGGCCTCTAAAGTCCTTCGTGAGTGCCCCCACGTGCTTTGTCCCATGCTCGGGATCGTCACGAAGCCTTTGCAGGTTGCTTTTTTGATGTATACGTTTCGAAAGCTTCGCTATCTAATACACAGTAGTGATATCGTCTCCGACTAGGCTCCTTGACACGGCCAACCTAGTTTTCATTATCTATACGTTTTATCATATTGGGATCACAAATTTTGGGGATTATCAATCCCTCGCATTCAAAACATGGTAAGCCGCTCGAAAAGTACTGTGCTGGTTGCGGTTCTTATGGGTCTTCTAGGAGCCAACCGGTATGTCTGCTATGACACAGAGCTCGTCCTGACAAAAAGTAAATATCACTCCGAAGGCGATAACCTTATCTGCCAGTGCGCTAGTCTGTTTTCACCAACTTTTTTCCGCAATTCTTATGCATATGTGACCAGTTGTTCTTGAAGTTTCTGTACAGCAGTATGTTTTTTTCTTGGGGAACTCATGGAGTAACTCTTGCTGAAAGGGACGTAGCTTCTACGCGTATAGGATCTATCGTCGTGAGTTTACTGGTATTTTTCCTCTATGTAACTTACTTTAGTCCAGTGCGCGGAGGTTCTCCACTCCTGCCAGCAGCAATCGTACGTACACGCAATTTGTTCAGAGCTGACATCCACTCACATGAGCAGTCCGTCGTCGCACTAACAGAATTCGGTGAGTTCCGCCGCAGTAGCACGCCTCGAGACATTCACCTTATTTTTAACTGCAAGGCATTGGGGTCGGTATGTTCCTCCCTTCTGTTCTTATTTGTGGGCAACTAAGGCCTAATCCTTGTCTTCAGCGTACAGTGTAAAAGTGTCAGCCGTAGTTGCACATGTTCTTTTCCTCGTGTTTCTCACTGGTTTTGTATATAGCCTGAAGCACATGCACGACCCGAGCAGTCACTTTCAGGCGCGTTTACTCCTCACCCAATGACGTGGTGCTACAGTCTCTAATTGTCGTCCATACCAGGAGCTTTCCATTGCTGCAATATCTTGTGCGGTCCTCGGCGACGTCCTCATCGCCGTTGGAATGGTGTATGCCCTCTTGAGTAACCGCACTCAAGTCAAGAGGTATGTTCGTGCCCGAATATTGCGAAAATACCATTACTCTGTTTACATTGGCTCTCTCGCTAGAACAAATAACGTGTTGAACCTCCTCGCGATTTATTCTATCAATTGCGGAACACTTCACCTGTGAGCCAGTGCTCCGGTCGGCGTCGACTTATTTTCTTACAATAGTGCTACTCTGCAGAGTGTTTACTATCTCTTGCATCACTTTGGTACCGTTCACTTTTATCTCCCGTGTCCTCTTGTCAAATATTGATACTCTGAACGAAGCTCGCCAAGTATCGAGATACGCTCATATACATAACGTGCATCTTTGTCATGACTCGACTCTATCCCTGCGCGCTCATGTCCATGTATGTCTTGTCCGTTATTCCTTCGCGGTCTTCCTGATTCCTGACATTCTATCCCAGCCTGAACTCACGAGATAATCTTCGCGAGACGCTCGACGGACCGGAGGATGGTGTTGTCACGTTCACCCACCTCAATGTACGCACGGCTACCACCGTCCCATATAGCGCACAAGGTGCAACGGAAGCAAGCACTAACACGGCTGTCCCGAAGAGTCTTCCACCAGCTTCAGGTTCCTCCGACAAGTCGTTCGATGTGATAGCTTTCAACAGAGAAAAGTACCTAGGACCCCCTGCAGCCGTTTTGACGGTGTGACTGGGTAGATATATCACGCTCCCCGCGTAGATAGTGCGTACCGTCGTTTCTTTTGTCTGCTAACGGTCCCTAACACATGGAATGTAGTGAGTAATATATTTCGATCCGTGAGGAGTTGTAGACAGAAATGATAGAGAAGTGAATAGGAAACAAACGGAGGGAGGCACAGAAATGCCGTCAGAATTATAACGTCCTCCACGAGCTTCAAGCGTACGGCTCGCTGCGCCGCCAACTTGAAGTCCTTGGCCAAGTCGGGGCATGTGATCACCATTACGGTCACGGGCCTAGTCCTTTCCGGCTGAGAGTGAAGAGTAACGCGTAACGGGCGACCGGTGACTACTGCACCTAACTTACTGTGCGTACAGTACGTTCAGATAAAAGCGAGAAGCTCGCCCTTGACCGGGCCCGGTTGGGCCCGGCGCGCTCGCGCTTGCTCCTGGGAGTACTGGGAGTACTCTAGCAACGGTAAAAGTAAACCAGACAAATATTCGGAAATCAAATAGTAAATGGAAAAGCGTTGGTATCTTAATTTTTTTTGGATCCATGTTTATTCCGGGGTATATAAGGGGGTTACAGACCGGTCGTAGCTGGTGAGCCTACATTTATAAAACACATCAAGACCTTATAGTAAGGTGCCCCGAAGCCATAAGTAACTGAAACGAGTCAACGAATCACAGGCTTCCGGGAAGGGTCGAAAGCGATCTCGCGTGGAGAACGTGGTACATAGTCATGAGACAAAGTCACGGTATGGAGACGCGTGGTGGCGCGTATATTGTTAGTCGCAATCAGAAGAGAGAGACGAGGCAACCAAACCCTCAGTCTGCACCTACCTAGTCGGGTTCGGTAGTATAAGGGGACCGTTTTCCGGCTTTGATAGCGCGTGTGTTTGGCCAAGGAAGGTAAGAAGGCCGTCATGTGTGGAAAGGAGGTCGGGGAAAATGGGTATTAGAGGGGATTGACAGGCGAAGGAAAGCGTTGGTATCTCGCAAGTGTCTTACAGTACAGTATGAGTCTTCTAAAACAGAGATACTGTATACGAAAATGTCACGCTGCTCGAGTACGGAGTTCACTTGTGTTCGGCTAGCCAGCGATCTGGGACATGACTGTATTATTTGTCCGCCGAGTCACTGGGTGCACGTGATGCACCCAGTGACTCTAGAACATTCATGCGCATGTATAAAAAGTTACCTGTCCTCTCAACATCCTTACAGTATCATTGTCCCCAACCTTAACTTCGCTACCAGCTCATTCAATTGTGAAGACAATGACGCTCATGAGAACCATCCTTGCACTCTCTTTTGTTACTTTTTCCCTTGCCGCCCCAGTCCCCGAGTCACCTGGACCGGTCCCAGCTGCCCAAGACGACCCAGTTGTTCGAGGCCTCCCAGCTGTCCAAGACCTCCCAGGCGCCTCAGGCCTCATAGGGCTGCCCTCAAACCCCCTACCCAAAGACGTAACAGCCGCCAAACGCGACGTCCCGTCAGTTCCAGTCGTCCCGGGTGTCTCAGCCCCACCTTAACCTGCACCCAAACGCACCTGAGCCCGCACCCGAATCTGCCGCATCTTCCTGATCATGGTAAATAAATGGTCTACTCTGTGATAGTGTGATACCGTGGTTGACGTTGTTGATCTCCTGGGGCAGAGGCACTGAACCAACGGGTTTGCGAGTACTGTAAGCCTCTCCAGCTCACCTCCTCGTGGGACGAGCTTGAGGTCAGCGGCAGTATACCCCTGGATTATTTCTTGAGTGTTTCTTGGCTTTCGTATCATTCGTTTGGGAAGCAACGGAATCATAATTTAGCTCGATTAGTACGTTAATAAATATCGTCACTCGTGTTGCCTTTGTCCTTTGATGTACCAAAAAGAAAATAATCTAAAAGTGACGGTCTACTGACGGAGGTACAACGGTAGAGCAGCCAGTGATGCACTGATGAGTCAAGCGAACAAACGAGGATACGTAGCACTTGTTGTCAGCAGCATGTCTTTGTCCGAGTCGGGCCTCTTAACCGCACTCAAGTCCAGAGGTATGTTCGTGCCCGAACATTGCGAAAATACCATTACTCTGTTTACACTGGCTCTCTTGCTAGAACAAATAACGTGTTGAACCTTCTGGCAATTTATTCTATCAATTGCGGAATACTTCACCTGTGAGCCAGTGCTCCGGTCGGCGTCGACTTATTTTCCTGACAATAGTGCTACTCTGCAGAGTGTTTACTATCTCTTGCATCACTTTGGTACTGTTCACTTTATCTCCCGTGTCAAATATTGATCCTCTGAACG
>JAKELH010000106.1:0-201595 GCA_021525015.1 Lactarius pseudohatsudake | reverse complement strand
GATCCTCAGCGTTTTTATCCCTTTATTCGGCAGTACACTGTTGGAGGACAGGTTGTCAAATTCTCGTACCAAGACTACCTCACGCAGAAAACTCCGGAACACGCCAAGGCCATGTTCCTAGCTACCACCGAAACCGAAGACGGACGAGAGCCTCGTCGACAGATTGTCGTCAAATTTGTTCAAGGATATAATGCCGAAGCACATCGCCTCCTTGCGACCGCAGGCCTTGCTCCTGAACTTTTTTACAGCCCAACGGAGCATCCTGACCTTGCTGGATTGACCATGGTCGTCATGGAATTCGTTGATGGAAAAACCGCTTCTCAGCTCTATGGCAGCCTGCGACTTCCGCCGTCCATCTCCGATCAGTTGAAGAAGGCCCTTGAAATCCTTCATGAAAATAATTTTGTCTTTGGTGATTTTCGTTACCCCAACATCATGATCACCAAAGATGGCCGCGTGCGGCTTATCGATTTCGATTGGTGTGGAGTGCATGGGGAGGACACCTACCCAGCCTCACTGAACGACACTCGCGACGCGGCCAACGGGATCGACTGGCATCCTGGCGTCGAGAGAGGTGGTGAGATGATGAAAGAGCATGACTCTTTCATGCTCGAAGGAATGACGCCTCGATTCGTCCGGCCACCGGCTACGGCCAATATCAGACACTCGACTCGGAAAACGCAAAGCGCGAGCCCTAGATGAAGAGGACGAAACTATACGAAATAAAGGGTGAGGAAATCGAGGTCAATAGCGTATACTGTACGAGTAATACTTTATAGTGTATGTATTCCCAAATTACTGTCGCACAGTAGCTAATATTCACGCTGAGTGCCGTACAAGAAAAACTGAGATCTAGATTGGTAGAGCGGTCACGGCCAGCATGCGCACGCACCTGAAAACAAGCAAAATAACTATAGTAAGACGACTGACGACAAGGCGTACGACAGGAACAAACAGCCTGAGCAGTAGCACGACGGGCCATCGGGCCTTCCCGAAACGCCAGTCTTCGGGCCCCATCTGATGCTGATCGATGATCCCGTGTGAACATACACTGGCAACCCTTACGACATTCCGTTGGATGTATTCAGGAAAACTCGCCGACTCGCCGTGTCACTCGTCAACTTCCAAACTGCATGCGTGCGCCATGTCCCCGGTCGTAATCCTAGCATTTGCCCTCCAACAGTCCTCATCGTCGGAAGGGCAATTTCAGGAAGATCACTGTCATATCGAGAGTCCGAGTCAGCGACCTAGGGAAGCCCTGTGATTTAATTTAATTTTCCATTCGTTTCCTCCAAAACTGCGTCTTGCTGTGCGTTTCAGATCAGAGCGAGAACCCATTTCACTAGATATATACTAGATAAATGACGAATAGACAGAGAGAAAGGGATTAGAATTGTAAGCATCGTGATGTACATCCAAGATTCTAGAGCCTGAGGGAGTAGAGGGAGACCGCCGTCGCTCGATCGTTCGGTGGCACGCTTCAAGTTGCGTGTTACAGATGCACTTCGACAATTGCCTTCTAGGTATGGACGACAAATCGCTTTGATGGGAAATTACAAACACTTTTTCACAATGCCTGCTTCACTGGCGGCCCTCGACCTCGAGACTGACTTCTTGAACTGGAGATTCACCCCTTGCACCGCCTTTCTCCGTAAAACCACGGCTACGACAATATCAATAACACTGGTGATCGTGATGATGCTGCCGATTTCCAAACCAACTTTGGCACTGGGAGAACAGAATCCTGGGCCAATCAGGATGTCGGCGTCACGGTCCGTAGAGGCGGGGTAAAGCTTGAGGATTCCCACCGTACGGCCAATAATCGCCACCGTCCGGAGGCTGGATGCAGGTCAACCCTTTGGCATCCGGCACAGATTGAAAATCGGGCTGGAGCGTGGTCGAAGTGACATTCGCCAGCTCGACGATAAAGGGGGCACTCGCCGGCGTAGGGTCGGAAGTGCTGCAGTTTGGCCCACGGGAGCCAATGAACGAAGTATTTCCCGATAGAACGTTGTCCTGCACGGTGAAGTTGCGGGCCGAGGTGATAGCAATACCGTATCCGAATGCGCCGGTGAAACGGTTGCCTAGGACGGTGCCCGAAGAGCTGACGTTTGCGCCGAAAAAGTCGCCGAACCACGTCTGAGGTCCTATGGCTATGCCGATCCTACGATACCTGTCAGAAGTGGTGACGTTCTCGCTAGGAAATGACCGACTTGATTATGACGTCGTCCACATTAGCGCCGTCAGACTGGGTGGTAGACATTGAGTCTGTAGCAAGGCCACCGATGATCGTATTATTCCGCACGACGGTGCCGGAATAATCACCACCCCATGGTGTCACGTCAACCATGTTTATGCCACCAAGTAATGTATTCTGGAGCTTGGGATGAGACTGGTTCAGCCATGCAATAGTTGTCGCTCACATGGGTAACCCAGATAATGTTGTTCTCAACACTGGAGCCAGGCGAGCCAAAGAGGACAATACCGCCGTCCGTAGGGTCGTTCACCAAATTGTTGAAAACGACAGCGGAACGGCAGCTGACGCTGATACCATCGGCCCATTGCATATATACATCTGAGCCACATGGGCCGATATCGTTGTTCTGAATCGTGACATTGTTGCAGAGGAGACCACCTTCGGCGACGTGCAGACAAGACCAGCTGCGCGGATCATACGAGCGTACATATTCAATCAGCTGGTTCGAATTCGGGCCACCCATTTCAATATTTGCTCCACCAAAAGTCGGAGGTGCGCCAGCACGGGTCCCGTTTATCTGGAAGATAGATGAGGAAACCAACAACTCGAAACGAAATGTGGATGCTTACTTGGATGTTGCGTAACTTGACGCCGTTACAATTTGAACAAGCACCATCGACGGCGGTTGTATGACCCGTTCCATTTGCGACTGGGCCATTAACAACAAGAGTTGCCCGAGAGTCGTCAGTAGGATAGCCCACGGTACTGATCTCTTGGTCAGGCGCAGCGAACAGAATCGGCGCCTGGATCATGTAGTGAGCGTTAGGACAGAGTTGTAAAACAAAACCCGGGCCAGAAGAATTGAGGGCAATGTTCAAGCGATCAGTGACAGTATTGGCCGGATCTGGGGAGATACATGGCACGAGGTCATCTATACTTGACTGGGGTGGGCTAAATTGGTATACATGTTAGATTTGCCGCCACTCTATAGCCACAGAAGAGCACTACTACACCCGCCTAACGGCATCACGAGCTCCGTGGACAAGATAACCTCTTTTTGACGCGAATACGGGGGACGCGGCTAGAAAGATAATGACATGAAGAAACATGAGCGTAGACAGCAGCTGCGAGACAGAGAGAAGAGTCGGTCCAAAAGGAGGACGTAAACAAGCCGAGTGAGATGAGGCGAGGTGACTGCCAAGATGATGCGATGCAGACGAAAGCTGGTCCGAAATACTAAGAGCACACGAAAACTTAAAGAGAGAGCTAGAACTGCTGAGCTGCTAATTTTACAAGGCGAAAACCGAGACTTTACATACATGAGTGGTAGATTGGGACAAGTCGTATTGAAGAGCCAGAGGTCCACTAGGCGTTTTGGCCGACAGATAGCTCGCGGCTGCTGCTCGCCTTAAGGATTGGTGGCGTTGGCGTGGAATGGTGCGATACTCGTCTCGATCGCGGTGTAGTGCGCGTGGATAGAGACCTTTCTGGGTTAGAACAGAATCGAGTCGACGATGACTGAATATAAGGGCTGGTGACAGCCGCCCTATGCAAGAGTGAAGATGCATAAGGGCGGGGAAGCGAGGATAAGGTACCGACAGAAGCGCGAAGTATTTCCAGCTGCGAGTGGAGGCATTCTGCCTAAGTTGAAAACAAGTGCGACGTCGAGTCACGGATCTGCGCCCATCGGTCCACCGAAGATGATCGAGCCCTTCAACGCAAGCCTCAACCGCCACAGAAGCCCTCCTGCGGTAGGGCACGCCTCCACCGGTCAAAGCGTGATCTGGCTCAAACAGGATGAGCCTACTACCGACATCGACAGCCCATGTCGATATGAGTTTCGCACGACAGAACACATACGTGACATACCCACTCTAAATTAGATCAAAAGCTGGCGTCAGCACCCACAACCTCGAAGCCAATTGGTGCATCGTCACAGATAATCCTTTCATCGAAGGACCGAACCGAAAAAAACTGCTAGGATTCCTCCAGGATTCCAAAGCCATCATCAGTAGCAAAAGAAGACTATCAGTTGGGGAGAGGGGGAAAAACGCCATTTGTCGTCTTGGCTCCAAAAGCAGCCTCGGCAAGAACCTCGGGCAAAGCTGGGCCTGACCAACTCCGCGTCTGTCGGGGAAAACTGAAACAAACACAGTGAAAATTCCGCTCTAACACTGAAGTTACTGAAGGTCCGGGCCAAGCCAGAGAACAAAAGATAAAGCCGATAAGGCCTCGGAAGCCCATCTCCAAAAAAGCCTGGATGAGACCCAGAAGGCGCCCTTTCCCATATGCATCGTGCTACGGCTGCAGTCCCAGCGCCCACCTTATAACATTCCGCAAGACATTACGCAAGACATTACGAGTGTTTTACTGTTAAGGAACGATCTAGAACGAGCCCCATAGATTAGTCCGGACAGACTCGACAAGGACAAGGGGAACCAAGGTACTGTACGGGACTAACTTATCGCAAAATGTAGTGCCAGTTTCCCCTCTCAGTTCGCCGATCTATCATGATTGTGTGCTGAGTACACCGCCTTCCCGAGCCGTTCGCGGGTACCGCACGGCCGTGATGAAGACTCGGAGACCAGACTCGCATGCACTGAACGCCCTGCCCCGCCCCATGATCTTTGCGTACACGCCGTGCAACTTGCGGACCGCATGACCTAGTTGTCAAGGTGTTACACTAGTGTTTGGCATGTCCTCCAAAACCCCACGTTCCTATCAGACCAGGAACTTTCTACACGCGGTCTTTTAGATAGACAGGTATAATAAGCGATGACAGAGAGAAAAAAACAGATCAAGGGAGAGAGATAAATAAAGAGATAAGTATGGTACTCCACCGTCCGGTCTACGTACCAGGAGTCACCCGTCCAAACACTGTGCATCAAATAAGAAAATGAAAGACATGCTGAGTAACGTTTGCGAGTGACATTACGACGACCGTAGGCGGCACAGGACGCGCGCACCACCGGCATGCTCCGCGGGCCACTCGACGAAGCGTGCATCGAGGCTTCTGAGCGGGCCAAACGTGAGCGCGAGCAGATCGCGAGGGCGTCAGCTGCCCATCCGAGAGAGAGGCGGACGAGAGGTCGGTGGCGAGGCGCAAGCGTCGCGCGCGCTTGCCGGCTGCGCACCAGTACCACGTCGCCCTCGTCTTACCGCGATCAGAGTCGTACTTCCCCGATTCATCGTGTAGGCGGTACGACGTCCAGCGCCATTCGATGCCGTCTCCATGCGACGGCGGCCGGATCGTTCGCGCGGGGACCTGGCCCACGACCACTGGTTGCGCAGACCATTCCTGCTGCTGCTGCGCCAGAGGCCGGAGCAGAGCCCCACGCAAACGAAGTACACGTCGTATAGAGGTTTACGGAGGCTGGCAGCCGGGCAGGTGAACAATGCAGAGTTGGAGGTTCCTGAGGAGAGCGTATGCTCGAATATTATTCGTAGATAACCGTTTAACTATGATAATGCTACGATTGTCTAATATGTCGGTCTAGTAGAGTTCTAGTAGCCTCGGTTTGCCGGACTGTGTCCGTTCCGGGTTGAAGCCCAACACGTCGTCCTCCTACGCGCCCTGCACATCCGTCCACGTCCAGAATGAGGGTAAAGCACGACGCCATTGTGTCGTCGAGCTGGAGGGTACGGTCGAGCTCGGTCCACTGCCCGGGTTTCAGACGTTGAGCTTGATGGGTGGGGGCACGCAATGGAGAGGGGGTATGTGGGTCTGCGCGCGTAAGGTTCCTTAATGGCGAGCTGTAGGCCTAGACCCGCAGTAGTGCGATGCCTGGACGCGTAAGAGGCAGGTCGATGATCGGGTCGAAGACTGGTTGAAGTGCTGCAGCTTCTCGAGGAAGTCCGCGTCGGTCGTATACGCTATCCAACCGTGGCCGGTCCGCGGCTCACGCTAGAGTATGCTGTGCCTGCGGGTCAGCACTGAGTCCCTCGCCCTAGTCGTGGGGATCGACTGGTCCTCGGAACACGTGTACACGGCTACCTGGCAGAAGAAGCACGCCGCTTCGAGGGGCGGCCGCGTGTACATGAGTACTCACCAGCGACAGAGCACATGCCGATAGAGCGCGAGTGAACGATGGTCCCAGCACGCGCAGAAGGTGGGCGAGCTATAGCGTTGGGGAGGCGGGTTTATGGTGCTACCGTATCGCGAATTAGTTGTAAACTCTCTTAAGCGTAGTGAACAGAAAGAGCGAAACTCACCTCGTACCCATCGCTGCCGCCCTCGGCCCCGCCATCGGTAGTATCAAAATCGAGTTCCTCTCACCACCTACGCTACGCGCTAGCACCACACAGATCTACTGCGCGATGTGCCTTGCGCAGCTCGAAGAACCGCGGCGTAGGCTAGTATGATCCTGCCAGCAAGACCGGAACGGAGCTTGCGCACAAGGTGCGTGGACGTAGCGCCGTGGGCGCGGGTGCAGGGAACGCCGCGGCGCGAGGAGGATGCCGAAGGAGGAGAGACGGAAGCGGCGCTGGCCTTTCTCGGGTCTCCGTGGCCGGCTGGAGACGCATACGACGCGCAGGGCGTCCCTCGTGGAGCTCCTGGCCAAAAGAGGTGAAGCAAGTCCAAAGAAAGGTGGGAAATAGAGAAGTACACGACGAACTCTTACGAGGTGCAGTCCGCTATGCCCCCGAATGAAGGATAACAGTTGTGCAAAGGCGCGGAGTCTGGAAATATTCCTGTAAGTTCAAGTTTCGGTCAAATCCTTCAAGCCAACTCGATCGTATGAACCATCGATCGAGATTGGAGAAGGGGATCAAAGCGATCAACAACCTTTGCTTCTGTCCCTCGGGTAGAGGCGCGCCCCCCTTCATCGAATCGACATAAACACAAGGGCCCAAGCTCCTCATCGCGGAGGCACACTGTTGTCAGTGGCTGTGGGCAACAACCGAGCGCCAGACAGCGCTCGAGATTACATTCACTGGCAACCCGCGTCACGTGTCGTGTGTGCGAGCCGCTTATCTCGTGAAGAAAATAGACTCTGGCGGCGCAGATATGTACTATAGGGCACTCAAGATTATGCCCGTACTGTCTTGTGAAGAGCCGACTTTGTAACAGGTAGGGGAATAGCAAGCAGAGCGATGTGATCGACTGTAACGGGATGGGCGCGAGCCTTGTTTTCTGGCATTTCACTGCAGCGCATCTGTCGTACGTGCACCCGCAGTGGGAGTCCTCCCGTGCGCTGTGAGACCGACTGATGATGTCAAGATGAGGAAGGACAGACCAACAAAGCGTTTGTCACGGTTCATTGATTGATACTTGTCGAGTAGTCGTATGACTGTCGCCTTTTGCTTTGCTCAGGCTAGCGTCGTGTCCGACACTGCAGCCAATTGCAATTCTACAGACACCATCCGCGTTCGTCACATTTACAATAGTGCTGGGGTGCATAATTACCACCGAAGCCCTGCCTCCTACTGTAACAGTAAAATTGGTTTCGAAGAACAATCAAACGTCTTCTATACTGGGCTAGTTGTCGGCGTCTGGTATGCCTCTATCTCTAATGGTGGTCTGATTGGCCCAGTCCAGTGAACCTGCTCTGCTGCTCTACCTTCCACAATACCTTTATCTCCGTGGGGTTCGTGTGTCGGATATGAAAGAAAAACAAAAAAATTACCCGCTGTTTTTGTTTGTGTGCTCCTCCCAGACCTATACGAGCACGTTAGACAAACCGAGAATCACGAGATCCCAAATGGCGGAATTTACCTATATATCATTTGACATGGGATATAAAAAGACCATTGACACGACATCACTGTCATTGAAGCCAACCTGGCCATGTTCAAAACATACCACGAGTATGCCCCCTCAAGGAAATTCACGCCACGTTGTTGCTGGGTCTCAAATCCCTCTGCGCAGCCGAAAGCATCAAGGTGCCGACATCTTCATTCAACGCTTCGGCTGTCTTTTCAAGAAGAGCATCGCAGCGCGTTTCTGGCCTGTGCATTTCTTTTACAAGAGGATCAGTACACGGCTTTCACGTTTGACGCTGGACGGACTTTCCAATCGCACGAACCTCACGCCATCGTCAAGGTGACGCAGGTAGTGCTCTTTAAATTGTCTCTCGGCCTCATCAGATACGTTGTCCGTGTTTCCGTAATCTTCCAGATGCATCTTCACGTTACGCAGGAATTGGTCGTACTTGGTGAATACCGCAATGACAGGGACTTGGCATTGATGCGTTAAACAACGTCACGAATGCTCACGAAAACGTACCATTCCGGTCAGGGCAAATATCCTTGAAATATCTCAGATCCAGCTCTGGTCGTTGGTTGTCCATTGGGATGCAGAACCTTTAAATTACGACTATCAACATTCGCAACGGTGAACAGATGAGAGAGAAAACCATATTGCATGCAATCTGTCTTGCAATCGACTTTGTCCAGACCTTTGTCGAATGAATTCCCGCACGATCGCCAGTTCATCGTTGCTACCAGCCTCGAATCCGCAGGAATCGTGAAAAATGTAATTCTCATGATTGGAAAACACGAGTTCATCCTCGATACTGTTCTCGCCACGCTAGCTCGAGGATCAGGCCTCGATCAGGAACGAAGTGCGAGTGTCACCAACGTCCATGGAGGGGTCAAGTTGAACCTATGGGGGCAGTGAGACCAAGCTAACAGGGTCAAAAAAAGGTTGGACCGCGTACCTCCTCGTTTCCCCGGAAGATAACTGGACTGTCCGTAGTGTCGCACACTCTCTGCAGGATGGAGGTCTTGCCAGCATCTGCACGTCCTACAATGAGGACCCGGAACTTGATCTTTGGGAGTTGACAATGAGATTTATTTGAGTCTATCGGGGAACCTGTGTTTGGACGGGAAGAGTCACTGATCGAAGTGATCTCGTCCGACCGGACGTTGATCTTAGACGATTTGTGGTGGAGCTTAGAGTGTTTGTTTCCCATGTTTGTTGGGTTTGAGAAGCAAGAGTCGCTGTTTGATCGATCCCGTTGACCTTCAGTTTCCTTTTTTGGTGCTGGTCATCGCCATCGCCGCTTTTGCCCCGTGCAACTTACAGTGACAGTATTTCAATTAAGTTACTCGAACTGCACGCGCCTATGTTGTATTCTCTCCTTCTAACCCACCAACTTCACCCCGGAAAGCGCGTCGAGCTGAGCTCAACACCCGACACCCTCTAACCGTCCGAACGATATTCAAGTTCTTTTATACCCGCTTTGGAATCCACAAAGCCCTTGCATAGGGTATCATGACACGCCCGTGCGTAAGGTTTGGCCAGTAACTTTCCTATTGCTGATTCATCGCTCCAGCCCGGGTCCCTCAACGTGCGTCGATCTTTTCTTTTTGTAGCGAAGTTCGATTCAAACCATCCTCGGACAGCGCTCAGGTCACCGAAACGCAGGGGAGTTCGTCCAAGCTACATGTTGAAGTGACTGGTACGAGCTTATACCTAACCTTTTGACATCGTCCGATCTCTTTCTTAGTCATCAGAGCGCACAACCTCCCTCATATTAAGAGATGGCTGGGCATGAAGAGGCGGTTTTTCGTTACTGTGACCTGTCAGGAGACAACGATCAAGACAGCAAGCGTCAAGATTGACGGGGAAACAGTGTCGTGGAACCAGAAACTTGATGCCTTGTAGGACGTCCTTTCTTAACACTATTTTTTGGCTGAGAGCTCTGCTCAGTTTTGTACAGCCGTCTTCACGCCTTAAACTACATCTTCACGCAAAGCGGTTCTTACATCACGATATCCTTGTTGGAACGCATGAGATACAACTACCTCTCGGGCCCACAAATGGTTCGTACTTTCTGGAATTCTCGCTCACTCGACGGGCTGAACATCTCTCGTCTCTCAAATAGATCTTTCTTTGGACCTTAGCAAGGGCAATAATAGACAAGCTGGACAGTCAATGCAGCCAGTCACGGTCCACCTAATGGTTACCGTGTCGGGGAATGCGACATCACCTCCAAGCTTACCCGTCACCATCAACCCCGTCTCTGCAACAGATAACCCCCCCACTGTGAATCCCGCTGACACCTATAAGGCCCGAGGCCTTACCCAAGACACCCCAGAAACTGTAGCCGTCGCCGCCTCCGCCTCGCCTCGGTCACATCTGACGGGTCCCATTCCCGTCGAAACTAACGCTCCAGCGTCACCGTCACCATCAGCGGATGCTCGTGTAGAGGCGTCGCCTACTGGGAAGGCTCGTAAACCCGATAATGTTACAAAGACGTCTGAGACGGCCGAAAGCGGTGTGGCTACTGAAGCGCACCAGCCAGACCCTTCAACCTCCACGGAACGCGAAGCCACTATCGATGATATCGTCAAGGCAGTTGAGCGGTCGGTACATCGATAGGAAGTCAAGTCATTTCTACTTACCTAAGTGATCTAGATTTCGTATCTTATCGGTCGGCCGGGTCCGTTACATTCCGTCCTTTCTCTTGCGAGTTGTCCCGTCAACGATAATTTATCCTTAGTCTGGTGTTGGAAAGTCATCCCTGATTAACCGTGTATTCGGTATTGAAGCCGCCGTAAGATCTCGTCGCTTCGAGCTAACGACGACTGATTGCCTTCTGTTGTAGCATGTTGAGGACCATAAGCCCGGAGAAGCAGATATCCAACGAGAATTCGTGTCACCAGACAACCGATATGTCGTTCTACACGATTCTAAAGGCTTCGAACCAGGAGATCTCTCCAATTTCGAGACCGTACGCGAATTTGTCAGGGCACGACAGAAACTCTCCCTGAACGAAAGAATCCATGGGCTATGGTATGATAATCTCTTTTGTAATCTACCGATGCCTCTTTCACCGTCGTCAGGCTCTGTACAGAGACACCCACGGCTGGAGGTCGTGTATTTGAGACAGGAGACGAGAAGCTACTCCAATTTGCCCATAAGGACCAAGGTGCGCTCTCGACCTCCGTCTCGTACTCTTCAATCAACTAGTGATTATCAATCAGTTCCCATTGTGATCGTGTTCACTCAGTACGACCGACTAGTGAGGACGAAAGAGGCTGAGCTGAAAGAGGAGCATCCAAATATGGACCCTACTCGTCTGCATGATCGGGGCGTGGAGGAGGCTCAGAGGGCGTTTCAAGACTGTCTGGAATCACTCAAGCGCTCGATGAACCGCCTCAAGATTCCGATGCCGCGTTATGCCACAGTTTCAGGTATATTTGCGCCATTATACTATCTGGTATTGACCGCTTGGCAGTTCGTCCAGGTCATCAAGAGGATGTTTCATCCCTTGTTAAAGTCACTAGGGATGTTGTTAAGGAGCGAGTCAAAGGCGACGCTTGGGTGTTGTGGGCGATAGCACAACGAGCAAGTCTCCCAGTCAAAATCGATGCTTGCGTCACGTAGGTTTCGTCCAACTATTTGGATTGATAGAAAATTATTTACGTCTATTCACTCCTGGAAAGCAAGGGCATCAGTTGTACGTAATCCAGGTTTCCGACTGCGCATGCTTAAATAGCAGTATTTCAGATTACAGACGGACCCTTCTGGACAGCCAGCGTGCCGCGCCTGAATCGGGACCAATGTTACTTCGCGAGTGCATCGGGGAGGTCCACAAAGATATTATAACTTGTTGGAACTTCAAGGGCGAGGTATTAAACCTCTAAATTTCAGGCTACACGGGCGTCGTTCATCCACCTATCATTAGGTTCTTAACAGTCCCGAATTCCGACAATTGATGTTATGTCTTGTTCAAGATGTCCATACCAACCCCAACGTTTCAATGTATGTGTCGATGCGTACTACTCGACGAATTTTGACATTTCTCTCAGTCTTCCAAATGTTGATATAATTTCTCAATTTGTGGACCTCGTCACTGCTGCCTCCGCTCCTATTGCGCCACCTGTCGCTATCCTAGGCTTGTCATACGTGTTTGTAAAATGGCTTTCGACGACCGGTTTGCAAAGCATGTACGTATCGCTGGCCATCCATGCATTCTCACTTTATTGACGATGGCTAGACCCTCACAAGGACCCTCAGTCCAACGACTCCTAATCGCTTACACTGTGGATCTCCTCTGCGTTTTGAGAGAGCTGTTTGACATAACTCTCAAGCCTGACTTGGCTCTCACGACAAGTTGGAAGGAACTCCAAGTGGCCTTTGAGTCTTATGAACGATCCTACTCTCGTCGACACAACCACAATAGCATATGTTCCAACACAATGCGGGGTCAACAAATGACTGTAGACGACATTAGCAAGATGATCGATGAATTGCTGTCGGGATAGTTGTGAGGTCGAGATGTCTCTTTCGATGTAGCTTGCCCCATGACCTTACTTCATAACTGTTGGGATTTCTTGTCATTAGTTTCCTGTATGATAAGTTCTTCAAGGGATGCGATCAAATCGAAATTCTACAATAATCGCGCCGAGCAGCGTAACGGCAATTATTATTATTATTATTATTATTACAGGTCCGTGCTGACCGGCGGACCGGCGCTGACCTAGCGCTGAGTATTAAAGAAAGCAACGACAGACGACTCCTTGCTTACTCTTTCGATAATACTCCAGCGCCTTAAACCAACATAGCCCATCGGTCCCGACCATCTATCTCTGGGTCCTATCTCGTTGGATACCGCCAGTTGATAGGAAGCGGTCCGAGCGGTCCAAGGAGCGGTCATTGGTGGTGGCATCAACGATAGGATCATCATTGACGTGGCAAGAGAGGGACTAGGCGACCAAAGCTGAAGTCGTTTTTCGACCAGTAACAGCGGTCAGTGCTGAAATGAATGATCATCTACAAGGATCATACTGAGATAGCTGCGCTGCTTCTCACCTAATACATGTACGCACGAAGACGACGAGATACAATATATTCTCTCTCGATTGAGGTTTTTATGCGGTGGGTGAAATGCTCGCTGCTCTGAACGTTCTGAACCTCAAACACTAACAAATGTACCACAGAAACACATCCCGGACGAGTGTATACATGCGTGCTCTCCCGGGAGACCCGAGTCTGCTGGTCATTCAGGCTAGCTCTGGCACCTACCACCGCTCCATGCTCGACGAACAGAAAAAAAAAAAACAGAGCTCTGCTCTGCCCCATGTTGGCCATCGTTCTAGCCTCCGCGTCGTTCAGATAGCACAGGCGTCACCATTTGGTATACGTATCGGCACCAAGAATACTCCCATAAATCGAATCGCGACGAAGCGAGAAAGTGTTATGGCGCTAGGCAGTATCAGTCTATCAGACGTTTTCAGCACTACTTCGGGCATATAAGGAGTACGTCCGCTGTTTTTGTCGCTCACCTAATACGTTCCTGATCAGATTTCAGAACCAAAATTCAGAACCACCGCGCAGCGAAAGGGTCTCGTTCCTGCAATCGGAAGCTTCAGTGCCTTCGTCGAATCGGACCCACAACTCAGTAGCCCTCCAGAACTCAAGCTCCCTCTATCACTTACCGCGGCATCTTTCCCTCCATTCACGCGATATGACGACACTTTCGAGGTCGACTCGGAAACCTCTAGCGCTGCGTCACGCAAAACTTGTTGGTCGTTGAGGACGACTGGCGACTATGCGCCGCCGAAGCGCAGCCCCCAGACCGGGTCGAGTCAACGTTAATGGGTATACGGCGCAGAGCAGTGGTTTTGACGTGCTCCGCGCTCTCAACGCACGCGATCCACTCCGTCTGGAGTCCCTACCGCCCCTACCCGACGAGCACGGTCACACACCCCTGCAGCATTTCCGCCCGACCTCGCTTTCCACTAGCAAACCGCAGAAGCAGCGCGTCTCCTCGGGCACTGATCGCACCGACTCGCTCGCATTCATTCAGCGCGCGGCAATCGTGCTTAGCCTCCTACGCGAACTGGAGGAGAGCGCGCTTATCCTTGTTTGAAAACTATGCCTACGACGCGGTTCCGGGTCGCGCATCGCATCGCCGACCGAGCTGCCGGATATGACGACAGGTGAGCCGTTCTCCGCCTCCGTAATGCGGGCCGGCCAGCCGGCGCGAGTCGATTCTGGTCTGAGACGAGGAGGACGAGTCCAACTTCTACGAGGAGAGCGGATGCGTGCTGCGAGAGCGACGGGACGAGCGCCTGGTGCTCTGCAGCGGATGAAGACGTGCTCGAGCGTATACTCTCCCGCTGGACATCGGCGGTAGCCGAGGAGCCGCGGGATCACTGGCACTCCGCTGACTGATCGACCCGCCGCCCGCCCGCCTACTTCCCTCTTTATTGGCCTATTAGACACCTCGATATCCTATTGCGTTGCTATGATGGAGGGCGCGAGTTACCCGGGCCCCATCCTTTGCTTCACGTTCGCTATTTATCTTACCAGCTGTAATTGATATCCTAGCAGCACGCGCATCGCGTATATGGCCTGTAGTTTTTCGTCTTTCTGTTTTTCGTCTTTCTGTCTTTCGTTTCACCACTTATTATATCCGCGCATTAGGATACCGAGAACAATAATGAATCATGACTGGTCCAGAGTCTCGTTACGGTAATACGAAAAGGTCATCGATCAGGTTTCCTATATTACGAATCTGAAAGTAAACCGTTGGTACTAGTACTAGCCACCATTGCGAGACACTATGAAGGCATGCGAGCGGGAGATAACCTTCTTTGCCTCGTCCGCAAACGAATTGCGTTCGTCGGACCGCTCTAGGTCCGACATCGCATCGTTGAGATGTGAACCGACCTGTTCTTCCACCATGTGCTGCAACAGTACCAGGAGCTCGTCGGTGATATATTTCGGGTATTGGCGATTAGAAAAGATGCCACGGAAAGGGATAGCTATGTCGCAGACGAGGTTAAGAATGACACGCTGCGTCCCGATAGAGCCCTTGTGTTGCCTCCAGTCGGATGCGATGTCTTTAAACGTTCTAATATAAAGGGCGGACTGGGTATCCCGCGACGACGCCATGAATAACAGTTGTGGGAGCACAAGGAAGAAAAGTTCGATCGAAAATCCGAAGCCGCCACTGTCACGGAGGTCTTGTAGGCGCCATAGTTGTCGTTCCATCAGATGTTGTTGATGAACAATTGACCGCCCATGATTGGCGTTGTCACACAGGGTATGCAGGCTGCCAAGGATCTTATCGTGGACTCCATCGGTTTTTTCGTCGAGGATGGCGCGGAATCCGTGGGTGAAGGAGCATAAAAATCGAAGGCGCTGACGCAGGAATATGAACTGGGGTGTGAATCCTTGCTGTCCGTCGTCTGAAAGATTGAAGAATCGGGTTGGCTGGATGGATCCGGTCTCTTTGAACTCGTCGAAAGATACACCAGGAAGGTTTACACTCAAACCATGGTCAACAGAACGGATGATACTGTTGACTTCCGAAAGGGACGTATCGAACCACTCCATCTGGTGCGCTGCAGGGGTAATGCGTTCGAGCATGGAAACGTCGGCCTCGTGATTTGCTAGGACCTTCTTCACCTCGTCCAGCCCTCTCTTTCCTGGTCTGATTGCTCCATCCAGTCTACGTGTGAAAAATTGGCTCGCGGTCTCGAAATGATTGTCGATCCATCGAGCATTCTTGAGTGCGGTTTCAGTGTCATCATGGTTTGTTTGTTCGCCACCGTCTTCCACTCGGAACCGTGAAAGGCAATCGATAGCTTCGCGCGCATTTTCTTTTATAGTACCGTGGTTTGAAATCCCTCGAGTGACGACGAGAAGGGATAGGTACGTCCAGCGCGCGACAAAGGACTCATCGGATCGAGTTGCTGAGAGTACACGTGTCTTCTCGAACCCGCCTAGTTCGCTGAGCAAGCTTCCGAGGTCCCCGAACAGTTCCAATTCGATATTGGCATGGAACACGAGTGACGCCACCGTTTCAACACAGCCACGTGAGCGCCTGCGCCACAATTCGTCGGTCGCGAATTGGCTGCGATTGTTGCACGTATCGACTAGGTGTCGCACTCGTTTGCAAAGATCGTACATGGCTGTATGAGGATCGTTAAGTGCATGGGGTGAGTGGGTCATCGTCATGTAGGGGGTGCCATTCGCGCCAAGACTAGGTCGAAAGGGATGAAGGAAGTGATGAAGATGGGCGTGTTGCGGAGGTGGAGAATCATGATGCGGTCCGTTCGACCTGGGGTTCGTATCTTCGTATCGCTCTTCTTTCGAAATATCGCTCCAAACTTTGACGCCCCGTTTCGAGGTAAAAGTGCCGGGTATAGCCATGACAAATGATTCCATCTCGTCGTCCTCTGTGCTATTATCGATCAACCATCGGATTGCCTGAACATCACGACCCTGGCGTTTTTCATTCTCTTCCATCGCCAGTTGCGCCCGCCCTTCAGACATGTTCAAGCTCACAATCTTAAGAGCACCATCCCGATCGAAGAAACGTCGCGGACGGATCTTCATCTTCTGCCTAAGATACCAGATCATGCGGGAGAAGGGGTTTTGAAACGGAGATTGGGGGTTCAAGATTGGAGTGAACGTGCTGAGCGCGTAAAGAAACCCACAAATTGTAATCAGAACGATGATGGCGATTCCAATGGTCCTTTTTAGAGCCAAGAGCCAGTCGCCGAGACCCAAGAAGAATAAGAAGAGGGAAATGTGGACAAGCCCTGGCACGTATTCCGCCACATTTATATACCATCCCTCTGCACCTTCATATAGATATTGGCGCAGTCGAGCGCTCTTCAGGGGGTTGCTATACCGCTGAAACACGTTCATATAGTCTCGTACCCATTGTTGGACAAGTGTTGCGAGAAGCGCAGCGGAAAGGCTGAACACGAGGCTCATGAACCAGAAGGTGTTGACCCGGACGTCAGATGAGGTTGGGGTGAAAGAGGGATAAATTGGAGTTTGAATGGACGGGATGACGGACGCCTGTGGGGCGATAGCAAGAGCGATAGAGGAGACCTGGTTTGAGATCTGGGCGAGTAGCGCAACATTCTGTTGCTGGTAGTAGGCCGTTTGCTGGGCAGGGTCGACTTGAAGATCGTGAACCTTATCGGTGATAAAGGAAACGAGAGCAGCAGAGAATAAACCGGCCTGGGCGACGGCGCATCAGCTCGGCTAGAAAATGCCCGGGTGAAAATATAGATACACACAAATATGAGGACGCCGTCCATGTCGTCTTTCAGAGATTGGATCCGGGCTTCGTCGTGGCTCTTTGCTTCTTTCATGTGGAGAGACCACAAGGCGTTGGCGCTGTCGTCGAAATCTCCAATCATGGAAGGCATTGGCTGAGTAGTGTCACCAGGAGCCTGAGTACTACGGTCACCGGGTTGATGGTCGTCGCCTGTTTGCAGCGTGTTACTAAAAACTCCAAAGCCACTAGGATACTAGAGAATCACCAGAATTGGAGGGCCCGTCTTTTTGGGCCTGCACCTGCGACCGAGTTGACGAGCCAGACCAATCTTCGCCGTCTACTTGCCTCGTCGGTGGATCACCTCCAGAGACTCCCGAGGCAATACCATTGCGTCCGGACGTGCGGGTGCCCATTTCATGAACTTCTCTCCCTTTGTAAAGACGGTGAGCGGAGAGTACAAGACAAGTTGAAATACACACCTTCCTGACGCTGAGCCTCAACATCACCACCACCTTGAGAGTTGTTTCTTCTCCTGGATTTCCTAGTCATTACAAGTTGTACAGAACGCGGACAAGATGGTAGAGGGGAGGAAGGTCACAGAGGTCAAGGTGCTGCGCCTCCAAGTCGTGTGGTTCGAGCTCAACACATGTATCCCGCGTCCACTGCATGCACGCATGCAAACCAATCGCCTTTTTCGGCCTCATAACCGATGCACGTGACTGACCCTGTTTGATTCCCAATTTCACACGCCAAGCAGCGTTACTCACGGGTATTGCTTGCCAGTGTACGCTAATTTCCATGTCCTTGTCCCGCGCTGGCATCTACCACCGCTTCACACTTGATGGGCTGGAAAAATGAAACAGAGTTCTACCCCTGCTCTATGTTGGTCATCGTTCTAGCCTGCGCCTGCGCGTCGTTCAAATACGGTAGCCGCGTCTAGTACAGGCGTCCTTCCACTTCCCGCGGCAACTTTCCCACCATTCACGCAATATGTCGAGACTTTCGGGGTAGACTCGGAAACCTCTAGCCCTGCGTTATCCTAGACTTGCTGGTCGTTGAGGACGACTGGCGGCCACGCGCGGCCCCCATACCGGGTCTACGGAACCTTAACGGACATACATCGCCGAGCAATGAATTCGACGTGCTGCGTGCTCTCAACGCACGCGATCCGCTCCGGCCGAAGTAACCTACTCTCCCTCCCAGACGAGCATGACTACACACGCCCGCTGCAGCATTTCCGCCCTACCTCGCCTTCTACCAACGAACTGCAGAAGCGGCGCTTCTCCTCGGGCACAGATCCCACCGACCGCTCGCACACACAGCGCGCGTACTCCGACGTGTTTACCCTCCTACGCAAACTGGAGGAGAGCGCGCGCTTAGCCTTATCAAAGAATGCCTACGATGCGGTTCCCGGTCGCGCATCGCATCGCCGACCAAGCTGCCGGATATGACGACAGGTGAGCCGTTCTCCTCCTCCGTAATGCGGGCCGGCGGTCAGCGCGAGTCGATTCTGGTCTGAGAGGAGGAGGACGAGTCCAACTTCTACGAGGAGAACGGACGCGTGCTGCGAGAGCGATAAGACGAGCACCTGGTGCTCTGCAGCGGATGAAGACGTGCTTGAGCGTATACTCTCCCGCTGGACATCGGCGGTAGCCGAGAGCGCGGAACCACCAGCAGTCTCGCTGACTGATCGACCCGCCGCACGCCCGCCTACTTCCCTCTTCATTGACCTCGATATCTTACTGTGTTGCGAGTTACCCAGGCCCCATCTTTGCTTTACGTTCGCTACTGTATTCATCTTACCAGCTGTGACGTGGCACCTCTTTCGGATCAGATCAACATCCAACTTAATCGATATCCTAGCAGCATGCGCGTCGCGTAATATATGGCCTGTAGTTTTTCGTCTTTCCGTCTTTCGTTTCATCACTTGTTATATCCGCGCATTAGGATACCGAAAGCAATGTTAGTTACAATGAGTCTGGATGACTGGTCCAGAGTCTCGTTACAGTAATACAAAAAGTTCATCGATTAAGGTAGGGGCCATTAGGAACCCGCACCCCATCATGTAAGCCCTAAACCCTAGGGTTCGATTATATAATGCTTATGTAAGCGGCCACGCGGGAGGGTTTAGTTGGGGTTTATGGGGTTTACCTAGCCTAGGGTTTGTGTGTTTGGGGTTTATTTTAGGGTTTATTGAGCTCAGCGTCGTCGAAGCTGCGAGGCTGACAGACAACTCAAGAGTGATAATTCAAGCATTATCGATGTATGCACATGACTTCTCTGTAAGTTACTACGGATTTCGAGCTTTCTAATGAACTCTATCCTTCGCTTCGAGAATGCTTTGGGGCGGTAACGCGCGATGCCCATGATACTTTTTATTCGCCCACGCCGCTTGTGCACCTGACAGCCCGTCCCTGTAAGCGGTAATGAAACGCGCGGCTCGATTCGCAAACCTGTGAGGGAATGAGTGACGAAACAAACCAAAAAAAAAAAACTGACCGTCGGATCTGAAGAAGGGGGACGCTGTCAAGGCACTCCTTCACAGTATTCTTCATTCCGAGAGCGGTCTTTTCTCGGGGGGCCACGCGGTATCGAGATTTGGCTGCACCCCAGTATTGCTCAATAAAATTGAGCTCACAATGATATTTCGGGTAAAAGTCGCAAATGTGGCCGCGCGATGTGATGTATTCCTCGAGCTGTGATTTCTCAGCAACGAAATCAGGCTGGAGGAAAAGTATGCGCCGGCAGCAGCAGTCCACGCGGCCAGGGGGGCACTTGAACTGCCAACACTGAGTGACCAACCCCGCTTCTGGCCACAGCCCGCGTTCACGAAGGATTTGCTCCATGCCCTTGAACCAGCCGGGCATGGAGGGGTGGTCGTCTGGGAAATAAAAACTCTGCAATTCTCCGGTTGGTAGTCTACCGCTACGCATGGGTACTCCGTTGAGATGATGCGTCCATCCGTTCTTCGGACCTGGGGGGAATGAGGATAAAGAATTGAGGAATAACCAACGACGCACCTTTGACCATCCGTCGAGCTGAGATTGCGTCGTCTGCACGCTTCTGGTGGCTGGGCGCGTTGTCGAAGAGGAATAGCCCCTGCGCGTATCCACCTGTGAGCCCCTCAAAAATGTCGATTGCGCGGTCTACCTGGACAAGCAGGTCGTTTGCTGTAAACCAACCATCCCTGTTCTTCCCAGGCCGGAAGAAGACCCTGGCGTCGCTGTGCAGGTGTGAGTGGAATTGGCAGGGAAAGGGCCAGTAACGACGCACCTTTCGTCGTCGCGCAGTGGGCCCCAATCTGAAGTCAAGAAGTCCGAAACCATCAGAGTGAGGCCCTCTCCCTTTGGTTTCGGAACATTCTTGCCAGGACAGCCCCAATACGTTTGGCGTTCGTCATTTTGATAAAAGACGGATTCGTCGTGAGTGATAAGAACAAGACGAAAGCGGCCGTTTGCCTCGGGTACAGGGAAGCCCGCGGGGCGAGGGAGCTCATTCCCCGCGTCATCCCAGGTGTGAAAGCGACGCTCATATTGCTTAAATCGATCCACAAAACCCTTCCTGTATTCCACAACATCCTCGCATTCGTGGCCATCAACGTACATGCCGTTCTGGTGTCTGCCGAACCGCCACCCCAACGTGCGTAACCAACGACGCGCGGTGCGTTTCGATATCGATGGTCTGTTGATTCCGGCCCGGGCAAATTGAGCTTGCACCTCTGGGCTTGAAACGATGTCCATAACGCTGGTCGCTGTGAGGGGCCCACATTTTGCCCTCTCACCAAGGGCGAGTCTGATCTCGTGAGCGACACCTTCGTCCTTCAACAACGATGGCCGGGTTTTGCCATGCTGGTGACTCGGAAGTTCTCGGGTGTGAGCGAAGTTGACCACCCATTGTCGGATCGTCCGCGCGCGAAACGTACCGCGGCCTTCGGACTTTGCAAAGACTTTCGAGGCTTGCTTCCAGGTGAAGCCCAGAGATCTGTCCAAATACAGGTTCAATAGCCCGATCATCGCCACAGCACGACCGCGAAGCACTGAGTCCGAGTCAAGACTTGTGTTTCTGATCTTGACGGTTAGCTCCTCTCGCATGGCCCACAACTTTGGACGGTCTTGAAGGAGCTCAGTGGCATTGACCACTGACTGCTGAGTGGCGGCTGTCATCGGGGGCATTCCCGTGGCGAATGCCGTCAAGCACCTTTGTGTCAGTGTCATCGAGGTCATCAAGTTCGCTCGAGTCGCCACTGCAAGACGAAGATGACTCTTCGCTTTCGTACCGAACTGTCCGAGAAGGCCCCCAGCGAGAACCCAGTTGTTCCGAGTCGCTGAGGTCGCCGTGCATCGATATCGCGCCTCCTGTTGTCTTCCTGGCCTCGTCTTCGGCTTCGGCGTCGGTTTCCTCCTCCTCCTCCTCCTCGAGCCGTATCGTCATTGTGGCGCCCTTGGCACTGCGCAGGCTTCCCGCCGCCTCGTCTTTGTCGTTGGCTGACTCAGCTTCATCCCCCACCTCAAGCACATTTACCGACACTGCACCACCGTCCGCGTTGGACGCGCCTTCGGCCACTTTGGCCACTTCGGCCTCGTGCATATCCGAGTCCTTGTCGGTTATGCCCTTGTCTTCCGAGTCCTCCAAGTCGCGCGTCTCGGTCTGGATAGCTTCAGTGCCACTGGGTTCTTCTTGTCTTGCGCTCTCGGCCTTCCGCTTGAAGAACTCCGGCAACGAGAAGAAACCTTGTGCTTCAAGGTCTCTCCTGGCTTTCTTGTGCCTTCTGATTGTCCTTTCAGATCTTTGGTTGTGATGGGATGCGTGCACGCGTTTTTTGGACCCTTCAGGTGCAGGGGCTTGCCTTGGTGCGTTCCGGGGTGCTGGGCTAAGGAAATCGGCTGCAGACAATTCCACAATTTCTGGATAACTCTCAGGTTTGTCCACTTCAATTTCCGTTGCTTCCGAATTCTCACTTGGGAGACGCGTTCTGTTCACTGCAGGGTCGGTCAATCATGTGATCAAATGTCACCGAGGCCAAGTCGCACCTGGCTTGGATTCCTCAATCTTCTGGGCCCTTCTGACTTGGGCCCTTTCGATATTCCGGAGGCGTGATTGATGTTTTTTTTTTGGCATATATGTTGATTTTTTGAGACAGCGGAGGCTTTAGCGGATAGCCCAGTGGAAGGTGTTCCCCGTCTTTGTCAGCATGACTAACACTGACACGTGACTTTTTTCCGGCCATGCTTTTGACCCGACTTCAGCAAGTCAGCTTGGATTGACTGTAAATGTCGAGATATTGTGTTTTAATAAACAAACTTTGTTTACGCTTCTTTTCATTCAAATCAGAAAATTAAAAAAAAAAAAAGATACAGGTCAAAGAAGATATAGTTCTCTTTATTCTCTATCTTTTACATTGTGGCCATTGTGACAAGTGAGGGAGGAGATAGAGAAACCACAAAAACGACAAAATGCTTATATAAAGGGGTGCGGGTTCCTGATGGCCCCTACCTTAGGCTTCATATATCACGAATCCGAAAGTAAACTGTTGGTACCAGTACTAGCCACCATTGCGAGGCACTATGAAGTAGGTACACGTGCGCGCGAGCGGGAGATAATGTCCATTGCCTTGTCCGCAAACGGATTGCCTTCGTTGGACCGCCCTAGGTCCGACATCGCATCGTCAATGTGTGAACCGAACTGCCCTTCCACTATGTTCCGCAACAATACCAGGAGCTCGTCGGTGATATATTTTGGGTACTGGCGATCAGAAAAGATGCCACGGAAAGGGATAGCTATGTCGCAGACGAGGTTAAGAACGACACGCTGTGTTCCGATAGAACTTTTGTGTTGCTTCCATTCGGATGTGATGTCTCTGAACGTTCTGATATAAAGGGCGGAGTGGGTATTCCGGGACGATGTCACGAACAACAGTTGTGGGAGAACAAGGAAGAAAAGTTCGACCGAAAATCCGAAGCCGCCACCGTCACGGAGATCTTGCAGGCGCCATAGTTGTCGCTCCATCAGATGTGGTTGATGAACGATTGACCGCCCATGATTAGCGTTGTCCCACAGGGTATGCAGGCTGCCAAGGATCTTATCGTAGACGCCATCGGTTTTTTCGTCGAGGATGTCGCGGAATGTATGGGCGTAGGAGCATAAAAGTCGAAGACGCTGACGCAGGAATATGAACTGGGGTGTGAATTCTTGCCGTCCGTCGTCTGAAAGATTGAAGAATCGGGTCGGCTGTATGAGTCCGGTCTCTTTGAACTCGTCGAAAGATACACCAGGAAGGTTTACACTCAAACCATGGTCAACAGAACGGATGATACTGTTGACTTCCGAAAGGGATGAATCAATCTGCTCCATCTGGTGCGCCGCGGCAGTGATGCGGTCGAGCTTGGAAACGTTCGCCTCGTGTTTTGCTAGGACCTTCCTCACCTCGTCTAGCCCTCTCTCTCCCGGACTGATTGCTCCATACAATTCACGCGTGAGAAATTGGCTCGCGGTCTCGAAACATCTGTCGATCCTTCGGGCACTCTCGAGTGCGTTTTCATCAGTGTCATCACGGTTTGTTTGTTCGCCGTCGTCTTCTCGGAACTGTGAAAGGCAATCGATAGCCGAGCGCGCATTTTCTTGTATAGTACCGTGATTTGAAATTCCTCGAGTGACGACGAGAAGGGATAGGTATGTCCAGCGCGTGACAAACGACTCATCGGATCGAGTTGCTGATAGCGCACGAGTCTTCTCAAATCCGCCTAGTTCGCTGAGCAAGCTTCCAAGGTCCCCGAATAGTTCTAGTTCCATGTCAGCATGGAATACGAGTGACGCCACCGTTTCAACACAGCCACGTGAGCGCCTGCGCCACAATTCATCGGTCGCGAATTGGCTGCGATTGTTGCACGTATCGACTAGGTGTCGCACTCGTTTGCAAAGGTCGTACATGGCTGTGTGAGGGTTAGGTGCATGGGGTATTGACTGGACCATCGTCATGTAGTGGGTGCCATTCGCGCCAGGATCACGTGCAATGGGATGGAGAGGGAGGTAAGCGCGTTGTGGAAGTGGAGAACTATAATGCGGTCTGGCCGTGACGTGCGGGCCATTCGACCTGGGATTCGTGTCTTCGTATGGCTTTACTTTCGAAACCTCGCTCCATACTTCGACGCCCCGTTTCGAGGTAAAAGTGCCGGGCATAGCCATGACAAATGATTCCATCTCGTCGTCCTCTGTACTAGTATCAATCAACCATCGGATTGCCTGGACATCACGAACTTGGCGTTGTTTATTTTCTTCCATCGCCAGTTGCGCCCGCCCTTCAGACATGTGGGAGCTCACAATCTTAAGAGCACCATCCCGATCGGAGAAACTTCGCGGATGCACCTTCTGCATCAGATACCAGACTGCGCGGGAAAAGGGGGTTTGAAACGGAGATTGGGGGTTCACGATTGCAGTAAACGTGCTGAAAACGTAAAAAAGCGCACAAAGGGTGATGAGAACGACGGTGGTGATGTCGATGGTGACGTTTAGAGCAAAGAGCGAGTTACAGAGACCCACGAAGAATAGGAACAGGGAAACGTGGACAAGCCCTGGCACAGATTCCGCCACCGCTGGCATATACCATCCCTCTGCACCTTCATATAGATATTGACGCAGTCGAGCGCTCTTGAGAGGGTTGCTATACCGCTGAAACACGTGCATGTAGTCTCGTACCCATTGTTGGACAAGTGTTGCGAGGAGCGCTGCGGAAAGGCTGAACACGAGGCTCATGAACCAGAAAACGTTGATCCGGACATCAGATGGGTTTGGAGTGAAATTGGGGTAGGATGGAGGTGGAGCGGATGGGATGGACACTTGTGGGGCGATAGAGGAGACCTGATTTGAGATCTGGGCGAGTAGCGCAACATTCTGTTGCTGGTAGTAGACCATCTGCTGGGCTGGGTTGACTTGAAGATCATGAACCTTATCGATGATAAAGGAAACGAGAGCAGCAGAGAATAAACCGGCCTGGGCGACGGCGCATCAGCTGGGGCTAGAAAAGGCCAGGTGGGAATATATAGATACACACAAATATGAGGACGCCGTCCATGTCGTCTTTCAGGGATTGAATTCGGGCTTCGTCGTGGTGCTTTGCTTCCTTCTTGTGAAGAGACCAGAAGGCGTTGGCGTTGTCGTCAAAATCCCCAATCACGCGAGGCACCTCAGGGGGCACTGGCACTGGCTGAATGGTGTCACTGGCAGTACTACGGTCGCCGGGTTGATGGTTGTCACCTGTTTGTTTGTAACATGTTAGGTCCAGAGCCACCATGATACTAGGAAACTCACCAGAATTAGAGAGTCCGTCTTCTGTGGCCTGGTCCTGCGGCCGGGTTGACGAGGCAGCCAGATCTTCGCGGTCTCCTTGCCCCACCAGTGGATTACTTTCAGATGCTCCCGAGGATATACCATTGCGCCTGGACGTGAGGGTGTTCATTTCATGAGCCCCCCTCTGTCTGGTCCCTTTGTAAAGAACGGTGAGTGGAGGATACAAGACAAGTTGTAGTCACACCTTCTTCCTGACGCTGAGCCTCAATATCAACACCTCGAGAGTTGTTTCTTCCCCTGGATCTCCTAGTCATTAAAAGTTGTGCAGAACGCGGATAAGAGGGTAGAGGGGAGGAGGTCAAGGTGCTGCGCCTCCAAGGCGTGTGGTTCAAGCTCAAAGCGCTCACTGGCAACACTTGTATTCCGCGTGTCCACAACTACACTGCATGCAACCGCTTTTCATCGCCTTTTTCGGCCCAGGCCTCATAACCAATGCACGTGACTGCCCCTAAGTATTCCCAATTTCTCACGCCAAGCGTTTTACTACTCAGTTACAGTATTGCTTGTACGCTGTTCTTGAACCGGACCATACGCGAAAGAGGGATTGCAAAACATGATATGCATGATATGGCACGAAATTTTGCACAACTCTATATAAGGTAGCGGCTAGAAGTAAATGTGTCACTTCACTTTGATGGCCATGCTTCATACGGCCCATATGGCCCAGTGCTAATGAGCAACACGGTTACAGTGAGCTGCATTGCGTGATTTGTCTCGAAGAAGCATGGCACTTTCATGATGGAGTTCTGTACATCCCGAGTTATTACAAGGCCCTTGTAATAGAGTTACTAGCACGGGACGTCGAGATGATCTCCAGTCATGATATCGGTACTGGGTACTGCTGTACTTATATGCAAAAGGTACGGGTACTCGTTCCTGTATACTAGTAATGGACCCGATCTGATTACCGACAGATACGAGTGCAGGCGGTAAAGCACTACACGCTACGGGCCAAAAAAAGAGTGAGGTTATCAAGACGGATCCGAAAAGCAGGAAAACATGAGTTACTACTTGGTCAAACAAACCCCGGCTGTTCAGGCGCATGGATCTTCAGCAAATCAAAACCTTTCCATTTTCTTCGTATCAGTCGTCGACAGTGACCTTGACCGGAATTGATAATGTAAGTTATCAAGGTCATAATAACTCTATCAGCTCTGTGCGTCAACTGGGTCCACGGCATAACGTCAAAGGCGCGGGTTTGCCTCGCGAACCCGGTCTTCCTGCGGTACTAGTAAAGGGACCGGCACATCATGCATGATGTGCCGGTCCCTTTACTAGTACCTCACATCGCCACAGCAAACCAACATGTCCGCCAGAGCGCCTGCGGCCATTCCTGCGCACGAAATCCACTATCAAGCTGTATGTGGATGTGGTATGGGACGGCGGAACATACAGTCAAGGAATGAAACCCAGAAAACTGCTTGATGGCAGCCCTAAAAAATTATTTGATACGCCCAAGGAATAACTATATCTTCTCTTTTACAGTGAAAACTAGCAAACGAAGGTCGGAAATATTTCACAGACCAAACAGTGAACGCAAAGCGGACAACTCACAGATTCCCAAGACTACAAAGACGCGGGGAAACAATTAGAGGTGTACCCAGGGGGCAACAAGAGCACTTACAGGAGGCAATAGAGAATAACACCACCTGCGAAACCACATTCAGAGGCGCTTCATGAAGTCAACTACGATAACTTACGACAAGGATTGGACAGATAATACTTCCAAAGTATCATCTCCCCAATCCCCATCCAAGTCCCCATCGTAAGTTGGCTCACCAGTAGATCGCGTAGGCACATAAAATTGTGTGAAGCCATCCACATTCCTAATAAGAATACTGCAACTTAGACAAGCCAGAAATTGAATGACATTACACACGACACACGATTCAAAAAAAAAAAAAAATTACACACGACCAAGCACACGACACGAATACAACGAAGATTTTGAGTAGCTTCGAACTTGAGTCCCTATTCCAATAGTTCCTGGACGAATTAGTTTGTTGCAGTGGCATCCGGAGACAAGGACCAGTTACCAGAAGTATATCCATCTACAAGAACAACAAATTTAGTAAGTTAGCACCAAAAAGAGAACGTTTAGTCGAACTCACGTCTGTGGGTTCAAAAAAAAAAAAGAACTCGCGTCTGTGAAATTGTCAAACCAAAGACTTTTTGGACTGACAATGTCACAGACGTGAGTCTGAGCGAACACGTTCTCTTGACTTACTAAATTTGCGAAGCCCACCAGTTCAATAGCAAGTGAAATCGCTGTAAGCTTGTAACGTAAGGAAGTGCTCAAGTAGAACTCATGTAGTACTGACGAGCAGCCCGATAAATGCCGTGCACCCCAAAGAATTACAGACGTCAGAAGACTCTTCTGACATCCACAATTCCTTCGGAGCCAGGCTCTTTTTTTTTTGGCTTGTGTTTTGCCAGTGGAGTCGTGCTTTCGAGGAAACTTGAATACCCCGCCCCCAATGAGATTGACCGTAACAGAGAGGGCTAGGGGAAGATGAACGGGAAAAGACTGCAACGAACACGAATTTATATTTTTTTTAAAACGAATTAGTGGCGCGGTACTAATGGCCGAGAAAGGCGGACAATCTGCGAAGCTAGATAACGTAGGCATCTGACCGTAGCAGAGAGAAGGTGTACTAGTACCAGAGGGTTGGCGTTACAATGGTCATGCCTTGATCAACGATACACCACAACTTGTCTGAATGTGTGTCGTCCCAGATGACCTTGGAAGCATGAGTCCCTAAACCCTAAGGGAGCAAGGTAAGCGGTAGCCTGAGAACGAACACGTGAGGGAAGAGAGACAACGAGACAACGAAGTGGAATCTGTCACGCTACAGCTAAGGCAAGAACGCGAAAAGTGAAATGGAAAGCCGAGGACCAAGGTACCAAAATATACGACAAGATGCGAAGACGAGGTGAAACGAGAAAATGAGGCGAGATAACGCAAGAGATAACGTAGGCATCCGAGCGTAAGTTAGCAGAGAGAAAGAACTGATATGGTTACCAGACGGTAACGACGGTTGGCGAGAACTTGAAGAACCCGAGGCGAAGCACCACTGGCACGCGGCCATTGCGCAGATGGCAACATTCTGAATCGAGGGTTCCATAGAACAAGATGAGGAAGAACACCGGGTGCATTCAACCAGGCCAGACTCTCGTCATTGCGAATTTGCGAGTCATAAATGTTTTGATTTTGAGAATTCCGAACAGAAGTCCAAGCCAGAAGCAACTAGCCGGTCAGGTGATAAGGGGTCCGAGGGCTAGTACAGTCGGCAACAAGACAGTGACGATTGTACTCTTACCAAAAATAGACATTCAGAGGGGAGGGTCTCGATGCCGTCACCAGATATCTGCACTCGCGTTTTCTTTTCCAGGACAATACGCTTGGTATCGAACTACTTCACATTTCCGCGGAACACCGGGGTACATACAACTCATGCCCTTGCTTTACAGAGGAGAATATACGTAAATGATTCCAAAAGTGTGGATGGAGCCTGCGTGCCAGGGGTGTAAGCGTCGATGTTGACTGGGAAAATTTCCCGTTGTAGTCACCCACGTTATGGAGCACGCGTCTTCAATCCATTCTTGACAACGTCCACGGTAACCCTGACAAGATCTCCAACTTCCGCAGGATATCTCGGACGAACTAGCGAACAGTCAATGACCAGATAGCACTACAGAACGAATATGATATACCTGAGACGTTGGCATAATACGGCATTGGAACCTTGAGCCACCCCTCAATCGTCCTCTTGACTAGGAACAGACATCTCTCATATGCAACCCGGGCATCTTCTTCGTATCGGGCAGGGTCTGGGTTCAGTATCCCCTCATCCTCCTCTATCTCGGCTTTCTTCGTCCGTAGTAGTCGGTCGTACTGAGTGAACACAATTACGAGGGGGACTGATTGATAATCACCAATCCATCGAAGTGTAGGATCGTAAGAAGACGGAAGTTCGAAACGTACCTTTGTTGTCATGGGCAAATTTCACCAACAATTCGTCTCCTCTCTCGAACACACGACCCCCGGCCGGGGGTGTCTCTGTGCAGAGCCTGATAACGGTGAGATGTAACCCATAGAGTACAAGATAAATACACGCACCATATACCATGGACTCGGTCCTCCGGATTTTCCATCTTTGATCGTTCCAAGATAAATTCACACACAATATCGAACTTCGTGAGATCTCCTGGTTCGAAGCCTTCAGAATCGTGTAGAACGAAATTTTTGTTTCTTGGTGAGACATATTCTCGCCTGATATCCGATTGTCCGACTACAAGGTGGGAGACAGGCTGTGACAAGGCTATTAGTCGTCGTTAACCCAGAACAATAACTTCCTACCGCTACGTCGATACCGAGTATACGGTTAATCAGGGATGACTTTCCAACACCAGACTGAAGATAGATTAGATGGAACGAAGGAACAAGATGACAGAATGTGACTAACCCGACCGACTGCGAGGATACGAAATCTAAATCACTTGGGTGAGTATCATAGAAACAACACAGCTTCTAAATGATACCGACAGCCTATCTATCTTGACATTTTCGATAATGGATCCCATGATGATTGAGGCAGAGTGGGCCGAATAGTGCACCTGGGTTAACACCTCCGAGTCGCTTGCGACGGTGACCTTGATGGTGACGGTCTCAGCGAGCTTATCGGATTGACGCCCGTCGGGGATTACACAACAGCGACTGGTGAAGTACAGATGGTTATCATGAGAATCCTCTCCCATTGTCAGAAGACCCGGAAATGAAAGGCGCAAGGCGACAATCAATTCAAGTTTACGACAGTGGGGATCAAGGTGGGGATTGTAACCTAATGTGCGTTGAAAACAAGATCGTAACACTTTTCCACTAACTTCAAGTTGAAGTTAGTAGCTAGAAAGCTCCAACGTTCTAACTGTCGGCTTCAAGTTTGTGCTGTCTTCGTTCGCACTGCCGCTGTCGCCCCTTGCCATCCCGCCTCATCGCAGCCATTTTTCAACTTCGCCGATAGTTTCATGATCGCGCACTCGTTGTCGACAGCGAAGACGCGAACATTGTTTTTGTTTTCTAACTTGGTTTTTACCTCATGTACGACCGTCTCCGCCGCGTGCCAGTATCCGGTCCCGTGCAATACCTCTTTGCCCACCCCCTCCACATACGACTCCCTTTGTGCCTACCGATATCCCAAACAATGACACATTCTCTGGCTTTGCCCCTATGCTATACCGTCTCTTCCACCTCGACCTAGTTAGCACGCTCTCGGGACCACGGATATGCATGGGCGATGCCATTCCACTTCAGATCCTGTGCTCGTGCGACTCCATTTGACGTCAACGCCGCTTCCTTCAATTTCGGGCCCGCAACTCTAGGCTCCAGAACGCCCGCATACACGAGGAGGCTTTACCGGGGATGGTCAGGATTCAACCCCCTGGGCGATGTCATGAGGCGAAAGTAGGCTGATGAGGAACGAAAAGGAGACCCACATTGAGGAGACGAGTGCGAGCATCTTGGTGAACTCAGGCGTTGTGTTCAATATGGGAAGATTATAAACCTTCATCGACTCTTCGGTCTGGGTAGGCGCGAGGATCTCAGTGACATGCGGTGGAGAAGTGTTGGAGCGAAGCCGAGATGGGAGGAAGAACGCATCGTCGGAGGTGGGTTCGTCAAGATCTTCCGGTTTGACCACGTTGCGTAGGACCACCTTTTGTCCCTGTATTCCCTCGTCTCTGTCAATGACGCTACCGTGAGAGTCGACCATCCGCAGGACACGCTCAAGCTGAACAGATTGTAGACCATTCGTACGTCCCATCAGCTGGGACGCCACGGAACGCACTTTAGCGTGAGTTTTAACGATATTCACCATCAAGCGAGCACGATAAAAAGAAAGCGACCCACCTTACGCGCCTGAGGGTGTTGGATTAGGTTGCCTTGCCGACGTTCGGGAGGCCAACGACGCCCAACAATGAAGCGCTGTGCGCCGCTGGTTTTCTACACCTCAAAAAGGCGAAGGAGATCGCCGGTGGAGTGCCAAAGAAGAGGTTGGTCCGGGCATCGGAGGTGGAAAGGCATTGTTAGGGTCGTGGGGAAGAGGTCCTTCAGCGCATTCTCGCGTGCGCTGTTAAGCTGACTGTTTTATCCATTAATGAATTAGTGTAAGCGAGAGGGATGTGAGAAGGGTCGGAGCGTTGGCGATGGGGATAATATTCGAGAGGAATGCGAGTGGCTACAAAACAGCGTAGTCAGCTACCCTATGCCATCAGGTGTTAAGAGCAAGAGACGTGAGTCTGCGGTGCCAGGATGTCGACCTCGGGAAACTCTCGGGAACAGAACAGACAACGGCTCTGAGACGGTCCGGTGGTGCACGTGCAAGTCTCTCACGGTCTTCGGAGACTGAGACCTCGTACCCTTTCTCTCCACCACGCTCATCCCGCTCGAGCCCGGTCCTTGTACCTCAGTGAGCGAGGGGCTGCTGAGCAGTCTCGCTTAGCCATGAACGCAATGCCAGGATCTTTCTTCCCGTCATTCACCGTAACAAGAGCCGAACAAGCCGATAATGAGCCGCTGTCCAAATGGATAGGCGGAGCGGATGGACGAACAGTGGGGGCTGAGGCGAGTGACCCACTGGTCCACTATATGACGGTATCCTCGATTGGAGGGAACGCAAGGTCATCATGACTGGTCTCTCAGATGAGATACAGGGCCAGGAGGTCGAGGGTCGCTTCCTTGCTGGAAGGGTCGGATAGAACTCCTGGTTGAGCACACGGAAATCTGATTATAGTCGACGAATGTCTGCCTGCTCAACAACATCACCATCACCTTAGTCTGGCCGTAATCTGCATCCTACCGAACAACCGAACTACATACTCGCACTATAATACAGCCCTCGCACACACATGCGTGCGCTCGCAGAGCAGACGAGGTGTCATACCCATGGCACTCTTGAGCATCCCATGCGCGAATAAGACGGACGAGATCCTCCATTTAGCGTGCGTCCACTTGCCCACCTTCTCTGCCCTGTCTTCTGACAGGACGTGTTGGGGACAGAGCTTCATGAAGATCGCACAGGCCGATGCGCGCCACCCGTATTTGGCTTGAAAAAGGTCGCCAGACCGGAGGACGCGTTCAAGTTGCCATTCCGTACGAGCACAGCGGGCGACGCACTTCCAGCGTCCGCCCTTGCTGCGCGGCCTCTGCCTCTGCGACTAGGCCTCTGCCTCTGCGACTACCCGTGCATTTGCACCCGCTGCACCCGCGCGGTCTAGCTGCTAACGGGGCTATGTGAGCAGACCAATGGGCGTTGACATGGACGCTCAAATTCATCTCCCACTCTCCTGATTCTGCAGTGGCACGTGGGGACGCCCATCATCTAAGCGCCAGTGCAAGGAGAGAGCCCATCGATCTTGACCACAGCGCCGCGTCTACATGGGCCCGGGCATTGCGAAGACGAGATCTTGACGAATACATCGTGCCTGCGCTGCGCGCAAAGCTGCGGCGAGGGTATCTGGGGGCTTTCCTTCATAATGGTGACAAGTACGACTGTAGCAAGTAGTTGTGACATGTAATCCGGGGTCTGAATATACTGTAGTTCTGAATTGCTGAGAGTCGGTCCTCGATTCCAAGGAATCCAAGCACGATTCGGTGTAAAATCGGCAGCACCGGACCGCCTCAGAACACCTTCACCGTTTGTCTGTCCATCGTCATGAATGAGAAGTTGAGGAGAAAACCCGCTGCGTTCTGCCAATGCCAACTTACTCCTCTTTCCCTCAGCGACTTCAACACCCGAGGATATTGGATTGTCGACTACGCCGTTTTGTTCGACTTGTGGCCACTCGTGTTTCTAATATCCTCGGCGCCGCTCCGACGCTTCTCACATCCCTCTCATTTACACTGGTTCATCACGAGACGAAACAGTCAGTTCGACAGCATACAACCTTGTAATCCTTTTCCTATGCACTTGATTTTCGTCGCGCAGAGCGATGCAGCTAACTTCGCGCTGGCGCGGAACTCAAAAAGGGATTCAGGCGCGGCTCACATGCCTCATCACAAAGTTTGTAGCGCAAAGGCTCCACACGTCCATCCCTGTCCAACTTGCTGACCCGGCCTCCAATCCATTTTTCCCAGTCTCCGCCGTGCGACCCGCAGACGCAATGATGAAGTCTGAGCTGACACATTCGTCGCTTGCGTACCTAACAGCATCCACGACGATGTGTCTGGGCGAGCTTCCGTCGCGAGCGGCAAGATGAAAGGGCACTGCATCCGCACGCTGCGCAAGGTCGCCGACCAGACCGATGCAGTGCTGCTCGTGCTTGATGCGCGCGACGCGACTGGGGCCGCGGCAAGCTGGTCGAGGCGCAGGTGCGAGGTGGCGGACAAGCGACTCGTGTTCGTGTTCAACATGATCGGTGCGTAGCCCTTTATCTCCATCCCCCCACTTTCCGATATTCTTGGATAGACCCGGTGCCGCGCGAGAATGCTCAGGTATTCGCTGAAGGACCTCCCCCCCGTGACCCCAACGACGCCTTCCCCCCCGTGGATCCGGACCAACTTCTCCTTTGGCATTTCACCGGCGATCTCCTTTACCTTTTTGAGGTGTACGATAAAAGACAAGCGGGGCACAGCGCCTTATTGTTGAGGCAACCCGATCTAACACTCTCAAGCGCGCAAGGTGGCCTGCTTTCTTTTACCATCCCCGTTTAGTGGTTTATCGTTCAGACACGCGCGTGAAGGTGCGTTCCGTGACGTCCCGGCCGGTGGGACGTACGAAGGAGCTACTATCTGTCCGCCTCGAGCATGTCCTGCGGATGGTCGACTCTCCCGGTGACATCATTTCCAGTGACGGGGGAATACAGGGACAATAAGTGCTCTTCTGTATTCCTGCGCAAACCGGAAGATGATCTTAACGATCCCACCTCCGACGATGCGTTCCATGTTCTTCCTCCCATCTCGCCTCCACTCCAACACTTTTCCACCGCACGTCGCGGAGATCCTCGTACACATATGAGCTGAAGAGCTGGTGAAGGCTTATAATCTCCCCATATTCAACACGGTGCTCGAGTTCATCAAGACGCTCACAGTCATCTCCTCAATGTCGGTCTTTCCAGTTTCCCCTTTCGTTCCTCATTAACCGACTCTCGCCTTCTCATGATATCTCTCAGGGGTTGAATCTTGACCATCATTAATCAGGCCTCATCTTATATAGGCATACTGGTGATCGGGCGATGACGTGAACCCAGAGTTACGGGACCGAAAGCGGAGGAGTCGGCGTTGGCATCAATGGAGTCGTACAAATACAGGACCTGAAGTGGAAACGGCATCGGCATATATTCGGGGTCCCGAGAGCGTGCCAGAGGAGACGATAGAAAATAGAAAGGGAAAAACAAGAAGTGACATTGTTAGATCAAACGTAAGACGAAAGAGACGCGGTGGTGAAGCACGATGGTGACGAGGCGTTTCAATCAACGGGGTATCGGTAAGCACAAAGGGAGTCGTATGTGGAGGGAAATAGACAAAGGTGTATTGTACGGAGACCGGGCACTGGCAGAGAGAACGTAAAAAAATCAAAATCAAAATCAGAAAGTAATTCGCGTCTTCGCTGTCGAAACTATCGGCCAAGTGGACAAGGCGATGGAACTGGCGCCAGGGCATCGAGTGCACCCGTTTGGAAAGCTCGTGTCTCTCTTTGGGCCGAAGGCCATACTATTGGTCCAACCGTATTGATGAATGGTCGATGTCACGATACGTGCCAGGCTGGGTTGTGCAAGGGCGACGCATCAGCGAACATATTAAATTGGCATTTATGACAAATATGTGGGGGCAACGAACTAACTGGGGCAGCGACCCGAAGTGCGGTTTCGCATTTGTGCTACACGGCTCGCACGGGAGCCATCATCAGTCTCGTACCAGACTTACAGGGCGACCCGCGGAGTGGCGTGCAGAGATGAACGAGGTGAACGCATCATCGTTATGTCCCCATCCGCTAGCCTGAGGCACGAGCTCCTGCAGTCCCGGGAGCAGCTCTGAGGGGAGATCCCCCTCGTCGAGCTTTAGAGAACGAAAGAAGTCACCCCGAGCCCGCCAGTGAGGTGAAGGCTCTTCACGCCGGTGAACATCCGGAGGAGTCCGTGCCACTGTGCGTGGTCAATCTCGTCCTGCCACGACGTGGGGTCGTCCTGCCACGACGCGGGGCCGCCCTGCCACGACGCGGGGCCGCCCTGCCACGACGCGGGGCCGCCCTGCCACGACGCGGGGCGCCCTGCCACGAGCGGGGCCGTCTGCCACGACGCGGGGGCATCCTGCCATGATGCGGGGCCGCCCTGCCACAACGCGGGGCCATCCTGCCATGACGCGGGGCCGCCCTGCCACGACGCGGGGCCATCCTGCCATGACGCGGGGTCGCCTGCCACGACGCGGGGCCGTCCTGCCACGACGCGGGGTCGCCCTGCACGACGCGGGGGCCGTCTGCCACGCGGGGCCGTCCTGCCACGACGCGGGGCCGTCCTGCCACGACGCGGGGCCGTCCTGCCACGACGCGGGGCCGTCCTGCCACGACGCGGGGCCGTCCTGCCACGACGCGGGGCCGTCCTGCCACGACGCGGGGCCGTCCTGCCACGACGCGGGGCCGTCCTGCCACGACGCGGGGCCGTCCTGCCACGACGCGGGGCCGTCCTGCCACGACGCGGGGCCGTCCTGCCACGACGCGGGGCCGTCCTGCCACGACGCGGGGCCGTCCTGCCACGACGCGGGGCCGTCCTGCCACGACGCGGGGCCGTCCTGCCACGACGCGGGGCCGTCCTGCCACGACGCGGGGCCGTCCTGCCACGACGCGGGGCCGTCCTTGTGAAATCCAAGGGTGAGGCTGTCCACCCTTGCGAAGAGTGGCTCGAGAGCGTGGCAAATCTGCGCAGCGCAGGTGGCCTGCCAGTCAAGTGGTTGGCACTTCACTTGCAGGAGGAGCGGATACATGCCCACGCGTTCGGGGTGCGGGTCCACGATCACGGAGAGAAAGTCTTTGTCGAAGTGCATCTCTGCGGAGCGGAACCTGAACTCGCCGATCGTGGGGACGAACCCCCGCAGGCGGCTGAGGTGGAACGTGAGTTGGTTGAAGAATTCAACGTTGAGCGTTGAGAGGAGCGGCGCGCTGAGCCGAGCGAGGATCCCCTCCAAATAGGCACTGCCACCCCGGAAGGCAAGTATTTTGAGGCTAGGAAGGGCGATCTGTGTCAACTGTGCGATACTCCTGAGTCTCCGCTCGACCTCGTGGTTGGGAATGGCTACAAAAAAATGGATCATCAAAACCTCGAGATGGGACATGCCGGAGAGCTGTGCAACCAGGTGCGCCGGGTGGAACTCGGGGGAGGCTGGGACGTTCCAAAGTCTGAGCGTGATGAGGCCCTCGGCTTGTCTGAGTAGTGGTGATTTTATTGGAAGCGCAATGTTAGATAGTGTGAGTTGGTGCAGAGACGGTGCTTGCAACTTCTCTGGAAGCATCGAGCCTGTTCGACTTTCTGTCGATGAGTGAAGTGTAAGGTTTTCCAACACCGGGAACTCGTTGTCCATGACTTTGAAGAGGTTGCACAAAATCGCAGTTGGTGCTGCGACGTGAATACGACGCACACGTTCACGGTGCTGGAGCGCAAAAAGAGCGCTCTCCTCATCATCCGCGGCGGGTGTTCTACCCGCGATTTCGGGATAGTAGATTATAATAGGTAGGGGTGGCGAATGTGAGAGCATAGTTTCGACAGGGATACCATACGTGCAAACGAGATGTAGATCCAAGCGGGTTGGCGATGAAAGGATAAGGTGGCGCCACTTTCGGCAAACGTGGATGGGCCTGTACCACCAGCGTTCGAGGTTCCAGCCCTGATCGATCTGATTTTCATCGGTCGTATTGTAGAGTCGGTACCAATCAAAGATTTTGAGGAGCACGTCATAGTTGAGTGTACTGAGAGTCATGAGTGGCGTCGTGATACGGCGTTGTTACCAACTTTATCATAGAATCCCGCTCAAATAAGGAAAGTGAGTGAACCATCGATCGAGGACGGGATCAAATCGGTCAACAAGTGACAACAACTCTTGCTTCTACAATGGACACGCAACAACCCCATCGTCGAGTTCCAAAGATCCAATTCCGAGTCCTTATTGTAGGAAGGGCAAATGCTGGAAAAACAACCATCCTACAGCGAGTTTGTGAGACAACAGACGCCCCCATTTTCTACCGGATACTCCGGGGAAAGGAGAAGGTATGCGGTCCAGTCTTTGTCTACAGGTCTTCCAGTAATATCACCGCCGAGAAGGTTAAACTCAACCCGTCCATCGATGTTAGTGACAATAGTACTTCTATTCGGCTTCCTTTGAACATGAAACCAGCGAGGCGAGCACACGATCGACGACGAACTCGTGTTCTCCAATCATAAGGGTTACATTTTTCACGACTCCCGCGGGATTGAGTCGGGTAGTACAGAAGAACTCGGGATCTTGCAGGCATTCATTCAACGCAAGTGTCGAGAGACGCGACTGGAAAACAGATTACATGCAATATGGTTTGTGTTCTCGAGTACTCACGAATACGACAACTGACTGTCATGTTTGAGGTACTGCGTTCCAATGGACAACCAACGACCACAGCTCGATCTGAAGTTTTTCCAGGACATCTGTCCTGACCGGAATGGTACGGCATTACGGACATTCGTGACTGTATTCAACAGCTAAGTTAGTTCTAGTCCCTGTCATTGCCGTCTTTACCAAATTCGACCAATTCTTGCGGAATGTTCAAATCCATGTGGAGGACTTCGGAAGCCCCGACGACAATGTATCTGATGTGGCAGAGAAACAATTTCAAGAGCACTACCTACGTTCCCTTGGTGGTCATCTTAAATTCGTGCGATTAGAAAGTGGGTTCAGCGGCAAATACCGGGGTCAGGTGTTAACTATTTTTTTTTGGCAGAAATGCATAGGCCAAATATGCGCTGCGATGAGCTTATTGAGGCCACAGCTGCAGCTTTAAATGACGACATGGTCGCATTGATGCTTTTGGCTGTGCAGAGGGATAATATAGGATTGAGTGTTAAAACGGCTTTGAACCGGTGAGTGCGCCAATTGAAGGGGCGAAGTGAGCGACGATGACAAGCATTGCAGTGTCCATTCCCGTCCTGGCACGGAGGCCAAAGAAATAGTTCGGGAATGTCTTGTGCCGTTTCCATACATCTGGGTAAGTGTTAGTAGTCTTAATTTGTGGTACGTGGCTCATGATATCCCCCGACCCATAGTTTGTGAGTGCCAGCTATCACTCACGGCTTTCAGATCAGCTGACTTGACCATTCTGGCGCTCTTCTCTCCAGTTTGTGAGCGGTTGTCGTAGCTTGCTTCGTTTCAAGCCCACTGACGACGCCTGTCCTTTATTCTCCAGTTTGTGAGTGGCTGTTGACCCACTATATTTCAAGCCTGTTGATGATGCCCGTCCTCGGCTCTCCAGAGAGTGAGTAACAGCCGTGGGTTGTTGCGTTTCGAGCCTGCTGAGTCAGTGCTGACTACGGCTGTCCTCGCTTCCCAGTCTGTGAGTGACTGCCGTGGTTCACTGCGTTTTGAGCCTGCTGATGATAGCTGTCCTCGGCTCTCCAGTTGGTGAGTAGTTGCCTTAGTTCGCTGCATTTCAAAACCTATTGACGATGCACGCATGTCCTCTGCTCTCCAGGATGTAAGTGGCTGCTGTGGCTCGTTCTGTTTCAAGCCTACTGACGACACCTGTCTTCGGCTTCCCAGTTGGTGAGTGGCTGCCTTGGCTCGTTGCGTTTCAAGCCTACTGACGACACTGTCCTCGGCTCTCCAGTCTGTGAGTGGCTCCTCGTGGTTCGTTCCGTGTCAAACTGCTGATGGTACCCGTTCTCGGCTCTCCAGGATGTGAGTGGCTGCCGTGGTTCGCTTCGCTTTGAGCCTACTGACGATGCCTGTCCTCGGCTCTCCAGTTGGTGAGTAGCTACCTTAGCTCGTTGCGTTTCGAGTATGCCGACGCCGCCTGTCTTTTGCTCTCCAGGATGTGGGTAGCTGCCGTGGCTTGATTTATTTCATGCCTACTGATGACGCCTGCACTCGGCTCTCCAGAATGTAGGTGACTGCCGTGATTCGCTGTGTTTCAAGCCTACTGACGACGCCTGCCCTCGGCTCTCCAGGAAGTGAGTAGCTGCATTGGCTTGCCTTGTTTCTGGCCCCATGACGATGCCCATTTCGGCTCTCTAGGTAGTGAGTGGCTACCGTGGCTGTAACGTCTCGACTCAGATGTGGACTCTGACTCATCGGTGATGACTTACGAGTGTCAGAAGTACTTAGTCATGGACTGCGCAGCATCAGTCAGCTGTATGGCTTAGCATGTGATTGTATGATATGACTCATTCCTAGTAGTAGTTGTATTAGGGTTCGCTCTACTTACGCTGTTGGCTAGCTATGATTCGGGAGGAGCTTTAAAGCTACCTCGTACATGTATATAAGGACTCGTACGAAGACCAGGATCCGCATCTTGGTCTTCTTCAAATACCACTTCTTGACTCGTCCTCTATACAAGGGTCCCCCCCTTAGTGAGTTCCCCTCGTCCGGCATATCCTTTGGATCCCCGTGACCATCATCGGCCTTCGGCTACCCACGTGTCTGACCCGCCGTGTGGACAGTGAGCTATCCGGCAGGAGCGCTTTGCCATCAAGTATCCCTCTATCACAACGAACGCGTCTCCAAGCCCTATCACCAGATCTACGTGGTAGATCACGAGTCCTGGGACGAACTCCTAGTCGTTCGCTCCCCGCCAATCTCCCTCCCCCTAGGAGAACCCCTTCACGGATATCTAGGACCAGAGGACCGTCTATTCCCTCATCCCGTTGACGTGCATACTACCTCTGTCAACAGAAACTACTACCTCAAAGGAGGATCAGCACACCAGTCCGCCTAAGTCAGGCCAACGTCCGTGGTAGACGTTACATTAAGACCAAGATCTCATCGTGGCTTATCCTCAAGATCCGAACACGACCACCAAGGACCTTTGGGTCCCCTTTAACCCGTATCACATCGACAGACGAGGAGAGCGAAACGTCCCCGTCCAATATCTGAAAAACGCTTTCTGGTCGAACGACGCCCAAGACATCGGGTACGCCGCCAAATACAAAAAACAAAGCTACCCAGTAGAATTCAACTTCGACCGCCTCTGTTGGGTCGAACTCAAGTGGGATCACTCCGCAGACAAATACAAAGCCGTCCAACCCACACACGACGTACTCCAGTGCAACATCCTTGCAAGTAGCGTCACCACCAGAGACCAGTGGGGCCCAATTGACGGAAAACCAACGGAAGAAGAACACGCACGATCTCCGACACCAAAAACACCAGCCCCATCCCCCTCACTCAAAAGTAACCCAGAGGAGATACGCGTGCTCGGAGACGAAGAAACGCACGAAGAAGTAGTCCTCAGAACATTAGCTGAGCAGATTCCTACCTTATCCATACCACGCATGGCAACCATGACCGAAGCAGAAACACAAGCGCGTACAGCCTTCATGGGAGATATTAATCCCGAGACAGGACACCGAAAGGAACAACCAGGAGGAGGAGGCGAGGATCCCCCTGAGGGAGGAAACGGAGGAGGAGACGGAGACCCCCCAACGGGATGGCCATTGGGAATACCCAGTGCCAACCCAATGCATCGAGCAGAGAAATTCTTTGGGAAAGAACCCACGGTCTTCACAGGAGACCGCACCAAAGCAGCTGAGTTTTATACCCAATGGACGCTGTTCACAAACTTAAATGACGAGAACGCCATCATCCAAACTCCCTATCGAAAAGCAATGCTTTTCCTCACCTACTTCCAAGGCCCCCTCGTCAACGAGTGGATCCTCTCCACTTCCGAATGGCTCAAGCAAGAAAAACGCAGGCTAGGCCCCCTAGACGAATGGCTATGGGAAGCCGTAGCGGGGGGGTTCAAAAGACAATTCACCGACACTCTGGAAGAAGAGAAAGCACGACAAGAACTCCGCGCTGGAATCAAAATGGAGAAAGGAGACATAGATGCCTACATAGCTAAGTTCGAACGTCTAGTCCGCCAGAGCAACTACCAGACCAATACTCCTCTAGTACTCGACTGCTTCACCGCGGGACTACCCTACGACCTATACCGCAACGCATATCAGTTCCACAACCCCAGCACTTACACCCAATGGAAGGCAGCGGCCATAGAACAACAAAAACGCTGGATTCACATGAATGCCCGCGTTGACAGAAGGAAACCCCAACAAGGGCAGAATCAGGGACAGAACCGCCAACAGGGGCAACGCAATACACCCATGCGCCCATGGCAGACACCTCAGAAACCAGGGTGGCAGCAATACCGTAACCACCCCGACGCCATGGACACCACCCCGGGCAGAGTCCGCGCCAGACTCGCAGATGCCGAAGAAATCCTTGAAACTTGGAAACGGAATCAACGCATAGGAACACCACCCGCTAGAAGACCTCAAGGCAGGGGAGTCATTGACGCAAGGGACGTAACCTGCTACACCTGTCATAAGAAGGGACACTTCTCACGAGACTGCCCCACTTGGCAGCGTCAAGGCCCGCAGGTGCGCGGCGCGTATATTGAAGAAGTACAAAGCGTACGAGAAGAACCGCTCATCGACCTCGAAGAAGGAAGCGAACGAGGAGCGCGAGCCTCCACCTCCACCCCCCAAGCTAGGGCAGACGAATGGCTCGAAGGAGTCTCGGGGTTAGACGAGGAAGCCAAAGGACTAGTAATGAAGGAGTTGTGGGGAAAGAAGGATTTTCAGGACGCCTAAACCCATCGGCCTGGGTGAGGGCATTAAAATGTGACTCTGTGTTCATAACGCGCTATCATTCTATGCATGTTCCAGTTTCAACTCGCACAAGTCACTTCATGGCCGACAAAAGAGCTCTGGTAGACTCCGGAGCCACCAACAACTTCATACACCCCGCGTTTGTCAAAAAAATGGGTATCGGATCAAATGAACTAGACCGACACCGAAATATCTGGAATATCGACGGGACGCACAACAAATCAGGAAAAATCACCCACTACGTGGATCTCAGTGTCCAAACCAAAGGAGAGAAGAAAGTTATGAGATTTCTCATCACTGATGTAGGCGGAGAAGACATAATCCTCGGATACCCATGGCTCGCAACCTTCCAACCAACAATCCAATGGGCAAGCGCAACTCTCAGAGCAGATGAGTACCCAATCATCATACGAACAACGAACCCCACTCGCAAAAACATAGACCCCGTAATCGCAAAGGCAGTCGTACGCGCAGCCTTAACCAAGGTCATAGACGAAGAAAAGGAGGAAATCGTCCAACAACTCGAACAAGAATGCTCATTGCGAGGAGCAAGAGTAGAGGAAGACGAAGAAGAAATCCACGTACGGGCCACCACATCTACGGACCTAGCAATCGAAGCGCAACAATACACTAAGGAAACGGAAATACCCGAAGAATACAGAAGACACGCCAAAGTATTCAGCGAAGAAGAGTCCCATCGACTCCCCTCTTCGAAACCTTGGGACCACACTATCGACCTCAAACCAAACGCGCCCAGTGCCATCGAATGCAAAGTCTACCCGATGAACCAAACGGAAGACAAAGCCCTCAAAGAGTTTCTGGACGAACAACTAGCAAAAGGGTATATCAGGCCGTCAAAATCCCAGTACGCATCCCCCTTCTTCTTCATCAAAAAGAAGGACGGAAAACTACGCCCGGTACAGGATTACCGAAAACTCAACGAATGGACTATACGCAATCAATACCCACTCCCACTCATCCCAGAACTCATCTCGGACCTGAGCGGCGCCTCCATATTCTCCAAGTTCGACGTCCGCTGGGGATACAACAACGTACTGATCAAGGACGGCGACCAGCCCAAAGCCGCGTTCAAGACACGCTATGGCCTGTACGAGCCGCTAGTAATGTTTTTTGGACTCACCAACTCCCCAGCAACGTTCCAAGCCATAATGAACATCATCTTGAAACCTGTCATCGACTACTGGGAGCAGCGAGGGACAATCATACGGGTATACATGGATGACATCGCGGTGGCCTCGAACAACATGGAGGACCATATAGCAGCGATACACGACATTCTGGACGTCCTAGAAACTAATGACCTTTTCCTGAAACCAGAAAAATGCGTCTTCCATGCCCCGCGCATCGATTACCTGGGGGTAATCATTGAAAAGGGGGTGACTCGCATGGACCCCATCAAAATTTCGGGCATCAAGAACTGGCCTACCCCCACAAACGTAAAACAGGTGCGATCATTCCTAGGGTTCTGCAACTTTTACCGCGCTTTCATTCGAAATTTTGCCACATACGCACGCCCCCTCAATCGACTGACAAGAAAAGACACCGCGTGGCAGTGGGGAGCCGAAGAACAAGCAGCTCTGGACAAGCTTAAAGCGCTTGTCACGACAGAACCAGTGTTGGCACACCCAAAACTCGACAAACAGTTCGAACTCGAGGTTGACGCATCAGGGTTTGCCGTAGGCGCAGTACTACTACAGAAAGGCGAAGACAACAAGAAACATCCCATCGCCTACTACTCCAACACCCTCAACGCGGCGGAAAGAAATTACGACATCTACGATCTAGAACTGTTAGCAATCGTGAAGGCCCTTCGAAACTGGCGACAATACCTAGCCGGATCCCCGCACAAAATCAAAGTATTCTCAGATCATATGAACCTGCAATACTGGAGATCCCCCCAGAAGATTAGCAGACGCGTAGCACGGGAAGTACTGGAACTCTCCGAATATGACATCGAAATTCACCACATCAAAGGAACCGCGAACGGCCGCGCAGACGCCCTGTCAAGACGCCCTGACTATGACCAAGGAGAAAGGGACAACGAACAGGTGACAGTCCTCCCCGATGATGTGTTCGTAAGGGCGGCCATGCTAGACACAACAGAAGATCCCCTACGCCTAGCCAAAGTCATCCCGGTAGCAGAAATGGAGCCAACGCTACCCATATACAGACAAAACGAAGACACGCTACGCAAATGGGTAGACCCCCACGGACTCAAAAGAATAGAAGGCACAGTGGTACAAAGAGGGAAGACGCGTGGTCACCTCAGGGCCTCACCATCACACGGATCTCATCAAGGCACACCACGACCCACCGGTATATGGACACCCCGGGATCAATCGAACGATCCAACTGGTAGAACGCCACTACTGGTGGCCTGGCCTACGCAAAGAAGTAATGGACTACGTCAAGGGATGCGCTGACTGTCAACGAATCAAGGTCAACACGCGACCGCAGCGCGCAGCACTGCAACCCATCTACCCAAAACCGGAAGCTATGCCGTTTGAAACCATCGCCCTTGATTTCATCACTAAACTCCCTGTGGCGCAGAACTGCGATTCGATCCTCACGATAACGGATCACGACTGCACGAAATGGCCTTATTCATCCCCTGTCAAGAAGAGATAACGGCAGAAGGAACAGCCGCCCTGTACGTAAAACATGTGTTCCCACGATTCGGATTACCCTCCAAAATAATCAGTGATAGAGATCCCCGCTTCGCGTCCAAGTTCACACGCGAACTATGCCTGATACTAGGAATCCAACAGAACATCTCAACTGCGTACCACCCACGAACAGATGGACAATCAGAACGCACGAATCAATGGCTCGAGCAGTACCTCCGCTTCTGGGTCAACGAGCGACAGGACAACTGGATCCACTATCTCCCTATGGCAGAATTCACCCACAACAACTGGCCCCACGAAGCAACCAAGCAATCTCCCTTCAGTCTACTAATGGGGTATAACCCACGGGCGGACTGGACAGACCGACCATCCCCTATCCCACAGGTGGCGCTCAGGGTCAAACAATTCAAAGAGGCACGAAAACGCGCCCAGGAACTGATGATCAAAGCGCAGCAGCGATGGGTCCAGAACAAAGATACGCCCAAGTACCAGATCGGAGATCAAGTATGGCTGGAAGGACGCCACCTCCGGACCAACCAACCAACCGCAAAGCTTGCGCCCAGAAGACATGGCCCGTTTCGGATAACTCAGGTGATGTCCGCAGTCAATTACCGCCTAGAACTTCCCACGCAGTGGAGCATCCATCCAGTGTTCCACGTAGACCTTCTGACCCCCTATCGCGAAACACCCACACACGGACCAAACTATCAACGCCCACCTCCGGATCTAGTAGAAGGTGAAGAAGAATACGAGGTCGAGAAGATTCTAGACTCTCGGAAGTTCGGCCGCAGTCGCAAATTGCAATACCTTGTCAAATGGAAAGGTTACCCTGACTCGGACAACCAGTGGGTCTCCAAGGATGACGTATTTGCCGATGAAGCCGTACGGAAATTCAAACAATCAAACCCCGCCAGCGAGACGCATATAAGCAGGGGCATAACCCAAGAGACGTCTTCATCCCCCTCTCTCACACATCACTCCACTTATGTCCCGCACCCCAGTAACCATCCTCTACATCGCCGACGATGCAGTCCCAGTACGGACCATACAATCCACGCCATCGTCACCCATGCAGATTCCCCTCTCCCTTCAACCAGGAAGAGACGATCTTCCTCCCACCGAGGCATCCCCACTTCCTTCACCGTCCCCCACTCTTTATTCCAGCTCCCTCGCGGACAGTTATGTCCCGACGAGACCGCAAACACCGGCACCCAGCGACGACGGTCTCGGAGTTGGAGACAGCCACCTCCCCGGAGACCCCTACGACCCAGCGGAACACCTGTCGCCGCATCCGTATCTCCGTTATGCCACCCATCTCACCACGACACACTCGGAAACCCCCCCGCTATGCGGAACCACGGGGGAAGTACTCACCGCGCCGCCGATGGCTCGACCCACGCTACGAGTCCATCCGGAACAAGAACCAAGCCCGATTCCCCGATGCGGCGTGGAAACGCCTCCACCCACGGGGTTCCATCACAACAGGGGAGCCCATTACATTCCCTTTCCTATCAGAGACGCTCACGAACGACTTTGGCCGGCCCGCTTTACTCAACTCATCCTCACCTCCGACCCCTTCGTCCTCGCCTACCGACGAGGAACCGACCAACAGTATGGGAAGCCCGTTCACGCCACTTCCCAGTGCCTATCAGACCCGCCAGTGTACACCGACGACGACCTAGTCTTCCTCGATGCGGAGAGCGGGCTGCGTCAGTCAGTAGACCGCGCCCTCCTCGAGATGCAGGACCTCACCCTGCTAGCGGAAGTACATCGCTTCCGCAGCATGTGTGCCGGGTATACCGCAAAGGAGAAGGAGGTGCTGCAGAAAGTCCAGGAGTTGGAGCGCATCGGGATAGATCGCAAGTTGAGTGTCATTCGCTTGCAGAGGGCCAATGCGATCGAGAGGATAGAGGACCAACGCGACGGGGTGGGCCGCGGTCGCACGCTGGCGCAGAAGACCACCGAACACCTCTAGGAGCGTCGAGCTGGGGCTCGAGTCTGAAAAGGGGGTGATGTAACGTCTCGACTCAGATGTGGACTCTGACTCATCGGTGATGACTTACGAGTGTCAGAAGTACTTAGTCATGGACTGCGCAGCATCAGTCAGCTGTATGGCTTAGCATGTGATTGTATGATATGACTCATTCCTAGTAGTAGTTGTATTAGGGTTCGCTCTACTTACGCTGTTGGCTAGCTATGATTCGGGAGGAGCTTTAAAGCTACCTCGTACATGTATATAAGGACTCGTACGAAGACCAGGATCCGCATCTTGGTCTTCTTCAAATACCACTTCTTGACTCGTCCTCTATACAAGGGTCCCCCCCTTAGTGAGTTCCCCTCGTCCGGCATATCCTTTGGATCCCCGTGACCATCATCGGCCTTCGGCTACCCACGTGTCTGACCCGCCGTGTGGACAGTGAGCTATCCGGCAGGAGCGCTTTGCCATCAAGTATCCCTCTATCACAACGAACGCGTCTCCAAGCCCTATCACCAGATCTACGTGGTAGATCACGAGTCCTGGGACGAACTCCTAGTCGTTCGCTCCCCGCCAATCTCCCTCCCCCTAGGAGAACCCCTTCACGGATATCTAGGACCAGAGGACCGTCTATTCCCTCATCCCGTTGACGTGCATACTACCTCTGTCAACAGAAACTACTACCTCAAAGGAGGATCAGCACACCAGTCCGCCTAAGTCAGGCCAACGTCCGTGGTAGACGTTACAGTGGCCTTCTGCATTTCGAGCTAACTGACGATGCCCGTCCTCGGCTGTCCAGGAAGTGAGTAGCCGCCTTGGCTCGCTATCTTTCGAGCCTACTGACGGTGGCTTCCCTCTGCTCTCCAGTATGTGAGTGGGCTGCCATGGCGAGCTGCTTTTCCAGCCTACTGACGACGTCTGTCCTTGGCTCTCCAGGAAGTGAGTGACTGCCTTGGCTCACTTTGTTTCACGCCTACTGACGATGACTGTCCTCGGCCCTCAAGTCTGTGAGTGGTTAACGTGGCCTGCTACGACTCGAGTCTACTGACGATGCCTGTCCTCTGCTCTCTAGTTGGTGAGTGGATATCTTGGCTCTGCCTTCCGAGCCTACTGAAAATGCCCGTCCTTGGGTCTCTAGGATGTGAGTAGCTTAGCTCACCGCGTTTCGAGCCTACTGACGACGCCTGTCATCGGCTCTCCAGGTGGTGAGTGGCTGCCGTGGTTCCCTGCGATTCGAGCCTACTGACGATGCCCATCCTCGGCTGTCCAGTTGGTGAGTGGCTGCCGTGGCTCGCTTTGTTTCAGGCCTACTGACGACGGCTGTCTTCCTCCCTCCAGCGAGTGAGCGGCTGTCTTGGCTCGCTGTGATTCGAGCGTACTGACGACTTCCGCCCTCGGCTCTCCAGAGAGTGAGTAGCTGTGGTTCGCTTTGTTTTAAGCCTACTGATGACGCCTGTTCTCGTCTCAAGTATGTGAATGGCTGCCATGGCTCACTTCGTTTCAAGCCTACTGACAATACCTGCCCTTGGCTCTCCAGGGAGTGAGTGGTTGTCGAGGCTCGCTGCGTTTCGAGCCTACTGACGACACCCGTCCTTCACTCTCCAGTTTGTGAGTGGCTGCCGTGGTTCGCTGTGTTTCCAACTTACTGACGGCGCCTGTCCTCTGCTCACCAGAATGTGAGTAGTTGCCATGACTCACTGTGTTTTCACCCTACTGACGACGCCTGTCGGCCCTGTCCAGAACGTGAGTAGCTGCTGTGGCTCGCTATATTTCAATCCTACTGACGATGCCCGTCGTCGGCTCTCCAGGGAGTGAGTGGCTGCTATGGCTCGCTATGTTTCAATTCTACTGACGATGCCCGTCGTCGGCTCTCCAGGGAGTGAGTGGCTCTCATTGCTCGCTGCGTTTTGGCGTACTGACGATGCCTTCCCTTGGCTCTCCAGGCAGTGAGTGGCTCCCGTGGCTTGCCTTTTTTGAAGCCTACTGACGACGCCCATCCTTGGCTCTCTAGAATGTGAGCGGCTGCCGTGGCTCGCTGCGTTTTCAGCCTACTGACGACGCCCATCCTTGGCTCTCCAGATTGTGAGTGGCTGCCATGGTTCGCTGTATTTCCAGCTTACTGACGACGCCTGTCCTCTGCTCTCCAGGATGTGAGTAGCTGCCGTGACTCACTGTGTATCGAGCCTACTAACGATGCACGCCCTCGGCTGTCCAGTCTGTGAGTGGCTGCTGTGGCTCGCTATACTTCAATCCTACTGACGATGCCCGTCGTCGGCTCTCCAGGGAGTGAGTGGCTCTCATTGCTCGCTGCATTTTGAGCCTACTGACGATGTATATCCTCGGTTCTCCAGTCTGTGAGTGGCTGCTGTGACTCTGCCTTTCGAGCCTCCTGACGAAGCCTGACCTCGGCTCTCCAGTTTGTGAGTAGCTGCCTTGGCTCACCTCGTTTCTGGCCTACTGACGGAGCTTGTCCTTGGCTCTCCAGTCTGTGAGTGGTCGCCGTGGATCGCTGCATGTCGAGCCCACTGACGATGCCTGTCCTCGGTTCTCCAGGAAGTGAGTGGCTGTGCTGGCCCACTTTGTTTCAAGCCTGCTGACGACGCCCGTCCTCGACCCTTCAGCTAGTGAGTTATTGCGGTCGTTCGCTGCGTTTCAAGCCTGCTCATGAAGCCCACCCTCGACTCTCCAGGAAGTGAGTGGCTGTTCCTTTATTCTGTTTCTATGTCTGTTCCAGTCTTCTGTCTTTGACTTTTCATTGATCGCACTCATCCTGCCTCACTAGCATGTGCGTGCATGCTCTTCTTTCCATCCTGCGCATGGTGTCCACCTTTGGATCTCCTGTCTGTAGGTGCTCTCCAAATGCTCAGTCCACCAATATCTCACTTTGTCATAAAGCGACGTAGGCCATGTCACACCCCATGGTTCAAAATGTGTTATCTCCGTATTACCGTCATCTATCTCTATGGCTTATTATATTATTTCTCTAGCTCACCCATAATGGCCATAGTGGTCATCACTTGATCCTTGGTATTACGCACTATCATCTTGAGAGCGTATTTAACATCTGTGGAAGCTGTCATCCTTTTCTTCAAGCATGCTACGCTCTTGCGTCTCTCGGGCCTCTCATCTGAATCTGCACTGACCCAGGCGGAGCTGGACTATCGGGAGGCGAATATTGACTTGAAAATTCAAGAACACCTTACGGGATCTTCTCAAGACTCTGTTGAGCTGTCTGCACACTTTATTATGGCTACTGATATTGGTTCGTTTACCTTTGCGTCTGTTAACCTAATCTCATCATGCTTCTAGAATCATCTCGATCTTCGGTCAGAACACATGTGCATGGACGAGGTCATTGGTTTAAACGGCTTGGGAAACCAGCATTCCTGCTCAAGTCTTGAGGATTAACTCAACGACCTTTAATAGATCCAGTGTTGGGTGGTCAATTAATTGTGTAGTGGGGCGTATGATGTATGCGATATAGTATATACTCGGTCTTGTTGTAGTTTCTTTTTTTTTTTTTTGGACAAGCGATATATTAGGTAGCGAAGGATAGTAACTAGGTTACCTAACAATCCTACCTAACGCGCTGATGCGAACCTCGGAGGCTCGAAAAACGGGGAAAAATGCGTTGACGCACACCCATAGGGATGGGTAGTGTGGGACTCAAGTGCTTCGGTTTACCCGGTAGAGCCTACTACCCACTAAAAAACCACGTTTCGATTCATCCAATCACTTGGGAGGTCGCGATGCCTCTTTCGTAGCGTTGCTCCAGGTGTTTTTTTCACGATGTTTATGTAATATTTGTCCGCAGCACTTTCGTTGCTGTTGTTTTGTCTTCGGATAATCTCCTGTTGATTACTCTTGGAGCCATATGCTCTCTACTTCTCTTTCCGTGTGTATATGTCCACGGATGTTTCTTTCACATTTCTCAAGGCCCAAATCAGGTATGCTGATTCAGATATATTGATTTTGAGCGGCGGACGCGGTGCTCTTGGTGTGGTTGTGCCGTTCCGGGTTTTGCGAGTGTTTTGCGTTGTTGTGGTGTTGTTTGGGCGGGCCACAGGGCCGGTTGAAAAAGTTGAAAGAAAAAAAAAAAAAAAAAAAGGGTTGGGGTGCGAGCTCACGCTCAAGTATCGGGGTGTTCCCACCCATTAGAAACCATATTTCAATGTGTCTGGAAGTTTGTAGTGCTTCGATTAGCAGGCTATATAGTTGTGGTTTTATTTGAGGGGGTCACCCTCTATACACGGTATTCATGGAGTAGGTATCAAGGTATGCGTGGGGTTGTTGTCCCCTAGTGAGTATGCGTGAGGGCAGTGCCTCTGGGTATGTGTGAGGGCAGTGCCTCTAGGTATGCGTGAGGGCAATGCCTCTGGGTGTGCGTGAGGGGGTCCCTCGGGGGGGGCCTGGTGTGGGAAAAACCGTCCATGGTGGTGGTTACGGTTCAACCCCGGTCTTGTTGTAGTTTCACCAAGTCCCAGAATTTGTTTTTCTCCGGGCCGGGGATTATCACCGCCATTGGGAAGAGCTGTTGGGAGAGAATTCGTCTTCTCTTCACGCTGTAACCGTCGCTGCTGACACTAGGCCGCCCGGACGCGTCAGGTGCAGAGGTCCTATGGTCACAGAATTAGACATGGAGTAGCATTTGTGGGCGCGTCCGTCGTGTCCATCTGGAAGACATGTGGTAGAGGCCCGGCGACGTTTTTGTGCTGGAGTCAGTCTCAGAGTCGTGTGGTCATGGATCCAGATAGCAGCTCGCAGAAACAGAAGGGGCGCATCTGATCTCCTGAGCCAACTGAAACGAGCAGAGAAAACTCCACTCTTTCACCGTGACTGGACGTGTCGGGGATGTCCGGGAACCCGATGAACAAAATACAGGATCTGGAGAATGCAAGATGACCAGATGACCAGGTCAGATCGGGAAACCTGGTATTTTACCAGAGATAGAATAGACGACTGACAGGGACATAGCGATAGATAAAGCGATAAGTGCGGTAGGTACATTCAAAAGCACGATCCCATAGTCTGGTCCGCGTAGTACCACCAGGAGCCATCCGTCCATCCCATACTCATGCATTCAAATAAGATGTCCGTGACAATACGACGACGACGCTGTGCCGGACCTACCAACGGCGGCGCCCACGAGACCGCCAAGTAAGCCGCGCCACCCACGGCGCACAGACTCACACGCGCCACATGCATACTCCGCGAGCCACTCGACGAACCGCACATCTGTGCGTCGAATACGTCTGGAGAAACGCGAGCGTCGTGCGCGTCTGCCCGCTGCCACCCACACCGCGCCGTCCACGTCTTCATGCCGTCACAGGAAGAATCAGAGTCGTCGTTTCCCGCGCCATCGTACAGGCGGTACGACGCCCGGCGCCCGTCGATGCCGTCTCCGTGTGCACGCGCGCGTGCGCGCTGCCCGGATTGTTCGCACGGGGACCCGGCCCACGACCGTTGGTCTCGCGATCCACTGGCCGATCGCCGCTGCTGCTGCGCCAGCGGCCGGAAAAGAGCCTCGCGCAGATGACGCAGATGTCCTCGTATACGCCACACGCGTCCGTCAACGTCCAGAAAAGGGCCGAAGCGTGATGCGCGCGCGCAACGCCGTTGTTGTCCGTGTCGAGCTGGAGGATACGGTCGAGCTCGGTCTACTTCGTAGGGTTCAATGACGAACAATGTTGAACGCGGGGGGGTCACGTACCAGTTTTACGTCGCTCCGGGTGAAGCGCACCGTGGAGAAGCGGTATGTCGGCCTGCGCGCATATGGCCCCTTAATCGCGAGCTGTAGGCCCGGGCCCTCGGCGGGTGCGTAAGAGGTCAGGTCGATGACCAATTTGTGGTACTGCGGCTTCTCGAGGAAGACCGCCTCAGTCATACACAGTATCCAGCCGTGGTTGGTGCGCGACTCGCGCTCGAGCATGTCGATGTTGTGTAGCGTGACGATGCCGAGGATGTTGATGCCCTCTTTGAGCTTGCCCTTCAACTCCGGGGCAGTATTGGGCCCTTCGCCCTGGGTCATGGGAGTCGTCCTCAAAGTACATATGCGCCACCTGGCAGAGGAAGCGCCGCGACGGGCAGATGCGTGTATATGAGGAAAGGTGAGGCGAGTGCAGAGAAAAAGTGGGGAACAGAGACGTACACGACGTCCTGTTCTACAAGTTGTGGACCACTGGGCAACTGACTAAACTCTACGCCATCAAGCCAAGTCTAGATGGGGGAACAGCGGGTACCATTGGTGTTTTTGATGGAGCAGTCAAAGTCGTTGCGTAAAAGAAAGATCGCTAGCGACTGGGACTGCCCGGCTCGGACCGCTTGCATGGAATATTTGAATGCCAATTCAATGTGTTTCGTCGATGGCTCGCCCTTGCACACTGTTGACACAGCCTGGCAGTGTATTGACTATTCACCAATATTAGGCCAACAGCGCCTAAAGAGAAGCACGAGCTTTCGAAACGGGTGCACTCGGTGGCCTGGCGCTAGTTCTCTCTCTTCTGCACGTCCTATTCTTCTCTCGTCTTTCGACCACCAATTCTTCTTTTTCGCTACTTTCAAGAAATACCGTTTTAACCCAGTTGCTCCGTTGCCAACCCCATCGCCTCATCACAGCCTTTATCCACTTTGCGGACAATTTGACAGCGAAGACGACGTTGTTTTTGTTTTCCTACTTAGTTTTTACCGTCAAGTACGCTCGTCGCTGCCCCGTGCCAGCGCCCGGTCCCCGTACCTTGTCCCCCCACTCACATCCTTCATGCTTACCGATACCCCATTGATTGTTACGCCTCCGTCGTGCTTCACCACCGCGTCTCTTCCGTCTTGCGCTTTATCTCGTTTATCCAAACAATGACACTTTCTCTTGCTGTCCCTCTTATACTATGCCGTCTCCTCTATCTCGACCTAGTTAGAATGCCCGAGAGCGCACAAATATGCATCGGTAATACCGTTTCTACTTCAGATCCTGTCCTCGCACGATACCATTGACCTCAATGCCGCCTCCTATGAGTCCGGGCGCGTATCTCTGAGCTCGCGTCATAACTCAGTCTGCAGTACGCCCGCATACACGAGGAGGCTTGGCCGAGGATGGTCGAAATTCAACCTTCGGGAGATGTCACGAGGAGGCGAAAGTAGGTCAAGGAGGAACGAAAAGGAGGACTGGAAGGAGATCGTCAATGAGAAGATGGGTGCGAGCGTCTTGGTGAACTCGGGCGTTGTGTTGGATATGAAGGGATGATAAGCATTCATCAGCTTGTATGTGCGTTAAAGATCTCCGTGACACGCGGCGAAAGAGTGTTGGAGCGAATCAGAGATGGGGAGAAGAGCAAGAACCCACAGTCGGAGGTGGGGTCGTCAGGATCTTTCGGTTTGATCACTTTTTGTCCCCGTATTCCCTCGTCTTTGTCAATGATGTTATCGGGCGAGTCGGCTATTTGCAGGACATGCTCGGGCTGAACAAATCGTAGATCTTTCGTACGTCCCGATAGCTGGGACGACACAGAACGCATTTAATGCACGCGCCTTAGAGATATTCGCCATCAGGCAGGCAAGAAAAAGAAAGTGATCACCTTATGCGCTTGAAGATCCCGGTTCACGGAAGGGAAGGGCACCGGGGAGATCATGGGGCGGAAGACCTTTAGCGAATGCCTGAGCATTCTCGCACGGCACCGGGTCTATCCAAGAATATTGGAGAGTGTAGGGGAATGGAGACAGATGGCTACGCACCAATGATGTTGAGCACAAACACGAGCCGCTTTTCCTCCGCCTCTCACTCGACCAGCTTTCCGCGCCCCGGTCATATCGTGCGCATCAAGCACGAGCAGCACAACGCCGGCCTCGTCGGCATCCTTGCGCAGCATGCTGATGCAGTGTGCTTTCATCTTGCCGCTCCTGACAGAGGCTTGCTCCGATACGGGATACATAGCGAGCAAGGCGGCGGACGCTACACAAGTGACAAACGCATCAGCTCAGACGTCATCATTACGTCTTCGTGCCGTGGGTCGCGCGGTGGAGACTGGGCAGAACGGATTGCAGTGGTAGCCAGGTCAGCGAGTAAGACGGACGGGGATGGGCGGAAGACGTATGGACATCTGCGCTACGGACTTTGTGACGAGGCGCGTGCGCCCTGCCTTAGCCCGATATCAACACGAGGTTAGCCGCACTGTCACGGTTCTGCGCGACGAACATTGAATGCATACCGCACATGAGGCCAAACGACGTACTCGACCACCGATGTCATCAAGTGACGTCAATTCACAGATCTAGGATGTCACGAATGAAAGGCTCTGGAGGAACAGACAGCAGACAACTACAGTACCCCGCTCCGGCACCTAATTTCACACGTGCAAGTCTCTCACGGTCTCGGACGGAGGATCTCTTGGAGGACCTCAGGCTGTCGACTCCGAGCAAGACTTCGAGTCTCAGTGACTCGGATTCAGAACTATCACGGATTGCATGCGATCACAAATGCTTACAGTAGTGCTCGTAACTAATGTGTAGGAAAGCCCCCAAACCATCCCCGTCGCCACTTTGCGCCAGCACTTGCACAGACGCGATGTCTCCGTCTGTGTAGTCGGACGAAATCGGGATCTCGTCCCCAGCGGGAAACGCGGCGTCGTGGTCGAACTTGATGCCTTACAGTGGGCGCTCTCGTGGTGCCCACGCTTGGACGATGGAATCCCCGCGCGCCGCAGAGTCGGGAGAGCGGGGGGTGAGTCCGAGTTCGAAGCCTCAGAGAGCGTCCACGCTAATGCCTATTGATCGTCCCGGTAGCCGCTAAACTGCGCGGGTGCAAAGGTTGGGGCGGTGGCAGAGGTAGATGCAGACGCAAACGCGGCGCAGCAGGGGCGGAAGCTGGGAGCGCGTCGCCCACCGTGCCCGTGTGGAAGGGTAGCTCGAACGCATCTTCCAGCCTGGTGACTTTTTCAGGCCAAATATGGGGAGGCGCGCATCGGCTTGTGCGATATTTGCGAAGCTCTGTCCTCCACACGCCCAGTCAGAAGAAAGAGACGGGAGAAGGCGGGCAAGTGAACGCACACCAAATGAAGCACGGAGGGTCCTAACGTCCGTCCTATTTACGCTTGGGGATGTTCCGAGAGTCATGAGCGCCGTGCGTTGGACATCTGGGGTCTTGTCCACGCGCTTGCGGATCGGCGTGGGGAAGGGAGTGCTTGGACTGTTTGTAGGCTGTGAGGTACTGGCCCGCATCGTCTGCTCTCTCGGGCTATATTTATAGTGTGGGTATGAGGTTCCGTCGTTTGGTACTAGGTGGCCGATTTCGCTTGGGCCAGGATGAAGGTGATGCTGTTGAGCAAGCAGACATTCGTCAAGTTTCGAATCGGACCTTGGTAGAGAGTGGAGTGCGAAGAGAAAAGGGGAACGCGACGCACGATGTCTCAGGCAAAGACACTAGAGAAACCTCCTACCGACTTGTACTATCGTTCCCGCACCTCTGCAAAAACACGGTATTTTTTTTTTGTAGCTTCAACAACATATCGTAGCTACTTTATTTGTACATAGTAATAGATACATGTATATCCCACCCAAATCAGATTTTTATTCATTTGTTTCTGAGTCCGTTCAATGTGGAGCAATGGGACCCACCTCTGCAACTTTTGGTCACGGATTGTCACGGCAGCGGCAGGGTTTTGGCAGGCAGAGGAATGAGCGGCGTTTCGGCAAATGTGGCAACGTGTGTCAGTCATTTTGCTGTCCGAAAAGGAGTTTGCCGAATTGGGTCACGTTTTGTCACCTCTCCATGGTCCTTGGTGAGTTTTGCTTCTCCAACTCGATCGCCTCCGTCTATTGACTCCAAAATTCATAGAGTCACTGTAGTAATGGATAATAACATCACAGTAAGGTGAGGTCCAGTAGGGATGTTAGGATCGCTCAGATCTGGGGGTGTGGGCACGCGTTTTGGACCACCCCATCACCTTTGTCGATTTTTCATGACCCTAATTTTGCTCTGATCCTCATTATATTGTGTGATCTCATATCTACATATGCTAGAGAACATAGTGTATTTTTTTTTGGGAAGAAAGGGTGCCAGAAAAGTACTGATCTACTAAGATCTTTCGGAATTTGCAGTAATGGGTACGTTTGCAGAGGTGCGGGAACGATAGTATCGGGTTATTGTCCCGGAACGTTGCGGACGCATTCAGTGGCAGAGAAAAACTAGGTCGAGGTCAAATTAGGAAGGTGAACCGTGTGAAGAGGATCAAATTGATCCGAGTCGGCAACTCTTGCTCACCGTCGCTCCGATGGACACGCAACAACGTCCGTCCTACAACGAGTCTGTGAGACAACGGACAGCCCCATTTTGTACCAGATATTCCGGGGAAAGGAGAAGGTACGTGGTCCAACCTTTTGTCTATGAGTCTGATCTCACCGCCGACAAGGTTAAAATTGACCCGTCCATCGATGTTGGTGACAATAGTACTCCTCTCTTCATGCAAGCTTCATGATTGGAGAATACAAGTTCGTCATCGATCCTGTACTAACTAACTTGTGTTCTCCAATCATGAATGTTATGTTTTTCTTGACTCTCGCGGAATTGAATCAGGAAGCACCTGAAGAACTCGACACAAGTGTAGAGAAAGGCGACTGGCAGACATACCATATCGCATGTAATTTGATTATACGATATGGTTTGTACTCTTGAGTATTCACGATTACGAAAACTGACGTCCATGTTTTGAGGTACTGTGTGCCAATAGACAACCAACGACCAGCTCGACCTCAAAAATTTCGACGACATATGTCCCGATCGGAATGGTGCGACGCTAACAATTATTTTCAGCCCCTGTCATCGTGGAGTTTACCAAATACGACCAATTCCGGCGAAATGTCCAAATTTATCTGGAGGATTTCGGAAGCTCAGATGACAATGTATTTGACGCGGCAGACAAACAATTTCGAGAGCACTACCTATGTCCCCTTTGTGACGATGTTGGATTCGTGCGATGAGAAAGTGAGTTCAGACGAAAAATACCACAGTTACATGCTAATGTTTTGGTGAGTGCGCCACTTGAAGGGGCGAAGCAAGCGACGATGACAACAAGCATTACAGTGCACGTCGCCGTGCTGGATTTAATGTCACACAGATAGTTCAGGAATGTCTTGTCCCGCATCCATACATCTGGGTAAGTGTTGATAGAGTCTCAATTTGTGGCACACGACCAATGATGGCCCACGACTCCTACCAGCTAGCGCTATCACTCAGGGTTTTCAGATTGATTGACCTGACCACCCCGGTGCTCTACTCTCTAGTTTGTGAGCGGCTGTCATGGCTCATGGCTCGCTGCGTTTCAACGCTGCTGACGATGCCTGTCGTCGGCTCTCCAGGGAGTTGGTACTAGTCTGCCATGGCTCACTGCATTTTGAGCCCGCTGACGAGGCCTGTCGTTAACTCTCTAGTCTGTGAGTGGCTGCCGTGGCGGCCCGCTATATTTCTTCTCTACTGACAATGTCTATTGGCTCTACTGACGGTGAGTGACTGTCGTGACTTGCTGTCTCTCGACCCTGCTCATAATATTGACTTGAAATATTCTGGTGCCGCTCACGGGTTCTCCATACGTCCCAGGAAAGCTACGAGATGTCGAGAATATGAATGTGATTATCAATGTCGGTACAGGCTACAACGTGCAAAAGGTGGGGGTCCTATCATATCTGACATGGACTCTACACAGATCTTATGGCAGACGCGGCTGCCCATCCCTTCGTGCTTACATGTACTGTACTTCACCATCGTGTTCTTTTTATTTATTTTTGGATCCATCTATATTTATTTCGGGATGCGCAACAGAGTTACAGACCACTCGTAGCGAGACCCACTGCAGTTATGAAACACGCGTGGTCCTTTGTAAAGGTACTCCCGAGTCGTAAGTAAACCAAAACTCGGTCACCGTTGTGTGTCGTCGCGTCTCATCTTGCATTTGATCTCGTTTCCAAAAACAATATCGCTTTCTCTTGCTGTTCCCCTTATACTATACCGCCTCCACTACCCTCAACCTAGTTAGCACGCTCTCAGGCACATAAAATGCATCGGTGATGCCGTTTCCACTTCAGATCCTGTGCTTGCACGACTTGGAAACCAGATCCCTATATTTCTCGATGACTCCACCACTTGACTTAGACACGCTTACAATCGTAAAGCCCGATCAGTTTGGTGCTCACCAAAAAAAGGTTTTTGCCGAAACTCAGCTCAACGCCGCCTTCGTGTCCGGGCACCGCAGCTCTAATTTCACGAACACGCCCGTAGATACGAGGCTTGACTGGAAATGGTCAAGCTAGATGTCACAAGGAGGGGAGAATGGCCAAGGAGGAACAAAAAGGAGGACTGGAAGGAGACTGGCATTGAGGAGATGGGTGCGAGCGTCTTGGTGAACTCGGGCGTTGTGTTGGAGATGGGGAGAGGATAAATCTTCATCGGCTCTTCAGCTCGTAGGTGCGCGAGGATCTCCGCGACGTGCGGTGGAAGAGTGTTGGAGCGGAGCCGAGATGGGAAGAAGAGTACAGAACACACAGTTGGAGGTAGGGTCGTCAGGATCTTCCGGTTTGACCACTTTTTCCTTGCGTTCCCTCACCTCTGTCAACTCCGGGGCAATATTAGGCCCTTCTCCTGGGTCGTGGGAATCGTCCTCGAAGTACATATCTGCAACCACCTGGCAGAGGAAGCGCCGCTTCGACGGGCAGATGCGTATTATGAGGATCCGCCGGCGGCCGAGCACATGCTCATATAGCGTGAGCGAGGAGGGCCCCAGTACGCGGAGAAGGTGGGGGGAGGTACAACGTCGGAGAGGCGTATGTATAGTGCTATCACGAATGAGTTGGATGGAGGTTCTCATAGGCGTGACGACTCACCTCATAAGCATCAACGCTACCTCGACCCCTCCATTGTCGATACTGAATTCTATTTCCTCACTCGACCCATACCATGCGTCAGCGCCACCTAGAATTGCGAGATGGGCCTTGCGCAGCCAAAAGAACCGCCGCCCGGACGCCGGGCGCCAAGACGTTCCGGCTGCTATCTCCCTGTGCAGGAAGATCGGAGTGGAGATCGCGCACGAGGGCTTTGAGTATGGGGACGTAGCGCCAAGGGCGAGGGCGGAGGGAGCGCGGAAGGAGGATGTCGAGGGAGGAGAGACGAAAGCCGCGCTGGCCTTGCTTGGATGCCTGGCGCCGGGTAAAAACGCACACGCCGCGCAGGCCATCCTTCATGAAGTACCTGGCACAAAATGGTGATGCGAGTGCAGATAAAAGTGGGGAATAGAGACGTACACAAGTTGAACTCTACGCCATCAAGTCGTAAGTCTGCGCGGGTGAGAGAGAGAGAGATGTGCAGGGGGATAAAGGAGAAAGTAGGTACCACCTGCGGCCGGACCTGTCGAGGTCGACGCTAGTACAGGCTCCGGCCCACAGAAAAGCACGAACCTTCAATATAGCTTCAATTTTCAAAACGGGGGCAGTCGATAACCTAGAGTTAACCTAGCGGGCTCGCGTTCGGTTATCCCGGGCCGCTGCATCACCACCAATCCTTCCCTAATAGGCTGGACCCTTTGCTAACCGTTAGCTATGATAGAAAGCCGCCGGCTTTCCTGTTGTCAACTTTGTGCTGTCTTCGTTCACACTGCTGGTGTCGCCGCCTTACTCATTGCCTCATCGCAACTTCTGTCCACTTCGCCAATAGTTTTGATACCCCATTGGTTGCAACACCTCGTCACCGTCGTGTCTCTTTTACGTTTGGTCTTGTTTCCCTAAACGACGACACTTTCTCTTAGTTGTCCCTTCTAGCCAAAAGTTGGTTCTGTTCCTCCAGTGTTCCTCCACGGCCTCACTCATGACGGCATCCTGGCACCGCGGACTCACGTCTCTTGCTCTTGACGTCGGATCAGATAGGGTAGTCAACTACGCCGGTTTAATTGTGGTCACTCGCGTTTCTTAAGTATCCCCATCGACAGACCGCACCCCAACGGCCTCAACTGCAGTGACCTCATAGAAGAGGACGTTGTGTACGTCTCATTTCCACACCTTTCTTTGCACTCCCCTTACCTCCTTTGTACGCGCCTGTATGCGTCTTTCACCAGCGTGAGCGAGATTTCCGTCTCACCTCGGACGCATCTCCCCGCTCTCCTGATCCGCCTGCGGGGAACGGTAATGCTCATCGTCCAAGCGCGGACGCGAGGAGTTCATCGTGGGATAACGAGCTCCGAGTCAAGAAAGGTGTCGTGAAGATGGGATCTCGATCTCGTCCGACGACACAGACAAAGATATCGTGCCTTGCGGCGAGTGATGGTTCGGGGCTTTCCTACATATTAGTTACAAGTATATTACTACTTGTAACGAACTGAATATGATCCGAATCGCTGAGAGGTCCGAGACTTGTACGTGTTGAAATAGGCAGCACCGGACTGCCTCACTGGAGAGCCAAGGGTAGGCATCGTCAGCAGTCTCGAAACGCAGCGAACCACGACAACTGCTCACTAGTGACATGCGGTGGAGAAGTGTTGGAACGAAGCCGAGATGAGAGGAAGAGCACAGAACGCATCGTCGGCGTCGAGATCTTCCGGTTTGACCACGTTGCGTAAGAGCACAGAAGACCACGTTTTGTCCCTGTATTCCCTCATCTCTGTCATCAGGAGAGTCGACTATCCGCAGGACACGCTCAAGGTGAACAGATTGCAGACCATTCGTACATCCCATCAGCTGGGACGCAACGGAATGCACTTCAGCGTGAGTCTTTAACAATATTCATCATCAAGCGAGCACGACAAAAAGAAAGTGACCCACCTTACGCGCTTGAGGGTGTTGGGTTAGGTTACCTTGTCGATGTTCGGGGGGCAGACGATGCCCAACAATGAAGCGCCATGCGCCGCTGGTTTCTACACCTAAAAAAGGCGAAGGAGATCGCTGGTGCAGTGCCAAAGCAAAGGAGAGGTTGGTTCGGGCATCGGAGATAGAAGGGCATCGTCAGGGTCATGGTGCAGAGGTCCCTCAGCGAATGCCCGAGCATTCTCGCGTGGCACCGGGTCTATTCAAGAATATTGGAGAGTGTGGGGGATAGAGACAGAGGGCTACGCACCAATCATGTTGAACACGAACACGAGTCGCTTGTCTCGACCAGCTTGCCGCGGGCGGCCCCGGTCGTGTCGCGCGCAGGGAGCACAAGCAGCACAACGTCGGCCTCGTCGGAGACCATGCGCAGCGTGCGAATGTAATATTCTTTCATCTTGCCCTTCGCGACAGAGGGTTGCTCCGAGACAGCGAACGGGATGTCGCGCATGGTAACGGACGCTATAAGCCACGCAAGCGACGAAAGCGTCAGCTCAGACGTCATCGTGCCGTGGGTCGCACGGCGTCGACTGGACTGAGCGGATCGGTAACCAGGTCGGCGAGTAAGTTAGATGGGGATGGACGTACGGAGTATCGGTACTACGGACTTTGTGACGAGGCATGTGCGCACTGTTCTGCTCGACGAAAATCAGGTGCGTACTCCACTCGAGTAGGCTTGGTTTTTTTTAGAGGAAAAACAGCGTAGTCGGCTACCCAATGCCCCAGTAAGAGACGTGAGTCCGCGGTGCCAGGATGCCGTCATGAATGAGAGCAGACAACGGCTCTGAGACGGTCCGGTAGTGCACGTGCAAGTCTCTCACGGTCTTGGGACGATCGAGGGACGAACGTCTCTCAGACCAAGGATCACATACTATCACAACTACTTACTACAGTAGTACTTGTAACCTACGTGTTGGAAAAATCCCGAACTATCCTCGCCGCCGCTTTGCTGGCAGCACAGGCGCGGTGTCCTCGTCTGTGTTGTCGGGGATTTCGGCTTCGGCGGGCATCACAGCGCCGTGGTCGGGCTCGATGTCACACGGTGGGCTCTCTTCTCGAACTCACGCTTGGATGGTGGGCACCTCTGCACGCCGCTGCAGGATAAGGAAAGCGGAGAGATGAATTCGAGTTTGAAGCCCCTGTGAGCGCTCATGCCAACGCCCATCGGTCTGCTTATGTCGTCGCCACCGCCAGGCCGCACGGGCAGAGGGGTGAAAAGGTCGGGGTACTCACAGAGGTAGACGCAGATGCAGATATGGTGCAGGGGCGGAGGCTGAGAGCGCGTCGCCCGCCGTGCCTGTGCGGAAGGGAAGCTCGAACGCGTCCTTTGACCTTTGCGACCTATTTCAGGCCAAATACGATAAGACTTGCATCAACCTGTGCGATCTTCGTGAAGCTCTATCCTCAACCTTCGGTCAGAAGAATGGGACAGGAGAAGATGGGCGAGTGGACGCACGAGGGTCCTGACATCCGTCCTTGTCACGCATGAGATGCTCATGAGCGCCGTGCGTACGACACCAGAGATCATGTCCACGCTCTCGCGTGGACAGGCAGCGCTCACTGCTCAGACTGTATGTAGGTTGTGATGTACTAGCACGCCTCGTCTTCTCTGCATGCACACACATATGTGCGAGAGCTGTATTATAGTATGGGTATGTGGTTCCGTCTTTTGGCAGGAGACTGATTACGATCAGGCCATGGTGATAGCGATGTTGTTGACATTCGTCAACTCTCGAATCAGACCTTAGTAGGGAGCGGGATGAGCGGGGTGCGAAGAGAAAGGGTAACACGCACAGGGTTGATATCTCGAGCAGCGGGGCAAAACCCAGAGAAACCTCCTACAGACATATACAATCTTGTATACGATAGTTAACTGGCCCACCTCAACCCCACCCCTAACATGTCACGTGATGTATTACGTGATGTTTCTCGCAAGTCAAGCACCGTCCAACACATCATTCCCACGGTCCGAGCCGCGCTGACCGTTTCTGCGCCACTCATTTTTAAACTCCGATTTCTTCGGTTTTCAAGTTATTTTATTTCTAGAGTAAATAGAACCAAATAACACGTAAACGTGTTTGTGTATCGACACGCTGCGCCTGTTCACGCCCCCCTCTCCACGCGCTCCCTTGCTCGCCCCCTCCCATCAGTGCGCCCCCCTACCAGCCCCTTCCTTTATGCCCCCCTTTCCGCGTGCCCTGTTGGCCGCGTGGGGGGTGCACCTCCCCGCGTCGCCGCACGCCGCACGGCCCCTCCCAGTGCCCCCCCCTCAGCCTCCTCCCTTGGGCCTCCCCCTTTTCCCGCCCCCTTCCTCCGTCCGCCCCTGTTCACGTTGAACAGGATACACAAACGAGGACCGGGATGGCCCCCCGCCCCCCTTGCACCCCCGCCTCTGTTTGCGCGGGAACGGGAAGGGGCCTTTTGACCCCCCACCCCTGTTTTCGCGCAAAGGAGGCACGGGTGCGGGAACGGTGGGCCCCCATTTACCCCCTCCTCGCGCTCGGGAGAACCCCCTCCCCTCTCCCTTTTGCGCGCCGCCCTGCGCCCATTTACGCGCAAAGGGGGCGCAGGAAAGGTAAGCACCCCTCATTTGCCCCCTCTGCCCTCGTTCACATGCAAACAGGACGCGAATGGGGACCACGTGGGACCAGACCCCCCCCTTTGCGCCCTCGCCTCAGCTTGCGCGCGAATGGGGAGCCGCATGGGAAGGGCGCCCTGCCCCCCCCTCGTTTGCGCGCGGGCGCATGATGCCCGCCGCCCCCCGACCCCTCCCTTCTCCGTCGGCGCCAACATGTCTGCGCGGAAGGGGGGGCGCATGAGGGCATGCCATCCCTGTTGTTTGGAGCCCCCTTCCCCCATCCGCGGCGCCCTATTGGCACGGAAAGGGAGCGCGTGAGGGCACGTCGCCCCGGCCCTCCCCCTTCGGCTGCGGCGCCCAGTACGCACGGAAAGGGGGCACGCGAGGGCACGCGACGCCCGGCCCAGTCCCCTTCCCTCATTGGCCGCGGTGCCCGGTACACGTGGAAAGGGAGTACGCGAGGGCACGCGACGCCCTGCCCAGTCCCCCTCCTCCTTCGGCCGCAGCGCGTACGCGCGGAAAGGGAGCACGCGAGGGCACACGGCTCCCGGTTCCTCCCTTCCCCATCCGTGCGGAAGGGGGGTGCACGAGGGCACGCGGCCCCTTCCTCCTCGGCCGCGCTGTCCTGTACGTGCGGAAAGGGGCACGTGTGGGCGCACCGCCCCCGGCCCTTCCTTTCCCCATTCGCACGGAAGGGGGCGCACGAGGGCACACCGCCTCCCTGTATGCGCGGAAAAGGCTCATCCCCCTGCCCGTTTTCGCGCAAAGGGGGCGCGGGAAAGGTAAGCCCACCCTTTTGCCCCCTTGTTCACATGCGCAAACGGAATGCTAACGCGAGACCGTGCAGGTCAGCCCCGCTGCACCCGTTTGTTGTGTCAGGCCTGTCCTGACGGTGCTCGACTTGAGCGATGACAGAGTGGCTTGATGTGCGGAGAACGACTTAGCAAATATGGATACACGTCCTGAGCAGGAACGCGATCGGCTCAAGCACTGGGGCGAAGTCCACCAGGCGTATACGTTGTCGGGCAATCTGCTCTGCAAGAGCCAGACGCGCTAGCAGACAGAGAAAGAGAAGGAAGCAGACAGAGAGAGGTGAGACGAGGAAGGAACTAATGATTCAAGAAGACCAAGCTGGAGAGCTCGGTCTTCATCCTACTAGTGTAAGTATATCTTACACAAACACGCTCCGATCACGCTGATCGTCGAGCTCTTCTAATTCATCACACGCCAGATCTCAAGAGTGTTTCAGATACGCACTCTAGAGAATAGGGACTTGGAGATCAGTTAAATAGGACGACCTCAAGCGATGGTCGTCCAGCGCTCCTTTTCCCCCCTTCTTTCTTAGTCTTTATCTTATCTCGCATACGCCCATCATCTCTGTTACTCTCGTGATCCCTCCTTGTCACTAAAGGAATATATGTTGTTCCTTACTCCGTCCCTGTCTCGATCTGAGTGGCACCAGCCCCCGCTGGCGTTACACTTTTTTTTGAGTAATCGTTACTCTGTATAATCCTCCCTGTGAACTCCTTTCTGGAACTTGTCCTTACTTCTATTCGATTCCCTTACCACTCTTGATCCTTACCTCCCCTAATAATACCGTCCTGGCGTCTAGGCAATCCCAGCGCTTGCAAGGACGGACCATTCCGCGAACCACACCGTCCCATCCCGGTACACCCGAAAACCCCATCGGAAGTCCTGTTAACCACGCATTGGAACTGGACCACGCTCCCACCCGCGCGCGTTCATTCTCACCCACACCCGCACCGTCCCAGTCACCTGTACCGTCTCAGTCACCGGCATCACCTCGATCACCTGTACCGTCCCAGTCACCGGCACCGTCCCAGCCACGCTCCTCACCACAGTCACCTGCCTCATCAGACTCCTCGATAGATGCCCCACTGTACCCTGTCCTCGTGAAAATGGCAGACTCCAAAAACGGCATTGCGGTAGCCTCCCACCATGTGCTCTCACGCCCACTGAACTTGTCCAAGGGAAGACTCACCCCTAATGCCATCCGTGATTTCGAGAACCATGCAGAAAACTACTTCTTGAATGCAAAAAATGGAGTAGCTGACACAGAAAAGGTTACAAAGATCCTGGGATGCTTCGACAGCCCCCTTGTCAATGATTGGATCTCGGTCAACCGAGGACGCCTGCGAGCGATGACGTTCGAAGAGTTCATGAGCACACTTCGCTTGCGATGGCTCCCGAAGAACTGGGAAGAAGATGTCTGCACCCAAGTCATGGGCGCACGTCTCGACCCACGACAAGCTACCTTCGAGACCTTTGCGGCCGACATCCAGACCCTAAACGTCGCATTGCGCGGAACCAGCTCACACATCGATGATGACCAAATGAGAAAACACTTGGAAGCGAATATCGATCCAGACCTGCGTAGACTTGGTCGTCGGGAGAAGGTTTCCACCATCACGGATTTCTATGCGTGGTTGGAACGAATGACCGAAATTGACGACGAACGACAATTTGATCGAAAGCGCATTGCAGACATTTGCGACGACCGGAACCGTCTCACCAAAAAACCGTACGATCCTAGCCGTAGCTCATACCAGAATCGCACAAACCTGACGCAGGGCACGGCGACGCAGGGCGCAACAACGACTCCCACTACCACCGCGAGCACATTCCCACCTAAGCTGACGGGAGAGGAGCGTCGTCTCTTACAAGAGCACGAAGGCTGTTTCAAATGTCGCGCGTTCTACGCTGGGCATCGCGCAGACAAATGCGCGATCACACTATCCGGAAAAAACTACAGAACTCTGACTGTACAGGACGCTCTCAGGGCTAAGCCGGCCGTCGGGAAAGCCAACACCCGGAGCGTTCCCGTTGGTGCCATCGCAGAGGCTTCCGCGAATGCCGACCTAGTTTTCGAACCACTTGCAGCCATCTTCCCGTCAACGTCTATGATGGCCGAGAACAGCTTCTCCGACGCGTCAGAGAACAGTCTGTCCTCGGTAGGTGATCCCGTTTCCCTGAAGTGCGATCACTTCACATGGAAATGTCACGTTAACGACCCTGCAGTTGATCTTCCAGTGAATGTGACCGCCCTGATTGATAGCGGCGCACACATGGTTTTCATCAAACCAGAGTTAGTCAAACGTCTCAAACTACCCGAGTATGCCTTGCCAAAACCAGAAGTAATCCGCGTCGCCATCGAAGGACAACCCACGATATTGTCCCACTTTGTAAAAATAATTGTCTCGTCTCATGACCGCATCTTTAAGTCTACCACTCTCCACGCTGTAATCGCGCCAGGGCTCTGCGCGCCTGTCATTCTCGGACTCCCGTTTCTTAGCAATAACAAAATTGTCTGTAATTACGCCGAACGTACTTGTCTTGTAACAGGAAATGACCCCCCATATGACCTGTTGGCCCCTTCATCATCACAAAACGATCAAGACCATCCTGACATCCTCGGCGCGATTCGGGAGAGAATCGGTTCGCTGGAGCTCGAAGCAGAGCTAACAGAGCGAGAAAAGAAAATGCGACAGCGATTTGCCGTGGTCTTTGAACCTCTGCCACACGTTGACGAGTTACCGCTAGAACCACGCGCATGTATCAGACTAAAAGACCCAAACAGTAAAATCAAAACGCGTAATTACCCATGTCCGCGCAAATGGAAAGACGCGTGGCACGACCTGCTCCAAGGGCACCTAGAAGCAGGCCGCATCAGACCCTCGTCAGCTCCCACCGGATCGGGAGCTTTCATCATCCCAAAATCTGACCCCACCGCCCCTCCACGATGGGTCAACGACTATCGGCAACTGAACACAAACACGGTCACAGATAGCTTCCCAATCCCACGGGTCACAGAGATCCTCGCGGATATTGCCTGCGGGAAGTACTTCGCATCTATTGACATGACCAACAGTTTTTTCCAGACTCGCATGCGAGACGAAGACATCGCCTTAACGGCGGTCAATACACCGTGGGGACTATACGAGTGGGTAGTCATGCCCATGGGAATCAAAAACGCGCCTGCGATTCACCAGAGGAGAGTCTCCACGGCGCTCCGCCCACTAATTGGAAAGATCTGCCACGCATACATCGACAATATTGCAGTCTGGTCAAACACGCTCGAAGAACACGAGCGGAACGTTGCGACAATCCTACAAACACTCGCGGATCACAAGTTATACTGTAACCCAAACAAAACCAAGCTATTCCGTACAGAAATTCGTTTCCTCGGCCATAGGATCTCTGCGAGGGGAATTGAGGCTGACGAAGGGAAGGCAGACCGGGTGAAAAACTGGCCCAGACCAACGTCGGCAAAACAGGTACGGGGGTTCCTCGGACTAGTCCGCTACCTCGCTGCGTTCATCCCAAAACTGGCCGATGAGACGTCGGTACTAGATACGTTGACACGAAAGGAATGCGACAAACATTTCCCAGAATGGACAGCGAAGCACCAACAAGCTTTCGACAACATCAAAAAATTGGTGATGTCCACAGACTGCCTAACGACAATTGATCCGTCACTTATGCCAGATTTCAAAATATTCGTGACGACGGACGCGAGCGACACAGGTTCCGGTGCCATCCTCGCGTTTGGAAAAACCTACGAGACGGCACGACCGGTCGCTTACGATTCCCGCTCGTTCAAAGGGGCCGAACTAAACTACCCCGTACACGAGAAAGAACTGCTTGCAATTGTACGAGCGCTTGCCAAGTGGCGCTCCGAACTGCTCGGGTACGAGTTCCAAGTTTGGACGGACCACCGTACCCTCGAACATTTCCACACCCAACGGGAACTTTCCCGTCGACAAGCACGATGGATGGAGCAAATGTCTCAGTACGATGCCACAATACATTACTTACCGGGAGACAAGAATTGCGCAGCGGACGCCCTGTCGCGTCTCCCTGACACGACTGTTAATCTGCTCGCCGCGACTCTGAGCCCTGGACGGGAACACATATCGTCCCGATTCGAACTGGAGGATGCAATCTTGGACGAGATTAGAATTGGGTACGCAGATGACCCATTCACACAGAAACTCAGGAAGGCCGCTGCGGGAATGTCAAACGTTCGCGAAGAAAACGGCTTCTGGTTCATCGACGAAAGACTGGTGGTCCCGAAACGCCCAAACATCCGGGAAACACTTTTCAGGTTGGCTCACGACAACCTCGGTCATTTCGGGGCACCAAAGACGTACGGGGCACTCCGCGAAGGGTACTACTGGCCGAACATGCGGCGAGACCTCGAGGAGGGCTACATCCCCGGATGCGCCGATTGTCAGCGAAACAAGGCAAAAACGACAAGGCCAATCGGGCCCCTGCACCCACTACCGGTACCGGATGCACGTTGCGACTCGGTCGCGATTGACTTCATCGGACCACTACCAAAGGATGACGGTTTCGACACCATCATCACGTTCACGGACCGGCTGGGGTCCGAAATTCGTTTGATCCCCACCGTCTCCACGTTAACGGCAGAACAGCTGGCTGATATATTCTTCACCAGGTGGTATTGCGAAAACGGCCTCCCATTAGAAATTGTCTCCGACCGTGACAAGCTCTTTCTAGCCCGCTTTTGGAAACGGCTGCATAAGCTCACCGGGATCAAGTTGAAGATGTCATCCGGATACCACCCGGAGACAGACGGATCAAGCGAGCGAACAAACAAGACGGTTATCCAGTGCATCCGTTACGCGGTCGAGCGGGATCAAAAGGGCTGGGCGCACGCCCTGCCGAAGATCCGTTTCGACATCATGAACACGATCAATGCGTCAACTGGGCTCACCCCATTCCAGCTCCGGTTCGGTAAAACCCCGCGCATATTACCACCAATAGTATCGGGGGCAGCTGCCATGGAACCGCTGGACGTCACTGTCCAGGATATCGCAAAGCGTATGACGGGGTTGGAAATGGAGGCACAGGACGCGTTACTCTGCGCAAAAGTCACCCAGGCAAGCCATGCGAACGCACATCGCGACCTGCGTTTCCCCTTCAACGTCGGGGACCGCGTCGTGCTCTCCACCCTGCACCGGCGGAGGGAGTACAAATCGACTGACTCACACCGTGCAGCTAAGTTCATGCCACGCTTTGATGGACCATATGACATAGTGGCGATTGACGAAGCTCATTCGACAGTAACACTGGACCTGCCCGACAAGCCTAATATTTTCCCCGTGTTCCACACCTCGGAAATCCGCCCGTTCACGGAGAACGATGACACACTGTTCCCACAACGCGCACTTATCCCGCCAGACCCCGTAACAATTGACGGCCATGATGAGTTCTTCATAGACAAGATCGTCGACCAACGTCGACGGGGCCGAGGAATACAATACCGCGTGCGGTGGCGAGGCGAAGGTCCGGAAGGCGACAAGTGGCTCCCGGCAAAGGAGCTTGAAGATTGCGAAGCGCTGGACAAGTGGCTTAAACTACAAGACCACCCAAACCCACAAGACGCGTCGCAGACTGTAGCCTTTTCATAGATGATCTTCCCTTGCTGCCGGTAGCTTTCCCCACAGGGGTTTTGACGCACCCGAGCTTGCACATTCGCACCCCCCCCCTATTGCTTATATTACCATCTTTTTCTTTCACACCGGGGAGGGGTGTAAGTATATCTTACACAAACACGCTCCGATCACGCTGATCGTCGAGCTCTTCTAATTCATCACACGCCAGATCTCAAGAGTGTTTCAGATACGCACTCTAGAGAATAGGGACTTGGAGATCAGTTAAATAGGACGACCTCAAGCGATGGTCGTCCAGCGCTCCTTTTCCCCCCTTCTTTCTTAGTCTTTATCTTATCTCGCATACGCCCATCATCTCTGTTACTCTTGTGATCCCTCCTTGTCACTAAAGGAATATATGTTGTTCCTTACTCCGTCCCTGTCTCGATCTGAGTGGCACCAGCCCCCACTGGCGTTACAACTAGTTCTTTATACAATTGACGAGGAGCTTTGAAGCTCCTCCTAAACGTAAGGTACCCAGTAGCGATAGTAGCTCGAACCCTACTACGACTATCCTAGGAACGAGTCACAAGTCCGATGCGATATACATGTGATAACAGCCCTAAGGCTGACTGAGACGACTGTCCCTGACTAATACTAGGGTACTAGTCAGAACCCCACGAGTCCGCAGTCCGTACCGATGAGTCCGATCGCAACATCACCCCCTCCTTAGGTGCGACGTCCCGACGCTCCGAAGCCCTCCTCCTCGTACCTGATCCTGGTGCGCTGCGGCTGCTGGGTGGTCCTCTTACCCCTACGCGTCTTCTTCTTCGTCAGCTCGTGATCCACCATGGTGCCCGCCTCGTCCTCGATGCGCTCCATCGCATTGGCCATCTCCAGGCGGCGGCGGCTGGCCGTCGTCTTCCCAGCGATCTCCCCCAGGGCGGCGATGAGGTCGTCGACCCGCTGGTTGAGGCGTTCCTCCTCACGCGTCGCGGCGCGGTAGCGGTGGACCTCCGCTGTGAGGGAGGGGTCGTGGATGGCGTCGAGGCAGCGGTCGACGCGCGCCCGGTCTTCGAAGGCCTCGGTGAAGAGGACCATGTCGTGATTCGGGTAGATGGGCTTCCCGCCGTAGGTGAAGCGGGGCGCGGCGTAAAGAGGGCGCGCGTAGACCTTGTCCGACTCGTCGATGATGCCCACGACCAGGGGGTCCGGCCCCATGATCACCTGGACGTAGCGGGCCTCGCGCTCAACCCCGTCGGGGGAGATGATGCGGAACGGTATGTAATCCGTCCCCTGGTTGGCCTTGAAGCCAGTGGGGACGCGTGTGTTGATGGCGACGGAAGGTTGGTGGGCTGTGGGGCCCATGACTCCGAGATCCCGCTTGTACATGGGGGAGCCGTCAGTGTTGAGGGAGTAGGGAGTCTCGCGTGGGTCGTCAGTATCTGTGGTGGAGCGAATGAGGGGGTGCGTAGCTGGGTAGTCGCTGGCAGCATCCTCGGCCAGACCCCAGTCCGCATCAAGAGGCGCTGATGCCTCAACTCCTGCTGCCGCCGCTGCGCCCTCCGCAGTTGCTCGTCCCTCCACTCCTTCACGATCTCCTTCCATGGCCGCGCGGGCCCGAACTCCGCGTGGTACCTCGACAGGTTCAGTGTCACTGTGTCTGTCAAGGTGTCGAATGAGGCTATCTGGCGCCTCGCTGTTGAGTACGGCGCGCTCCTCCTCTGCCGAGACGTCGCAGTCGGCGGTGAGAGGTTGCGCACCGGGGGAGTCGGTGACGCCCCCGATGGTTGGGTCGGGGAAGGTTCGGAGGACAGCGATGGCATCCTCGCGGGTCGCGGGCCCATGGGAGGTGACGAGGCCCTCGACGACGGTGTCGATGGTGGACTGCGACGGGAGTGAACAAGAAGACATTGTGCGGAGGTAGACAGTTTGAGAGGATGTAGCAGTAGTTGCTGAGGGACTTAGCTCGTAGCGAAGCCCCCTTATATGCGTTTCCTGTGTGGGGTTCAGCGCTTTGAAGTCCTTGATGGCCTGGTTGGCGAATACTTCGCTCCGATCGACCCACTGATTCTCCGAGTCGGGGTACCCCTTCCATTTCACGAGGTACTGGAGTTTCCGTGTTCTTCCAAACCTTCGCGAGTCTAGAATCTTCTCGACCTCGTATTCCTCTTCTCCGTCTACCAAATCTGGTGGTGGGCGCTGGTAGTTTGGCCCATGTGTCGCCGTCTCGTGATATCTGGTGAGAAGATCGGTGTGGAATACCGGGTGGATGCTCCACTGCGTGGGAAGTTCTAGGCGATAATTGACTGGGGACATCACCTGTGCGACCTTAAAGGGGCCGTGTCTCTTGGGTGCAAGCTTCGCGGTTGGCTGATTGGTCCGTAGGTGGCGTCCTTCTAACCACACGAGGTCACCTTCTTTGTATTTGGGCGTGTCTTTGTGTTTAACCCATGACTTTTGTGCCTTGATGAGGAGCGCTTTAGCCTGTGCTCTGGCCTCTTGGAACTGATCTATTCTCAGCGCTACCTGGGGTATGGGCGACGGTCTATCGATCCAATCAGCGCGCAGGTTGTACCCCATTAGGAGGTAGAAGGGGGACTTCCTTGTGGTCTCGTGGGGCCAGTTGTTGTGCGTGAATTCCGCTATAGGGAGGTACGCTGCCCAGTTATCTTGCCGCTCATTAGTCCAGAAGCGGAGGTACTGTTCGAGCCACTGGTTAGTTTGTTCGGACTGTCCGTCCGTCCGAGGGTGGTAGGCGGTGGAGACGTTTTGTGAAATCCCCAGGATCTTACACAGTTCCCTTGTGAACCGGGATGCGAAGCGTGGGTCTCTGTCGCTGATTACCTTGGAGGGGAGTCCGAATCGCAAGAAGACGTGCTTAGCGTATAAGGCGGCAGTTCCCTCCGCTGTGATCTCCTCCTGGCAAGGGATGAAGACGGCCGCTTTGGTACAGTCGTGGTCCGTGATGGTGAGGATCGAATCGAATCCTTGAGACTGGGGGAGTTTGGTGATGAAGTCTAGCGCAATGGTTTCAAAGGGGAGCGCTTCGGGGTTTGGATAGATTGGGGACAGTGGTGCGCGGGTTGGTCGGTTGTTTGCCTTGTGCCTTTGACAGTCGGCGCACCCTTTAACATAGTCCAGTACATCTTGGATGAGGTTCGGCCACCAGTAGGATCGTCCGACTAACTGCGCGGTTTTGTTAATACCCGGGTGTCCATAGACTGGTGGTGTATGGTGAGCAGAAATGATACTTCTCTTGTCATACAGTCCGCCTGTTACCACTCATCTCCCTTCTTTGTACCAAGTGCCCTCGATCTTCTTCAGCCGATGTGCGTTTACCCATGGGCGGAGATAGTTTTCGTCCTGGTGGTACGTTGCGTCTGGTCGTTCCATCTCTCCAGGTTCGATTGTCAGGGTGTTTGGCATGATCGTCTCAACTTGTGTGGCTCGTACAAAGAGTGCATCGGGGAGGACTGTTACATCCTTGTTGTTGTCGTCTCCTTGGTCGTAGTCTGGTCGTCGGGAGAGCGCATCTGCCCTTCCATTGGCCGTGCCTTTGATGTGGTGAATCTCAAAGTTGTATTCGGATAGTTCTTGTACTTCCCTTGCGATGCGTCTGCTTATCCTCTGTGGTGATCTCCAATATTGCAGATTGAGGTGGTCGGAGAATACTTTGGTCTTGTGTGGCGAGCCTGCGAGCAGGGGCCTCCAGTGGCGGAAGGCTTTGACGATGGCCAGTAACTCTAGGTCGTAGATGTCGTAGTTGCGCTCTGCTTCATTCAATGTCGCCGAGTAGTAGCCTATGGGATGTCGTGTTACGTTCCTTCCGGGACGTATCAATCCGACTTGGATTAGGGACCGGTTTGCTGAGGTTTGAGGCCAAACAGAGGCAGCGACGATACAGAAGTCGAGAATGATGAAGGAGAAGTCGGCGTACGACTTATAGCGGAAAGCTGATGACGGCGAAGAGGCAAGCACACACACAGGGACTAGGAGCTAAGGCGCAGGAAATGGAAGGTATTCCTCAAGATATCAAAGCTAAGGAGTCTACACGCAGACGTCCTTCTACTTATACACAAGGGATGGAGCTTTGAAGCCCAGCAACCCTAATACACAGCCACGAACCCTAATACAAGTGTCCAATGGCATAAGGCTCTCGATCAATCATCAGTCAGCAGTCACATCAGTCACGAGTCACGATCTGCATCACACGCTATCGGCCGGTCCGGGCACAAGCTCATCCGGACCCTTCTGGACAAGTCGAGGCAGGCCACGTGCCAGGGTCACGTGACGGCCGTCTTCCACTCCTCTACTCTGGCGAGGGACTCACATCGCGGTACGTCTGGTCGCCATTCTTCACCCAGTCTAGCAACTCTTCCTTGGTTGTGACGCTGTACGCGTGGCTATCCTCCTCGCGGGGGTACTCCAGAGGCTCAAACGCAACATGTCGCTTGCCGTCTTCTTTGCGTTGCAGGAGTACAGCGCCTACTGCGAAGCCTGATGCGTCAACCTCCAGCTCGAATGGTTCCTCTTGATCCGGGTGTGCCAGGACTGGTTCACTCGTGACCAGTGTCTTAAGCTTCTCAAAGGCGTCCGCCTCTGCTTGTCCCCACTGCCACTCTACGTCTTTCCTCGTTAATCTGTTTAGTGGGCGTGCATGTGTGGCAAACCCTTTGATGAAGAGGCGGTAGAAGTTGCAGAAGCCGAGAAAAGATCGGACCTGTTTGACTGTGGTAGGCGTCGGCCAGTTGCGGATGCCTGCGACTTTGAGTGGGTCCATGCGAGTCACCCCCTTCTCAAGGATTACCCCCAGGTAATCGATGGACGGGGCGCCAAAGACGCATTTCTCTGGTTTGAAGAACAGGTGGTTGGTCCTTGCGATCTGGAGTATGTCACGTACCGCTGCGATGTGGCCCGTCATGCCACTGCGTGAGGCGATGCCAATATCGTCCATGTATACTCGAATGGTGGTACCCAGTGGCTCATGCTTCAGAATGGCGGGGGCGCAGAGGTAGTCCATCATTTCTTGGAAGGTGGCCGGTGAGTTGGTGAGGCCAAAGTACATGACCCGCGGTTCAAAGAACCCGCGGCGGGTTTTGAACGCAGCCTTCCCCTCGTCGCCAGGCTTGATGCGGACGTTGTTATACCCCGTGCGGACATCGAGTTTGGTGTAGATGTCCGCGTTCCCCAGGTCCGTGATGAGTTCTTGGATGAGCGGGAGGGGATATTGGTTACGCACGGTGAACGAGTTAATCTTCCGGTAGTCCTGGACGGGTCGGAGCTTCCCATCCTTTTTCTTGACAAAGAAGAAGGGCGAGGCATAGGGGGACTTCGATGGTCGGATGTATCCCTTCGCCAGTTGCTCGTCTAGGAATACCTGGAGGGCTGCGTCTTCATCACATGACATGGGGTAGATCTTGCAGTTGATAGCGTCTGGTGCATCTTTCTTGAATTCGATGGCGTGGTCCCAGGGCCGCGAGGGTGGGAATCAGTGGGATTCCTTCTCGCTAAACACCTCTGCGAAGTCCTCGTACTCTTTTGGTATTTCGGTGGTGGTGGTGAACTGCTGTGCCTTGATAGCCAGATCCGTGGCGATGGAACGTGCTCTGACTGTTTCCCATTCGCCGTAGAGCTCCTGTATCGCGTGGTGCTTTTCTTCTTCGCTGAACTCTTCGGTAGGGGCGAACGCGATGGTTACTCCTCTGTTCGTGGGGTGTGTGGTACGAAGGACCACAGGATATGCGTCCTCTTTGATGACTGCGTGTTGCCAGCTAATCTGCGGTTCATAGGCGGCTAGCCAGGGGTAGCCGAGGACGATTTCCTCGTTTCCTGTGTCGGTGAGCAGGAATCTCATTGTTTTGTGGGTTCCTTTTGTAACGCCGCCACTGGCGTAAGTCCGACTTGGACAGCGAAAGGGCGTTTCAACGACTTAGCGAATTCTCGCGACTCGATAGTCACGTGACACGAATACACGGCTTCCGAATGCACGTGATCGTAAGGAGCACTAGGGCGTATTCCACTAGGCGTTCGTGAAGGTCGACTTGCTCTACTAGAGGCAAGCGAGCGAGAAAGCAGACACTCAGAAGGAGCACAAGGAGAGGATGGATGATGGCGATTGAAGAAGACCAGAATGAGGACTTCTGGTCTTTGCGGTGTACTACTTATACATGACTGAGGCAGCTTTAAAGCTCCTCCCGAATCCGAGTAACTAGTAGCGTAAGTAGCTCGAACTAGGGAACGTCACGGGTTTGTAAACCCGTGCGGGTACCCGGGTATGGGTTTGGCGGGTGCGGGTGCGGGTCTCGGTTGAGATACCCGGGAAAAAACCGTACCCGCACAACGGGTACGGCGGGTATTTTCAAGGAACCACTACCACTAGCATTACAACTTGAATGACCGCTAGCGTACATTAACTATGCCAAAAGAGATATTCAACTACCAGTCTACCATTACAATAGCCTATCCCCCAACTCCGTCAAACTTTCCAACACTCTCACAATGCAACTTGGACAGCGAAAACGGAAGGTGGCTTCTCGAATTACCGACGAGAACTTTGTAGGTGCAGACAGTAACGCAGTCACAAAGCGCCTTAAGCGCTCTGCTGACGCTGCTCGGGCGGCGGCTGTAAAACCTCGGAAAAGACAGGTATCAGTCGAGGACATCGAGGACGAGGACGATACTACACCAGTCAATGAGCAACCAAAAAAAGCGAATGCCCTTCTTGAGGCTGTCAGCACGCGTGACAGTGTCGACCCACTGGATAACGATCCAGTCTCAGTACCCGACGACCCCACAGACGACGACGACGACGAGCTAGCTAAACCTGTTGAGACCGCAGAAGGACAACGCAGTGAGTCAAACAAAGTCGGAAAGCTAAACATTAGCTCACCTGATTTCCCATCAGAACGACTATCTGTCGAATGGGTTTCTCAGGTCTACGCGTTCTTCGAGCCAACCCCATCCATTGAAATGGTTGATGGGCGCCGTCTCCACGAGTTTATGTGTACTGCATCGAATTGTAAGGGACGCGGCAAAAACCCGAGAGTGGTCCGACGTTACCTCGATACAACCGATCGTAACTCGACAGGAAATCTTCGCAAGCACGCACGACTGTGTTGGGGAGACGAGATCTTGCGTAATGCAGATAAGTGCGGCGACATAAGCAGCGTTCGGGAAGGGTTAGAAAATGTCAAGAAGCGAAAAGATGGATCACTCACTGCGACCTTTGAGTGGAAGGGAAATGGACGCGTTACTTTTTCTCATCGCCAACACGATAAGGTCCAAACCAGGTTCGTGGTAATCAATAACCATCTAACTATCTAATATGGAGCTCAGGGCCGAAATTGTGCGCTGGGTATCGGAAAGCATGCGACCTTTTTCCATCGTCAGCGATCGAGGGTTTCAATGCCTCATGAAGACGGGTAGACCCGAATATTACATACCTTCTGTTGCCACTGTCTCGCGTGATGTCAAGGAGGTGTTCAAAAAGGTCCGGAGTAGGATTGCGAAAATGCTCCAGGTGAGGTCTTGGTTAGCGATACGATGTCATATGCCAAACCAACTGACTCACCTATCTAGAAACACAACGGAACCCTCAGCTTTGGGACAGACGCGTGGACTTCGCCTAACCACAAGGCGTATGTTGCTGTGACTGTCCACTTTGAACAGAACGGAAAGTCGATGTGTCTTCTGCTTGACCTCGTTGAGGTCGCAAAGTCCCATTCTGGCGCGAATCTCGCATCGGCGTTCGCAAAAATCCTGGCAGACTTTGGGATAGCACACAAGGTAAGCTTTCTATGTCATTTGATAATAAAAAAGCGACTTACCGTGAGCTTGCACATCAGATCCTCAGCGTTACATGCGATAACGCGTCACCGAACGACGTGATGGTTGATGTACTTGCTGACCTAGTTGTCGCATTTCCAGGTGCCGCGAATCGAACCCGTTGCTTCACACATATCTTGAACCTAGTCGTGAAGGTAATTCTTCGCCAATTTGACATGCCAAAAGCAAGGGCGGACAAAGCGCCCGATGCGGCACTGGTGGACCTTGCAGGGGAAATCGAGATGGAGGGAGAAGAAATGGATAAGAGAGGTGATGGAAACGAGGATGACGACGACAGAGAGGAGGGATGGGTTGATCCACGCGAAGGGATGTCACAGAAGGATCAAGACGAGCTCGATGCAACGGTGCGTCCAGTGCGGCTGGTACTGGTAAAGGTAAGTTCAAACTCAGCTCAACAAACCGAAACCGATACTCACAGTAGTCCAACTGAGTTTAGCTACGAAAACTGGCGTACGCGATCAAGAACTCCACAACAGTCCTGCTCCCTCGCTGGATTCAGCTCATTGAAGATCTCATGGATGATGGTAGCCCTTCTGACGCCCTTGCCGTTCGGATGATGCCGCGTGATGTCGCAACACGCTGGAATTCGACATACGACATGCTCGTATTTGCTCTCGAATATCGCACGGTAATTGACGAAATTGCCGGTGACAGGGACATGAGAAAGTACGAGCTAGATGAGGAGGAATGGGGGCTTGCTCAACAGCTGTGCGATGTATTGGGGGTATGTCGCGCTGATCGTTTTCCCCATTCCTGCCGCTCACCCTATCCCAGCTATTCAAGGACGCAACGATTTTCTTTTCGCGTTCAACGCCAAACCTTGCCACTGTGATCCCCGCAATGGATCACATCGATACACATCTTGCCACTGCGAGCCAGGACCCTAAGTACTCGTCTGCCATTCGCGCTTCGCTAACACTTGGAAAAGCTCACCTCAACAAGTACTACAACATGACCGATGACTCGGAAGTGTACCGAATAGTCATGAGTGAGTACACTTCCCTTGATCGTTCATTCTTTTATGATCCTGTTGAACACTGGCAGTCTTACACCCACGGCACAAACTTCAATATTTCCGCAACGCCAACTGGGACGAGACGTGGATCGTCACCGCAACTGAAATTGTCCGCGATGAGTTTTTGCGAGCATATGCGGCCCTCCCCATCGACGAGGCTATTGCTTGCACGCAGGATGTACGTATTACGCGTACTACAGTATCTTTTTCCCTCTCACTTCAAACCTTTTTAGACTACTACGCCCACCACTACTAGTAGCAAAACGAACATCTTCGACGATCTTCCATCGACCTCTGCCCGCCGCCTCACTTCCGAGCTCAAGAACGAACTCCAAGAATACCTTCGCTATCCTGTCGAAAATGTCAAGGACGCATCCGCGTGGTGGGTCAAGAATCGAGCAGTCTACCCCCGCCTCTCTCGGATGGCATTAGACTACTTGTCGATACCGGGTAAGTTACATCATTAAGTCTCCCATACCTGATCTGACAATCCCTATAGCTACTTCAGTTGACGTTGAACGAGTCTTCAGCAAGGGAAGACTCGTTCTGTCCCACGTTCGAAATCGACTCTCGGTGGAGTCCACGCGTGCATCGATGTGTCTTGGTGCTTGGAGTAGGATGGGTTTGGTGAAGGACAGGGATGTACTGGACGCGGCGAAACTTCCCGATGTACAAGGGTGCGAGGCGGAGCTAGATAGTGGCTGGGATGATGTTTCTGAGTAGTACAGTACTGATGTCGAACGCTCTGAGCCCCCGTTGTAAGGGCTGCGTACAATTTGTTAACGCCACGCCAACCCGCAGTGCCAACCCGCACGGGTTTTCATACCCGCACAACCCGTAAGTACCCATACCCGTAGCGACTGGGACCCATACCCGTGACCCCGGGTACGGGTTTTACACGGGTGCGGGTACGGGTAAGGCCCGAGTGACCCACGGGTTACCCGTGACGAACACTAGCTCGAACCCTACTACCGCTACTACTAGGAATGAGTCATAGCATCACTACAAACATGTGATACTACGACGGCTGACTGATGCGAGTCCATGACTGATTACTACTTACTAAGGTAGTCATCACCGTATAGTAAGCGTCCACAAGCCGAATCGTGACACCTTTGGTCTGGACATCGAGGTCTACACAGTGTGTGATTAGCCCTGCTTTATTTTCTGAGTTATCGATGTTCCATATCTTTTTGGGGGTCTCCAGTTCCTGGAGACCGATCCCCATCCGCTTGGCAAACGCGGGTTTAATGAAGCTGTCTGTGGCCCCGGAGTCCACTAGTGCTTTTACTTCGGCCATGTTGTAACTCGTTCGAACGGAGACTGGGATTCTTAACGATCGAAAGCGTGTGATGATTACAGAATTACAACGAAGCGCCCTCACCCAGGCCGACGGGTTCAGGCGTTTTGAAAACCCTCCTTCCCCCACAGATCTTGAAGGACCAGGTCTTTTACTTCATCCGAGGCTCCAGCCACTCCCTGAAGCCATTCCTGCGCCTGTTGCTGCGGGGTCATTGCCGCGCGTGCTTCGACCCTCGGTTCTTGCGCATAATAGTCTGTTTCTGACCTCCGATTGCTGCTGCCTGATACGGTGTCTCGATTCTGCGGACAATAGCGACTGAAGTGTCCCTTTTGGTTGCAGGTATAACAGATGACTTCCCTTGCGTCTCGGGGTAGCCCCCTTCCTCTGCCTCGCATTCTGGGTCCTCCTCTTGGCGGATAGGGTGGCCGTTGTTGGTTGCCGAGTATAAATTCGGCCCCGGCGAGCCTTCCTTGAGTGCCTTCGGTTTCTGTTCCTCGTGCCCTTGTCCGGTCTGCCGAAGTGTCCATGGCGTTGGGGTTTTGCTGATGGGGCAGGTTCCTTGGTGCCCACCCGCTTTGTGGGGGTCCCCAGGTGCTGGGACGCGAAGTAGTCTTTGGGACGGACGGTTTTATCGAGTTGAGACGTGCCTGTAGGTGCAGATACTGCTGCTGCTTCTTCATCGCCGCTTGTTTCCATGCCTCGAACGTAGTTGGTTCATACTGTTCGTAGACCTTGGTGAACAGCCCCTTTGGCAGTCCTGCCGTAAATAGATCTATCGTTTGAGGGGCGTCGAGGTTGTAGTCAGCCTGTCGAGCAAGATGTTCAAAGGTGGCTACATAGCTGTCAATATCTCCGTCCTTCATGTGGACCCCTTTGCGTAGTTCTGCCTGCGCCTGTTCCTTCTCCATGGTGTTCGAGAATCATCTGTTAAAGGCACGAAGGGTTTCTTCCCAGAGGCGTCGGGTGTGTTCGGGGAAGCTGGCTTCCGTCTGGCGCATTAGCCAGTCGGTCATGTACATTACCCACTCGTTGACTAGATCTCCCTAGATGTATCCGAGGAAGAGGAGGGATCGGCGGTAGTAGTTGCGCATAATGTCGCTTGTGCTGTTAACCCCTTGGTAGAGGTTCCACTGCGCCCTGAACTGTAGGGCCTTGGTGCGGTCGCCGTTGAAGACCATGGGTGTGTTACCTTGGAGCCTGTCTGAGGACCGAGGCTGGTTGCCGATGGGACCTACCCCGGGAATCTGCCTCCTCCAGGTGGTCCTGCCCCGCCTCCGTGTCCTCCACCTCCTCCTCCTGGGTAGCCTCTTCCTGGGCCTCTTCTGGGTGGTCCTCCGCCTTCGGGAGGGTCTGGTTCATCGGGTCCGATGGCCCTCATCAGAGCTGCATCGTCTGCAGTCATCCGATGCCCCGTATCTGGGTGAATAGGGAGTAGGTCTTCGGGAACCCCGTCGTGTGGTTGTTGTATGGGGTCTACCTGAAGCGCGTACGTTGGTTCTAACTGTGTGGTTGTCATCTCGTCTGGTGGGTGAACCACTATGTGCTCAGCTTGTGGTACTTCGTCGAGCGTAATTCCTGCAGCTCGGTTTGCGAGGTTGGTGAGCTCTTCCTGTTCCTCTGCGTTTACCTGTGAGAGGTGATCTTCTTCGGACTCCTCGTCGCTTTGTTCTGACTCAGAGTCTCCTTCTTCTGTGGTGCTTGTGACGATCGCGCCGTCGGTAGGTCCTACCCTCTCTAGGGGGACTACTTCGCTCTCTAGGATGTCGCAACGATACTCGTGCGTTGTTGGCCGGACTACTGTTCGTACTCCTGTGTCGTTTGTGGCAAGTATGCACCAGCAAGTGTGCTAGAAGCTGAACTCAACTGGGTAGTAGCGACTTGGCCGATTGGGGAAGTCGACGAAATATCCTGTCTCTCCTCTGTGCGTCCTCCACCTGGCAGCCTTCAAATAGCGCGTGGGGACGTTTCGTTCTCCTCTACTGGGGATGATATATGATTGGACTTGGTTCCAGCCCCACCGATCGCCGGTTGTGGGCGCCACTGTGTCGTTCGTGTAGGGTGTAGCTTGGTCTTAATGTTGCGTCAGGCCTGTCCTGACGGTGCTCGACTTGAGCGATGACAGAGTGGCTTGATGTGCGGAGAACGACTTAGCGAATATGGATACATGTCCTGAGCAGGAACGCGATCGGCTCGAGCACTGGGGCGAAGTCCACCAGGCATATATGTTGTCGGGCGATCTGCTCTGCAAGAGCCAGACGCGCTAGCAGACAGAGAAAGAGAAGGAAGCAGACAGAGAGAGGTGAGACGAGGAAGGAACTAATGATTCAAGAAGACCAAGCTGGAGAGCTCGGTCTTCGTCCTACTAGTTCTTTATACAATTGACGAGGAGCTTTGAAGCTCCTCCTAAATGTAAGGTACCCAGTAGCGATAGTAGCTCGAACCCTACTACGACTATCCTAGGAACGAGTCACAAGTCCGATGCGATATACATGTGATAACAGCCCTAAGGCTGACTGAGACGACTGTCCCTGACTAATACTAGGGTAGTCAGAACCCCACGAGTCCGCAGTCCGTACCGATGAGTCCAATCGCAACATGTTTGTGCGAATGGGGGGACCGCGCAGGAACCCCCCCCCCCTTCTTGCCACTTGCCCCCGTTTTCGCACAAAGGGGGCACCGGTGCCCCCCGCGCAGGCGAACGGATGGGGCGTGGAATGGAAGGGGAGTGTGCACGCATGAACGGTAAGTGGGGTGCGCACCCCTTCGTGCCCACCTTTGTGCAGAACGGAGGGCCGGGGTGGCGCACCAACTGAGCGGGGGGCTCCACGCGACTGGGAGGAGGTGCACCACCCCGCCCAGATTTCCGCACAGGGGCGACACATGAACGAGGAGGGGGCACGCAGAATGGCACGCGCGCACCTCGTTTGCTAGGGGGGTTCGCCTTGGACAAAAAAGAGGTCTATAGTTTATGTAATTTTTATTAGCTAATAAATATATTTATGTGTTTCTCATGATTACAGAGGTCAACTGAGCTTTGTAACATTATCTATTAGCTAATAGTGTTCTGAAATTCTTTGGCTGGTGCGCAACACTTTGTTTACGTGTTATTTGGTTCTATTTACTCTAGAAATAAAATAACTTGAAAACCGAAGAAATCGGAGTTTAAAAATGAGTGGCGCAGAAACGGTCAGCACGGCTCGGACCGTGGGAATGATGTGTTGGACGGTGCTTGACTTGCAAGAAACATCACATAATACATCACGTGACATGTTAGGGGTGGGGTTGAGGTAGGCCAGTTACAAGTGTCATGCCGGGTTGAAGTGGGAATTACCTAACAATCCGGACAACGTCCACATGTACAAAGCCAACCCACTACTGCTAAACAGTTATGACGCTGTTGCAATGACTTGTAAACATGTACAAACATCAGCAATCCATGATCCTCTATGTAGTGCTACGGTAGCGCTACAGTAGCTCCATAGCATCTGTAGCAGCATAGCAACGTTTATGTTGTATGTAGTTCTACTGTAGTTTTACTGTAGTACCAGGCCTACTACCATAGTTCTACTGTAGTACCAGGCCTGCTACTGTAGTTCTACTGTAGTACAAGGCCTACTACCATAGTTCTACTGTAGTACAAGGCCTACTACCATAGTTCTACTGTAGTACCAGGCCTGCTACTGTAGTTCTACTGTAGTACCAGGCCTACTACCATAGCCTTACTGTAGTCTACCATAATTTCATACTCAGTTCTCAGTCAGACAATATTCATGCAGAATAAAGGTTAAATATATATATTTATGAGTATACACAACTACAAATACAACAATACACTATGGGAGCCAGATGCCGCAGCGACAGGGTGGTGGAGTGGCAATAGTGTTGAGGTGGCAGTGGCGCCGGGGCCGGCGTGTGGTGACAGGGTGGGCACAGGGCGTGGCAGTGACGGCTGAGTCGGGACGGCGCCGGTGGGCGTGGTTGAGGCGTGTGGTGTCGGTGGGGTCGTAGCGGATCGGAGTGGCAGTGGCGACCAAGTCGGGGCAGCGGCGATGGCAGAGTCCTGTACCAGTTGAGATGAGAAAGAAAAAAAGAAGAAAAAATAGAGAACTTATCTGAGCGGCGCCGACGTGGCAGTAGCGGCCGAGTCGAGACGGCGCCAGTGTACGTGGCGCCATCGCGTGCCTGTCGAGGTGGGGCCGGGGTGCTGGTTGACGTCGCCGAGGTGGGTGGCGGCGCAGACGAGGTGGTGACGAGTGGGAATGGCGTTGTGTTGGGGCGGGGCGGGGTTAGCGCTGTCGAGGTAGCGGCGGCGGCGGCATTGTGACGGTCGAGGTAGTGATAGCGGTCATGACGAGGCGGTCGAGGCGGTGGTAGGGGTCGTGACGAGACGGCCGCGCTGTGGCGACCGCTGAGTCGCTGGGTGGAGGCGGGGGTGGCAGCCGTGTCGAAGCGGCGGCAGCGTAGCGACGTCGAGGTGCGGACGATGGCCGCGTCGAGACGGCGGGGTCTTAAGGGGTGCTGAGGTGGCAGGTGCGGGTGCGGCGGTTTTGAGGTGACGACGGAGTTGCTGCGCCTGGGTGGAAAGTGAGGATGAGAAATAAAAAGAAAAAACAGCTTACCTTAGAACAAGAGCCGCGAGACGGCGGCAGTGGGTTTTAAATTGCGTGCATATGGGTGAGGTGGGGGCGCCGAGGTGGTCTGATGACATGGCTGCCTCTGTCCTGCGACCGCCCGATCAGAGGTAAAGGATATAAAAAAAATTTACTCAGCTTTGGCTGCGAGATTGTGAAGATGAGTGCAACTTGAAGGCGACGTATGAGGGATGGGAGGAAGGAAGGGGAAGAAGGGTGGGTTCGAGTTCGAATTTCGAACAAGTGGCGCACTTCCCCACGCCACAAATTAAACTTCCGCCCGGAAGTCGCCCGTGGTCCACACCATTTTTTTTCTAAGTCAATCTAGTGTTGCTGCCAGGGCTGAGCCAATGTTCTGATATCTCAGGAAATAAAATAGATAAAATTTTGAAAATATTTATGGAGTTAGACCAGATCAGGAGCCAAGGTGTCCTCTGCCAACCCTAAGTGATCTGATCAGTAGTTTCCAACTTATTTGAACAGCTCAGTGACTAGTGCTATAGCAGCTCAAACTGGTATTGTTAGGATCTGAAGAAATAAAATAGCTAAAAATATGAAGATATTTGGGGAGGTAGAAAGTCTCAAAAGCCAAGAGTTCCTTTGCCAACTCTAAGCGATCCAATCAACTGTTCCTGAGCTATTTGGCATTAGCTGAAAGGTGTCAGCTAATACCCTTCAGCTAATGTCAAATAACTTAGGAATGGTTGATCGGATCACTTAAGGTTGGCAGAGGGTCCCTCAGCTTTCTTCAAAATACAGGTCCCTAAATATTTTCATAGTTTTAGCTATTTTATTTCAAAAAATAGAAATGCCAGCTCTGAGCTGCCATAACATTATCCCTGTTACAAATTTACAAAACCCAACCACCAAGACTGCTGAGCACCTGCAGTATGGCCTGGAGAGACTGCTGGACATGGTGGATGCTGAAGTGCACTGGGATCCCGTCCGGACAATCTTGGGCCGGCACTCTGATGACCAGCGGCGCACCACGCAACTCTGGTAGGATGAACAGACTGGGATAATCTTTGGACATCCTGGGGCTTTGCGCCCCCATTACTATACCACCCCCTTTCCCTTGACTCGGCGGCCTTCTCACCTCTGTACATTTCTCTAGTGACCATAGGACATGCCCCAGATCAAGCGTAAGCTCGCCGAGCCTGAGATCATGAGGCCCGAGCACCACACTGCACCATTCTCATCACCTCAATTTCTCACCATCCACCATGTTTCCCGCCTCGATCCCTTTTTTGTCTCATACCTATGACCTGTCATTATGGTTATATGCCTCGACTCATACCCTGTGACTCTGTGTCTTGACGACACGTTTGTATATTGCCTGATGCCTCATGATTCTCACTGATGTTTACTGTACAGACTATGCTACTGGTTTTAGTATATAATGTACAGTGTCTGGACTCAAACAATCTATCTGATTTGTGTCCTCCAAAAAACCCGTCCGCGCAAATTCTCTCTTGCTCCTTGCAAACCCAAATTCAACTCGATAACTCTTGACTTCTTCTCGCGTGCGCACTTCCAAGTGACATGTTACCTAATCAACTTGTCACATCGATTCTAGTGGTGACTCCAAGCAGCCCAAAAGACAGCCAGCAGCAGTAGGCTTAGTGCTGCTGAACTGCGCTGTGAGCCCGACTTGCAGGGGAGCCGCCAGCACTAGGATCTCGGCAGGACCGGATCGGGCCGGTGGCCCAGGGCGTTCGTCCTGCCTCAGCGCGGGCGGCCCACAGCTCTAATCTTTGGACTTGGGCCCTAGCGGTCTATTCTCATTCCCCCGTTTGCCTCAATTACCACATAGACTCATAACCATCAACTTCAGGATGTGTTTCCCAATCAAGCACGAGCACGCCGAGCCCGACGTCACAAGGGTGACACCTTATACCATTCCACACCTCGCCACCTCAATTCCTTCCCATCACCTTCGTTTCCGGCCTCGGTCTTTGTTACATACTATTCACATGCCTTGTCGTTACGACCTTACACCTCGATCCTTACCACTTGACCTCGCATCTTGATGACGCGTTCATACTCTCTTTGATCCCCCGTGATTCTGACTGACTCTTACTATACAAATTCTGCTACTGGTCTTAGTATAAAATGTATGGTGCTTGGACTCAATGTCATTATCGTTGTTCTCGAAATCCGTCCGAATTCCTCTAAGCTTTGAATCCCTCGATAAATCTCGACTTCATCTATTTCTCAATGTCTCGGCACGCGCACTCACGTGCGACGTCTTACATAACCTCATTGCACTTGCACTAAGTGCCACTGGCAGGGACACACTATGGAAGAACCTAGGCCTATGACATCATGGCCTAGTAGAACTATGGTAAGTTCTACAGTAGTACTGGGCCTGGGTACAGAAGAACTACAGTAGTAGGCCTAGATACAGTAGCACTACAGTAGCACTACAGCAGCACTACAGTAGCACTACAGAGTCTACAGTAGTACTACAGTAGTAGGACTGAGTACAGTAGCGCTACAATAGTAGACCTGAGTACAGTAGCACTACAGTAGTAGACCTGGGTACAGTAGCACTACAGTAGTAGACCTGGGTACTACAGTAGCACTACAGTAGTAGGCCTGAGTACAGTAACACTACAGTAGTAGGACTGAGTACAGTAGTGCTACAGTAGTAGGACTGAGTACAGTAGCGCTACAGTAGTAGGACTGAGTACAGTAGCGCTACAGTAGTAGGCCTGAGTACAGTAGCACTACAGTAGTAGACCTGGGTACTACAGTAGCACTACAGTAGTAGGCCTGAGTACAGTAACACTACAGTAGTAGGACTGAGTACAGTAGCGCTACAGTAGTAGGCCTGAGTACAGTAGCACTACAGTAGTAGGCCTGGGTACAGTAGCACTCCAGTAGTAGGCCTGGGTACAGTAGCACTATGGTAGCAGGCCTGGGTACTACAGTAGAACTATGGTAGTACTACATAGAACATAAACGTTGCTACCACCACCTGTGATGACTCACTGTCACTCGACAGGGAGGCACGACGGGGTTCAGAAGACCGGGGGTGGTGGAGAACTCGAGGGAGAGCGAAGGAGGCTGACTGGCTCGACGGGACTGAACTTGCAGACTTGCAAGGGATAGTAGCGCTAAGTACAAGATCGTGTCTTGTAGCTGAAGGGGTACTGTGCGCGAAGAGGAGGAAGAGGCAGGCAGGAGGATGTCACAAAGGTGGACAGTCTGAGGGACTGTCCGATATATTGCGCTAGCTTATATACCCAGAGGGATGGTCTGTGCGTAAGTTTAGGGCAGGCTTAGGGCCGCCCACGGGTGCTGCGGAATACTGCGGAATGGAACATTCCAGAGACATCCAAGAATAGTGTCCAATGAGAAAACAGAGATAATGTCGTACAACTGCTCCGCAGTCAATGACGCCATATGATGTGACTGCTCCGCAGTCCAATCAGATAAATCCAAGGAATGGTACGACTCTCAGTCGTCAGGTGACTTGATAAACGATGGGAGATCACGTGACCAATCACATGATCGTCGGAGTACAGAATTCAAACTCCGACTTCGGATTTCCCCTTTAGGAAGGTGATTACATAAGACCGGGCCGGCGCGGACCGGTCTTAGACGCCTGAGTCACGACCCAAGTTTTATAGGTTCGTGACAGTATCCCCTTTTTAACGCCGTGCTGCACCGACAGCACTGGTTGACTTTGGATAAGGGGCGCGGGGGTGGTCCTTGTGGAACTTCTGGACCAGGTCTCGGGAGTGCGTCATTCGGGATGAGGGGAGCCAGGAATTCTCAGAATCGGGGTATCCCTTCCACTTGATCAGATAAAGTATCCCTTTCTTGTTGGGTGATACTTTGGATTGCAGAACCGCTTCAACTTCATAGTGTTCGTCTTCTCCTTGGACGATCTCAGGAGGTGGTCGGGTGAAGTTTGGTCCGTGGATATCATTCTCATGATATGGAGAGATCAGGGAATTGTGGAAGACTGGATGGATGCGCCATGTCTTTGGGAGTTGGAGTTTACAGTTAACTCCCCAGGTGGTTAAGACTTTGAATGGACCATGGCGTCTTGGGGCAAGCTTGGGCTTGGGATGCGTGGTGTGGATGTTGGTTCCTTCCAACCAGACTAGGTCTCCAGACTTGAATTCTCGGGATGGGACTTGCGATTTGGAATTTCGCATGATTTCCGCCGCTACTTTTAGCGCTGCGGTGACCTTGGATCGGATTTGGTTCAGGGTTTTCAGCCGGTCTTCGGCTGCGGGGATGTTGGTCGTGAAGTGGATGTGGGGAATGAACTCGGGTTTGAACCCGTACCACACTTCAAAGGGTGATTTCTTGGTGGCACTATGTTGCCGAACATTGTGCGCGAACTCCATGAATGGGATCAACTCTGCCCAATTATCTGCTTGGAAGTTGCAGAAAACGCGAAGGTATTGCTCGAGCTCTTGATTGACTCGCTCGGTCTCTCCATCCGTCTGTGGATGGAACGCAGTTGACATGGTGGACTTGACTCCAAGTTTGCTCCAAACTTCTTGCATCACTTTAGATGCGAACTGGGGTCCTCTGTCCGAAATCACTTGTCGGGGTAGTCCGGTTCTTCGCCAGACATTTTCCAGGTATAACTTGGCAGTTTCATCAGCCGTAATAGTCTTGTTGCAGGGAGCGATGACCGTCGCTTTACTGAGGCGATCTACGACCACAAATAAAGTGTCGTAACCGAGGGACACGGGGAGATCGGTGATGAAGTCCATGGTGATGATTCCCCACACATCTGTGGGAATCGGATTGGGTTGCAGGGGTACTTGGGTTCGGGGTTTGATCTTCGTCGATTGACAGATAGCGCATCCGTCGACATAACTTTTGACGAAGGTGGACATTCCAGGCCACCAGAAGTCTCGGGATACCAGCTCATAGGTTTTCCATCTTCCTGGATGTCCTATAGCGATGTGGTCGTGGTATTGTTTAACGATATCTCTTCGTAGATGATCGTTCTTGGGAACGTAGACTTGTCCTCGGAATAAGATGACTCCATCTTCTAGGTTCCACTCTTCCAATCCTTTGGTGAGTGAATGGGGGCCGCTCTTCAAGAGGGTTTCCAACGCCATACTGACTTCTCTGTCATATGTCTGCGTGTCTCGGATTCGTTGTCGCAGGGTGGTGTCTCCTAACACCGTGATTGCTGCTCTTTGTACAGCGTTGACTTGAAAATATTTCGTATCCAGGAGCACTCGCTTTTCATCTTCATCCGCTATCCCCTTTTTATGATCTGGATGCCTGGACAGAGCATCAGACTTGTTCTGACTGCCTGGTTTGTGGATGATGATGAACTGGAACTGGGACAGAAACAGCGCCCATCGGGCCTGTCGGCGGGAAAGTTTTTGCTTCTTCATAAAGTAAGCCAGGTTGCCGTGGTCGGACCACACCTCTGTGGTATCACTACGTCCCTCGAGGTAGTGTCGGAATGCATGGAAAGCATGGATGATCGCAAGGAGTTCCTTGTCGCAAATCTCGTAGTTTCGTTCGGCGGGGAGGAGAGATTTCGACAGAAAGGCAACGGGATGCCATTGTTCCAAGGCATCGGGTTGCTCCAGAATAGCCCCAGTCGCAAAGTCACTGGCATCGGTGATGAGTCGGAATGGCTTGGAATGGTCAGGAAGGGCTAAAACAGGGGCCTGTGTGAAGGCTTTGATCAGGGTGCGGAAAGCGCTTTCCGCCGCAGTATCCCAAGAAAAGAGCACATCTTTCTTGGTGAGGTCGAAGAGTGGTTGGGCGACGGTGGAGTAGTCCTTGATGAACCGTCGGTAGAAGTTACAGAAGCCCAAAAACGCTTGGACGTGTTTGACAGTGCGTGGGACCGGCCACTCTGTAATACCAGCCACCTTGGCTGGGTCCATGGAAACTTGGCCATTGGAAATCACGATTCCAAGGTATTCGACGGAAGTCTGAGCAAATACGCATTTCTCAGGTTTGAGGTAGAGGTCGTGTTGCTCCAGGATTTGGAGGACCTCGTGGGTCAACGCAGTAAGGGGGGCGAGATCTTCCGTGAAGATGAGGATGTCATCGAGGTAGACCACAACGTGTCCACCATCGATCAGGGGCTCGAAAATGAAGTTCATGAACGCTTGGAACGTTGCTGGTGCGTTGCAGAGACCGAATGGCATTACGGTCGGCTCGAAAAGGCCGTGGGAGGTCTTGAAAGCGGCCTTGTATTCGTCGCCCGGACGAATCCGGATATTGTTGTACCCCCAACGAATATCCAACTTGGTGAAATAACGCGCGCCGTTGATACACTAAACCGTCCCTGATCGCTGGGAAACGGTCTATGATGCGTGCAGGGTTTTGGGGGTGTGAAGCGTTGCAAGCGGTCGCGCAGGCCTCCGCGGGGCGCGCGGTGTCGTATATATGTTCGCGGCGGTCGCGGACGCGTCGCTGTCGAAGGAATAGTGCCGCGCGCAAGTGTGGCGAGGTCGGAAAGGGGAAATGGAGTTGGCGGGTCGCAGGTGGTCGGAAACGGTCGCGCACGCTTCGGCGCGGCGCGAAACTTGGTATAGGCAGCCGCTAAAGTCGGGAGCGCGTCGCGCTAGAGTTGCTAAGGCCGCGCGCGAGTGCGGCGCGCTAGGGAACACAAAGGATGAGCCTTACTGAGCTCAGAAGTCCGAGGGGAGAAGTCTACTATTAGAAATCTGAAGTAAAGTTGTAAATACATGGCCTATATACTAAGGAGAGTAGGCTAAGGAAAGAGGGTGAATTAGATAAACACAGGGGAAAGGGGAATGCTAAAACGCGAAGGGGAGAGTCCGCTCAGAGAGCGTGGGAAAGCGGCGGGCCGCGCGGGAACGCGGCGCTTAGAAAGCGCGCAAAAGCGCGGGAGAGCGCAGGAAAGCGCGCAAAAGTGCGAGCGAGTCTAAGAAGGTACTGGAAAGTGTAAATAGTGCGATTTCACCAGGCAGGGAGAGCACAGGCGTATCATCTCCTCCTCACTGAGATCTTGACTGTCCTCAGTCATCCGCGTGCGTCGCGGTCGCTTGGATGCGGTGCGTGTGCCAATCGCAGCTGTCTTCCTCATCCGCAGTGCGAGTCTTGCTGTCGCCAAGTTGGGCGCGGTGTCGATTCTGGCCGCTGGGCTTGTGCGAGGCGAGGCGCGGTGTGTACTGTGGGCGAAGTTGTTGTGCAGTTGCTGTGCGCCGTTCTGCGGTCTTCTGCGTCGCTCTTGCGGCTGCTGACAGTTGTGGTCGTCCTCCTAGCCAAAGGCGGTGGTCCGCGGCTTCGCAGGTCAGTGACTAACACGATGTACTTCGTGGCGTGGTCTCCTAGATGGTGACGATGTTGGCGTCCATGCGCGGCTGTCGCGCGCGTCGCTGCGCATGCGCTTCAAGTGTCTAGAATGCTCCTTGGACCGTTAGAGTCCTCGCGGCAAGTCGCGGGAGTGCGCGCGGGCGTGGCGGAGTTGCTACGTGTTGTGTGCTTGAGACTGTCTTGCGTGGTGGTGCCGAAGTCTTCTGCTGAGTCGCGTTCGCTGTGCGCGCCGTCGCGGGAGTCGAACACGCGTGAGATGGTACGCGGGGTGGTCCTTGACACCTAGCCGAGTCGCCTAAGGTCGCGCGATTGCGGCGCGGTCACTGATACACTTGCGCTTGAGGTGTGTTGCCAGCGGGTGCTTTTGTCCTAATGCCAAGTCGCTCTTGTCGCGCATGCGTTCGCGGAACCTGAGAACGCTTGAGTTGACTTCTGGGGTTGCTCTAAACCCTTGTGCAAGATGCGAAGGTGCGCGCGCGCGTGGTCGCAGCGTGTGGCGCGCCGCGCTAGTTCGTGGTGCGCTGCGCTAGTTCACGGCGCGCGCGGTCGCAGTTGTGGTGCAGCGCGCGGTCGCAGCTGTGGTGCGGCGCGCTAGTTCACAGCGCGCGCGGTTGCAGCTGTGGTTCAGCGCGCTAGTTTGCGGTGCGCGCGGTCGCAGCTGTGGTGCGGCGCGCTAGTTCGCGGTGCGCGCGGTCGCAGTTGTGGTGCGGCGCGCTAGTTCACAGCGCGCGCGGTCGCAGCTGTGGTTCAGCGCGCTAGTTCACAGTGCACGCGGTCGCAACTGTGGCTCAGCGCGCTAGATCGTGGCGCGTGCGGTCGCAGCTGTGGCTCAGCGCGCTAGTTTGCGGTGCGCTGCACTAGTTCACGGCGCGCGCGGTCGCAGTTGTGGCGCGGCACGCGCGGTCACTGTGCTGATCCACTGTGCACGTGGTCGCTGTGCCCCTTGTGCTTGAGGTATTTCGCGCGATGCTCTTGACTCGTGTTGCTGCTGGTCCGCTGGTGTCGCGCACGTCGCCGCGGTTGCTGTAAACATTGCCTCAAGTAGTGTCCTTTATCGCCCAGCTATAGACGCGCCGCGCAAGTCCGCGCGCAAGTGGCGCTATCACTGCTGAAGCTTGCGCTTGAGGACGTCTTGGTGCGTGCCACTCTTGCCTGAGGCTGGTCCGCGTGTACCGCGCACGTTGCCGCGGGTACCATAAACGCCGTCGCATGTACTGATAACAATTGCCGACCTTCAAATGCGCCGCGAACGGGCGCGCGCGCATGGCGCTGCCGCTGCACCTCGCATTGGTGTCCTCTGCGCATTGGGAGTTGCTCTTGGGAGAACTTCATCGCGTTCCTCCGTGCACGCTGCCGCGGAACCTGAAAGCGCTGCTGTCGATGCGCGCGGTCATCTGCCGTCCATAGGTGACGTATGAACCGCCGCGCAACTGTGGCGCGCTCGTGGTTGGGTCTGCGCTTGAGGCTAGTTGGTGTGTGCCGCTCTTGCCTGGTATTGATCCGCGCATACCGCGCACGTAGCTGCGGATGTCGTGATTGCTGTCGCGGGTGCTGGTAATCGTTGCCGACCTCTGAATGCGCCGCGGGCGTGCGCGCGCGCATGGCGCTGCCGCTGGACCTCGCGTTTGTGTCCTCTTCGCGCTGGGAGTTGCTCTTGAAAGATCCTTGTCGCGTTCTATTGCGCACACTGCCGCGGGACCTAAAAGCTCTACTATCAGTGCGCAACGTCTTTTTGGACCTGTAGGTGACGTCTGAGCTGCCGCGCGACTGTGGCGCGCTCGCGGTCAGGTCTGCGCTTGGCGCTACTTGATGGAGGCTGCTCCTGCTACGCTTGCGCTGTTCTCGCGCCGCTGCTGCCGCGCATGTCGCCGCGGGATTGGTAAACGCTGTCAGTGGCTTGGAATGTCATCGCGAGGGTGTGTACGCGGCGCGGGAGCCTGCGTGAATGTGGCTCGCTCGCTGTCATAGCTACATGAGAGGGGCTGCCTCTACTGATCGCGCGTCGCAGTTGCATTGCGGCACCCGCGCACGTCGCCGCGCGGGTTGTGAACGCTTGTATGAGGTGCTGTGCTTGCTGAGAGTCTTCGCGTACGTTGCTGGGGTCCGCGTGTTGGTGGCATCGCTGTCGTGAGCGTCGGAAAGGTGGGGAAGGAGGCGCGATGGATGGCGAGGGTCTGACTGTATGCCTGTCGCTGTTGGTCGGAAAGGGTTGTCAATGAACGTTTGAAGTCGGAAACTAAGCAAATAAACTTGAAGTAAAACAGAGTCGCAAACTGTATAAAACAAAGTGAAGGTGAAACGCGGGGGCGGGAGCGTGGAATTGCGCGAAGGGGCAGGGCCTAGTCCTCCTCCTCACTGAAAAATTGACTGTCCCCAGTCCTCAGCAAGCGGCGGTGAGCGTGTATGTGCGCAATGAATCTCGGGAATCGCAGGATCTCTGTATGAGAGCCGTGCTGGTGTCGCGCATGCTCGGCGCGCCACGTCTGGGGGCTTGCACGCGTGGACTGGTAATCGCAGCGCAGTCGCTTGGTTGCGCATCGCGGGCTGACTGTCGCTGGGCCCAATACTGCGCGCGCGCGCGCGCTCGGCGATGCTGCGCGCTCACGCTGGGTGATGCTGCGCGCGCGCGCTGGGTGCTGCTGCGCGCACGCGCTGGGTACTGCTGTGCGCGCGCGCTGGGCAATGCTGTGCGCGTGCTGCGCGATGCTGCGCGATGCTGCGCGATGCTGCGCGCGCGCTGGATGCCATAGGCATGTGGGCTTCTACTGCTGGCGCTGGTGCTTGTGAACACTGTGAGGGCTTCGTGCTTCCTGGCACGCGGTCGCGCGCGTACTGTGGTGCAGCTCCCTGTACCAAATAAACTGCGCATTCTCTGGGCAGCGCTGGGGTGCTTGCTGCCGCGCGCGCTGCCTCTGATCGGATGCCTGGGACAAAGGCAAATAGTCCCCTTTGCGAGACCATGAGCGGGGCTTCTTTGTGGTCGCTGGCTGCCATCGCAGCGAAGTTGGATTTGCGCATCCATGGTTGCGCACTTGGTGTCACTTCATCGCGCTCTGGCTCGCTCTGGCCAGGGACTGGTCGCGCAGCGCTCTTGGGCACTCCCAGGGGGTCGCCGAATCGTACTGTACCCTTCCTGAGGTCGCTGGGTGCTTCTGTGGGTTGCTGCCGATCGCTGGCTGCTCGCAGGTCGCATAGTGTGCGCTCAGGAGCGCGCGGCTGCCTAAAGGCTTCCAACGTCGCTGGGGCTGTCGCTTTTGTGCCTGGGGACATTGCTTGCATTGCTGAGGGTGTTACGACTGCCACATCTTGCACCGCAGGCATCCGAGGTCGCGCTAAGTCCTCCAAATAGGCCGGCGCTGCTCGCTGCCCTGGATGCTGCCTATGGTACTCGTCGAATCGCTCGCGAAGGTGCTTGCTTTTGATGCGCCGAGGCACCTCTGCTCCTGAGGGAAGGGTGAGCCTCCCGAATACGTCGCGCTTGCACATTCCTGCAAGGATATACTCATCGGCCTCCTCACACACCTCCTCAAGGTGCGCGCGACTTCCGCAGAACTTGCATCGCTCGGCTTGGCTTTGCATGGTGTCTGGAACTGGAGCGCGCAACGCTGCGCTCTTCTGCGCGTTAAGGATCGCCTCTAAGCCGCGCTTGAGCATCGCGATTGCTTCGGCGAGCGCATCCAGCGTCGCGGCGGTCGCGTCTGGTTGCGTGGATTGGGCTGGCTCTGGAGCGAGCGGAAATGTGTTGGTTGGTGTTGGCGAGGGTAGAACTGGTGCGGGCGTCGCTAAGGTCGGCGCAGAAGGCGGCGGTACGTCGCGCGCTGCCGATACGAGGGGCGCGGCGCTCTGTGGAACGAAGGCAGGAACTGAAGTGGGTGTGTCTGCTTGCACAAACTGTAGCGCAGGTGGGAACGCTTGGGCTGGCGGCGTCCGGATCAGTAGAGGAGTCGCCGGAGACGTTGTGAAAAGCAGCGGTGCGTCGCGCGGTGCTGGTACAAGAGGCGCGGCGCACTCCCACTTGAGCGCGCATGTTGCAATGGCTGCATCTGATGGCATGGAGGATAGGGACTCTGTGGCGAAAGGAAATGCGCGGCCTGGCGGCGGCGGTGAATGGAGCAGTTTGGGCATTGATGGGGACGCAGTAAAAAGCGGCGGCGCATCGCGCGGTGATACGCCTGTGCTCTCCCTGCCTGGTGAAATCGCACTATTTACACTTTCCAGTACCTTCTTAGACTCGCTCGCACTTCTCACGCTTTCCCGCGCTCTCCCGCGCTTTTGCGCGCTTTCTAAGCGCCGCGTTCCCGCGCGGCCCGCCGCTTTCCCGCGCTCTCTGAGCGGACTCTCCCTTTCGCATTTTAGCATTCCCCTTTCCCCTGTGTTTATCTAATTCACCCTCTTTCCATAGCCTACTCTCCTTAGTATATAGGCCATGTATTTACAACTTTACACCTCAGATTTCTAATAGTAGACTTCTCCCCTCGGACTTCTGAGCTCAGTAAGGCTCATCCTTTGTGTTCCCTAGCGCGCCGCACTCGCGCGCGGCCTTAGCAACTCTAGCGCGACGCGCTTCCGACTTTAGCGGCCACCTATACCAAGTTTCGCGCCGCGCCGAAGCGTGCGCGACCGTTTCCGACCACCTGCGACCTGCCAACTCCATTTCCCCTTCCCGACCTCGCCGCACTTGCGCGCGGCACTATTCCTTCGACAGCGACGCGTCCGCGACCGCCGCGAACATATATACGACACCGCGCGCCCCGCGGAGGCCTGCGCGACCGCTTGCAACGCTTCACACCCCCAAAACCCTGCACGCATCATAGACCGTTTCCCAGCGATCAGGGACGGTTTAGTGTATCAGCGGCGCTGGTACGAGCCACACGGCACACTCCTGCTTGAGCGTATGTGTCGCGGTGCGTGGGTCTGATGGTATGGGCGAAAGTGATTCTGTAGCGAGTGGACACGCATGTACTGTTGGCGGCGGGGATGTAAGCGGTGCGGGTGGTGCTAGCGATGATGGGGAAAGTATTAAAATGTCGCGCGGCGGGTCTACGAAGGGCGCGGCGCGCTGCCACGCAAGGACATATAGAGCGGCGTCGTAAATGGCTTCTGTGTCGTATGGGTCATCTGGAAGGTGGTCTGGGAACCTGCGCTCAAGTCGGGCGTGGATGGTAGTGGCGAGGCGAGGCTCAAAGCTCGCTAGGAGGTGGCGCGCTTGCATCTGCACGGAAATGCGGCCTTTCGTGATGAGGAAGCGCGAGACAAGGAGGAATGCACGATAGTACTCCCCAAGTTCTGCCTCAGAGCAGATCGCCGTGTGCGCGCGGTGCGCAACAAGTCCATCGAGTTCGGCGAGGGTGTGCTCTTGCGACGCTATCGCTTCTGGGTACAGCGCGATGATTTCCGCTTTAAAGTCTTCATAGGAGTGCGCCGCATCGCCAAATGCGCGCACGGTCTTCCACAGCCGCTCGACTGCTATGCTCGGGTAGCGCACCACCGCGTGCTTCTTCTCCTGGTCGTCCGAAATGCGGTGCTTCAAAAAGAGGAACTCTAGGTCGTCAAAGTAGCGTGGGATTTCGCATGGGTCTGAGAGGTCGAGGACGGGCGCGCTGTCCTCGCGTCGGTGCGGCAAGTCCTGGAATGGCATCGCCTTATCTCGCTGGGGGTCTTTGCTAGTTCGGGTCGCTTCCGCGGTGGGCGCTTATGGCTGAAACAGTCGTACAAAGTCCGCAGGCTAAGGTCGTGAGGTGCTAAAACTGACAGGAGGCGCCGTGAGTCGCAAGGGGTAATGCAGAGAATGGAGTTTGAGGGTTCTGACGTGAAGCGCGCTGAACACGTCGCAGGGGTCGCTTGAGGGTCGGAACACGTGGGTGAACGAAGGGTATGAACGCGAATGAAAGCAAGGGCTGAAAATGAGTGGAAATGCGCAGGAAGTGTCGCTGAAGGGTTGGAAAACGCGAGTGAATGTTGGGGAATGAAGGGATAGCCAGGAACGCTTCCGGGCGATGTCGCTAAATGGGTGTCAGGTGCGCTGCGCAAAAACGTGCAAAAATGCGGTCAGGAAGGATTCTTGAGGCCAAAGGTTGAAAGATGCTTCCACCCCCTGCGGTGGTCACCAGATGATACACTAAACCGTCCCTGATCGCTGGGAAACGGTCTATGATGCGTGCAGGGTTTTGGGGGTGTGAAGCGTTGCAAGCGGTCGCGCAGGCCTCCGCGGGGCGCGCGGTGTCGTATATATGTTCGCGGCGGTCGCGGACGCGTCGCTGTCGAAGGAATAGTGCCGCGCGCAAGTGTGGCGAGGTCGGAAAGGGGAAATGGAGTTGGCGGGTCGCAGGTGGTCGGAAACGGTCGCGCACGCTTCGGCGCGGCGCGAAACTTGGTATAGGCAGCCGCTAAAGTCGGGAGCGCGTCGCGCTAGAGTTGCTAAGGCCGCGCGCGAGTGCGGCGCGCTAGGGAACACAAAGGATGAGCCTTACTGAGCTCAGAAGTCCGAGGGGAGAAGTCTACTATTAGAAATCTGAAGTAAAGTTGTAAATACATGGCCTATATACTAAGGAGAGTAGGCTAAGGAAAGAGGGTGAATTAGATAAACACAGGGGAAAGGGGAATGCTAAAACGCGAAGGGGAGAGTCCGCTCAGAGAGCGTGGGAAAGCGGCGGGCCGCGCGGGAACGCGGCGCTTAGAAAGCGCGCAAAAGCGCGGGAGAGCGCAGGAAAGCGCGCAAAAGTGCGAGCGAGTCTAAGAAGGTACTGGAAAGTGTAAATAGTGCGATTTCACCAGGCAGGGAGAGCACAGGCGTATCACCGTGAAGCTTGTCGATCAATTCGGGAATGAGGGGAAGAGGCGCCGCGTTCTTGACAGTAATTTCGTTCAGAGCCCGGTAATCTTGAACCGGGCGGAGCTTTCCGTCCTTCTTGTCAACGAAGAAGAAGGGGCTGGCCATGGGGGACTTGGAAGGGCGGATGTATCCTTTCCGCAGGGATTCAGAGATGTACTCCTTGAGTGCATCGGCCTCTTTAGGCGTCAGGCAGTAGATGGAGCAGTTCTTCATACTCGCTCCAGGTTTCAGATCAATCGCATGATCCCAGGGTTTGTGCGCAGGCAAGCGGTGGGACGCTTCCTTGCTGAAGACTCGGGTGTAACGTTGGAAGTGACTCGGGATGTGGTTCGCGGAGGGTTTAGGGGCGGTCTTCGCCGCTAACCGGGTACTCGTGGTGATTTTTGCTCGGATGGCCAGGTGGTCGTACTTGTGAAAATCATGGGCCCACAGGAATGGTTCGATAACTTCCCGGGCAAATGTCGGTTCGAGGGGGGGGTCTGCTGCATCAGCAGTCGGAGTTAAAGCATCTTCAGCTTGGTCGGGTTTAGGTTCTATCTCTAGAATATTGATCGTGGTGTCTCGGGTTTGGGGTACTCGGGAAGAAAGGACTACGGTCTTCGTAGACAAGGTGCAACTGCTTGGGCACCGCGTGAAGGCGAGCTGGGGTCTTGACCAGTCAATCTCGGGATTGTGTGCTTGGAGCCAATCCGTTCCTAGGATTATATTGTGCTCCCCTAGAGTGGTGACATATAGTTCAACTGTTTCGTCGTGATAAGCGTCCTCCGCTGTTCTGATCCTTAACTTCTGGATCGTGGTATGCTTGACAGAGCCCGTCTTGTTGGGCGACCCATCCACGTTTCTAACTGGTAATGGGTTTATCAGAGTTCGAAGGGTCAAGCCGTTTGCACGCGCAAACCCATCATCCACGATGATGCCCTCCGCACCACTGTCCAACAGGGCGCGGGCACTGATTTCTCTACCAGATTTCTTTCCTACTAGTGTCACCCTGAGGACAATAGAAGGAGCTCTCCTATTTCGTATTGTCTCGACTGGTACAGGCTCGGCTCCGAGTGTCTCTAGTAGTGAAATGCCGCTAACAGCGCAACTGGCTATCAATCTTCCAACCAACAGTGCTACGGTGGAAGGACCTAAAAATCCTCTATAGGTGCAGACCGCGGACGCACGTCCGGGGAGTACGGAAGTATCTCTCGATACATGGCTCCAACCAGAGCCGGGTGATCAGTAGGTGCTTCCTCCTGATCCTGGTTTTCATCAACAAAAACGCCTCGCGTTCTAGTATTGTTGGAAGGGCGGCCACCTCTGGCCCTCATGCTTTGCGTCTTTTGCTTGCATTCTCGGAGGATATGGCCAGGCTGGCCGCAGTATAGGCAAAGCTTGTTCTGGAAACGACGGTCTCTTTCTTGTTTGGTAAGCTTTCCTCGGGGTGTCTCGGGGCGGGATGAAGAAGCGTTGACGTTAATGCTATCGTCTTCGGTTAGGACAGCTCGTCCGAAAGCAGGTCTTCCTGCTGTACTGCGCGGAGGGGGATTTCTCGGGATGGAATCGGCGTATAACTTCCATATGCGGTCGAATTCTCTGGCTTTGTCTACCAGACTCTCGAGTGTCGTTGGGAGAGGGGATAAGCCCAGGAGTTTCATATGTAGGGCCGTCGGGATTGCCTTTCTAAAAGCATGCATCTGAGTTTGTTCATTCGCGCCGCTCCTTGCGGCGTGGGTGGACCATTCCTGGTACCATTCATTGAAGGGCTTGGCACCCATCTTTAGGGTGTACATTTGATTCGTGGCTTCCAAGGCCGTATGCGCTGGAATAAAATGTTTGTCGAAGTCGGATTTGAATGTAGCCCATGTTCCAAAGGAGACAGCTGCACCCGCAGCCAGGTTTAAAGCCCTGTGCTGCCTATCCTGGGCCCACTCGCCCGCAGAAGTGCCCGTCTTGAAATAAGACAGGGCCGCAGAGATCTTCTTTTCGTCGGTATCGTAAGCCGACGCATTGAGATGGAAATAACTAGCCAAGTTATTCCAGAACGCTTCCGCCTTGCTGGGCTTTCCATCAAAGGGTTCAGGTGCTGCACCAAGGATCTTCGCTGGATTTGCAGCCATGGGATTTATCACTGGGGGATTCGGAGGCGAAGGGGGTCTCGGGGGGTGTCTCGGAGGAGAACGTGAGGGGAGTCTTGGAAGGTGGGGTGCTCGGGGGGAAGGCGATCGGGATCGTGGGGGGATCGGGGGGGAATTTATCGAAGTAGCCGCTATTCAATGAAGTCAGCTGGGACCAGGTGCACTTGGGAGGGGACCGGGGGATACGCGAGGGGAAGATGGTTGGGAAGCCACTCGGGATACGAGACCAGTAAGTCGTTTAGCGGTGTCGTCAAGGATTCGTGAAACTTCTTCTTGTTCACTGTCGGAATCCGGGGCGTTTATGGGACTAGGGGGGGTTATTGATGCGTCACTTTCTGATTGTTCTTCAGATTCTGAAAACCGAACTGCTCGGTTATTTCCGTAAACCCAGCACCTTTGGGTAAAGGACCAGGAGATTTGCTTTTTCTTGAAAGACCCGTAAAGGATAACCCAATCTAGTTTTCGGACTTTTCGGATATTGGGGAAGGCTTCTTCCAAATCTTTGATCGTGAGATGCTTCTGTGTGATGACGTGTGTCCACGGATATTGTCCGTTAGGACTGGTGACGGGTTGGGAGTTGAAGGTGGCGTAGAAAAGGTTATCAATGAGGGAGAAGAAAGGTTGGGAGAGGTACACAGGGAAGATGCTCTGTTCTTCAGAAGTAAGGAGTCGTTGCTGACTCATCCACTGGGGTTACGATGTAACAGGGAAGTTTTCCAATTGTCTTCGTTCCACGGATAGAAGACTTGGTACGCGGGGCGGAGGATCGCTCAATCAGGTTGATTCGTTCTTTGCTGGCGACGAATCCAATGGTATTCCTCAAAAATACCGAAATGGGTCAGGGTAGTTTTACTTCTCCACAAGAAGTTTTGGAAGTTTAACGGGCTTGTCGTGATGTCCCGTGCTCGGGTAAGGGGTGACAATAGGAGTAGGGTTTCCTGGGGGTACTCGTTATACTGGAGACGACAGTGATGCTTGAAGACGTCAAGCTCTCGGGGGGTTCTTGTGGGTAGCTGCTCGGAAACAAAGATGGCCTCTGGGAGATGACAATGAAGGTCTCGGGGTTGGGTTTCTAGGAAGTGAGCCTCGTCGCTACTTGTTGAATGTTGCCGCGCAACTGGATTACTTGGGAGAGTCGGATTGCTTGGTCCGGCTTGATAGACGCTAGGGTAGACCGGTTCACTTGGTCGTGCTTGGTTGATTCTTGGGATGTCCGGGTTAGGAACTATTGGAATAGTTTCAGCGAGGGGGGTGTCGGGATCCCGTAGGCCTTCTCGGGATTACTGGGGAGTCGTTGGAAGAAATGTGGGAATTTCTTGTCTGGAAACGGCGATGGGGTTGTCTTTGGGTTGTGTGGGAGGAAGCCAGGGTAATAGCCCAATTTGTAATTGGTTCCAGATTGCTTGATTTTACACTCGTAAAATGTCTGAGTTTTCTTAACTTTTTGCGACTTAGCACTTTTTCTCAAAAGTACCTTGCGACAAAACAGTTTCAAAAGTTTGTTACGCTTCCTCTAAAAACAGGACTGCAACACTACTCTGTCTAGGGTTCGTCTCCCTATAAGGTAGGTGGTTAATTCCAGGGGACCAGAGTACTACGCCTTCTGGTGTAGGAGGGGTGTTTGGCCTGTAGCCACAGATGCACACTTCTTGAGTGCACCAACAGGGAGCTGAGGGGGTTGGTTCTTCCCAACCGTCGTTGCTTGAAATGTTACTGGTTAGGGCTGTCTCTTCCGATTCCGGGGTACTTGCAGGAAGGGCAAGTCGGGCTAGTAGACTGAGGGGGTTTGGCGTGGGTCTTCCTAGGAGGATTTCTACTAGTTCCGGGTCGTTGGGGTCGGTGGGAGGGTCGTGGTAGACGCGGGGATCGAGAAGGGTTGACTCGGGGTTTGTCAAAGTGGTTTCCCAGAGGGCAGTATCCCAGGAATAGGTCAATTCCTTTCCTTCAGTGATGACTAGACGAGGTGGTCCGTCTCTTGTTATCAATCGGAGTTCACAGAAGGATACTTGGATTTCTTCGTAGGAAAGGCGGAATCGGTCGATATAACGGACTGGGGATCCGTGTCGGAGTTGTGCAATAATAGAGTCGCGGCGAGGTGGAATGTAAATGAACCAAAGGTAGTCGCTTTTGGTCCAGAGCAGGAGTTGATCGGCTTGTAATATCGTTCAAGTGCCAGTAGAGGAGTTGTTCGTTACAGGCTTCGACAACAAGTGAGAGGTTGTCAACGTCGACAAGCTCGTTGTAGGCCTCTTCTGCTATGGTCTCGCCAAAGTCGAAGATAGCAACCAGGTTTTTTAGTACTCGAGGGGGGTCTGTCCAACAGTCAATGCGAGAGCTCTCAGAGAGGTCGTAATAGGAGGAAGGGGGGTAGTATCGAGTGACTTGTCGATGTCGGTGGGAGTCAAACTGGGCACGAGCTCGTTGCAAGTGTTGTTCTTCAGTTAGTGTGAACCCAATAGAGGGACGTGGTGGAGGCACTTAAACCGCTCGGTTTACAGTCCTTTAGACAGGATAAAGAGGGAAACTTACTAGTTGCGTTGGTTCAAACCACTCGGTTTAAGTTCAAGGCAACGAAACTTTATATAAGCTCTAGTGCTTACAAGGGTTGCTCGTCTGGGATAGCCGAGATAAAATCAAAAGGGTCGGCAGGAACGCGAGGGAGGAGACAATGAGCAAGAAGGGAAGGTTGGGAACGAACAATGTCTTCAAAAAAGTAGCCCTGGTAGTGGGCAGTAATCTGTCCCCGAAAGGTAAAACGCAAATGTCTGTAAGTGGTAACAACTCGTCCGTCTAGAAAGTCGTGAATCTCGAGTGTTACCAATGTATCAATATACCCTGCTCTGATCAGGTTACTGAGGGGGGCGAATGCTGCACGCAATCCGTCCCTGAAATCGTACCGGATACTTCCCAGAGGTAGGTCTGGGCAGGGGAAGTCGAAGATTGCTTTTGAGCAAATATAGAGGGGGGGGAAGTCCGGGTGAACGGAGGGATCGATGGAGCGAGGGTAGATTCTATAGACGTGGGGAGGGGTGATGCGGAATGGGGAGACCGAAGGGAATGTGCGAGGATTGTTGACAAGAGTGGGGACAAGGGGGAGGCGAGTTAGGTAATCTCGGACACTTTCCGAGGCAGGACACCAAGATTCTCCTTCCGCTGTGTAGATAGTGGTGTAGGGATGGGGGTGATCCTCCGGGCTGTTTAGGCACGAAGGGGGGCGAAAGAGGGGGACGGCAGGAGCAAGGTTCTCTTGCTCGAAGTGGGGGAAAGGGGGAGCTTGTTCGGCTACTCACTCGTAGTCGATGGGGGAGTCGGGGGTTGGGACACGAGGGGGAGTGGAGGTGCGAGAGGGAACACGAGGGGGGGCGCTGACAGCGCGCGAAGTAGGGGCGGGTTCGGAAGGGGGGTCGGGGTAAACAAGCTCAGGAGAGGGGGAACGCGGGGTGGAGCAGACAGCTACCTGTGTCCGGATGTCAAACTCAGGGTCAAACTCTTCTTCTTCCTCCTTGATAGGAGTGGTGGGTCGGGTAATGGGCGATGGGAGCCCAGACAGGGGAGTATCGTGGAGGTCGGTAACTATGTACTCGTATTGAGTACCAGAGGTAGAGGCAACTGGTTCTTCTCCTCCGAAGTCGATGGGAGTGAGGGGCGAAGGGAAGCGAAGGGGGGGAGGAGATTGGCGGAAGACGGAGGTAGTAGGAGGGCGGAGATGAGGGAGAACTTGAGGGGTGGGGGGCTGGTCGTCCTCTTGATAGTAGGACGCGGAATCTCCGTCCCACTGTCCGAACTGAGAGAAGTCGTAGTCGGACACTTAGGAACACCCAGGGTCAGGTCTAATTGTGTTAGACTGTCCAAGTGTGATGACTCACTGTCACTCGACAGGGAGGCACGACGGGGTTCAGAAGACCGGGGGTGGTGGAGAACTCGAGGGAGAGCGAAGGAGGCTGACTGGCTCGACGGGACTGAACTTGCAGACTTGCAAGGGATAGTAGCGCTAAGTACAAGATCGTGTCTTGTAGCTGAAGGGGTACTGTGCGCGAAGAGGAGGAAGAGGCAGGCAGGAGGATGTCACAAAGGTGGACAGTCTGAGGGACTGTCCGATATATTGCGCTAGCTTATATACCCAGAGGGATGGTCTGTGCGTAAGTTTAGGGCAGGCTTAGGGCCGCCCACGGGTGCTGCGGAATACTGCGGAATGGAACATTCCAGAGACATCTAAGAATAGTGTCCAATGAGAAAACAGAGATAATGTCGTACAACTGCTCCGCAGTCGATGACGCCATATGATGTGACTGCTCCGCAGTCCAATCAGATAAATCCAAGGAATGGTACGACTCTCAGTCGTCAGGTGACTTGATAAACGATGGGAGATCACGTGATCGTCGGAGTACAGAATTCAAACTCCGACTTCGGATTTCCCCTTTAGGAAGGTGATTACATAAGACCGGGCCGGCGCGGACCGGTCTTAGACGCCTGAGTCACGACCCAAGTTTTATAGGTTCGTGACACCACCTATGGGTCGCTATGGCTCTATGAGCACTACTGTAGAACTACTGTAGAACTACTGTAGAACTATAGTAGAGGTCCAAGGATTGCTGATCTGGTAGCTTAAATTCCAGGGTTTGCTACAATGCTACCAAGTCTCTACCATCTACTACCAGCAACTACCATCTACTACCAGCAACTACCAGCAACTACCATCTACTACCAGCAACTACCAGCAACTACCATCTACTACCAGCAACTACCAGCAACTACCATCTACTACCAGCAACTACCAGCAACTACCAGCAACTACCAGCAACTATGGTGTCTACAAACATCTACAGTCTCTACCAGTTTACTACCCAGTCTCTACCAGCCTACTACAAAAGTCTACAACCATCTACAGTTGCTACAGTGTCTACAGTGTCTACCAAGTCTCTACAAGGATTTTTTGCGCAACCCAGGGATTGCTGATGAATTAAATAGAGACGCAAACATATTAACAAGGAACAAACAACCGACATCAAAACGGAAGCAACCAAGCCAAGCAAGGTCAAAGTCGACAAAGTCGACGCCTAGTAAGGAAGGTGGACCGAGGACGGGATCAAATCGCCTTTCCCCAACCCAAACACCGTCGCCAATGGACACACAACAGCCTCGTCGCACTCCAATCCCAACGATCCAATTTCGAGTCCTTATAATAGGAAGGGCGAATGCAGGAAAGACGACCATCCTCCAACGGGTATGTGATACGACAGGGAGCCCCATTGTTTACCGGGGGGGAGAGGAGGTACGTGGTCCAGCCATTTAATCTGCGAGTCTGATCTTACTGTCGACCAGGTCACTCTCGACCCATCCATGGATGTTAGTGACAGTGTTACTTCTCTTCAGTTACCTCTAAACATGAACCAGCGAGGCGAGCACAGGATCGACGACGAACACTTGTTCTCTAATCATGAGGGTTACGTATTTCATGACTCACGTGGAATAGAGTCAGGAAGCAAAGAGGAACTCGGAATTCTGCAAGCATTCATTCGACGCAAGTGTGCAGAAAGGCAACTGCAAGATAGATTGCATGCAATATGGTTTGGACTGTCCAGTGTTCACGATTACGGCAGCTGACAGTCATATTTTGAGGTACTGCGTTCCAATGGACAACCAGCGACCACAGCTCGATCTCATATTTTACAAGGACATTTGTCCTGACCGGAATGGTGCGACGTTAGAGACATTCGTGACTGTATTCAACAATTATTTCCAGTTCCCGTCATCGTCGTATTTACCAAACACGACCAATTCCGGCGAAATGTCCAAATCCATTTGGAGGATTTCGGAAGCCCAGGTGACAACGAATTTGATGCGGTAGAAAAGCAATTTGAAGAGCACTACCTGCAACCCCTTGGTGAAGAAGTCAAATTCGTGCGATTAGAAAGTGGGTTCAGAGGCGAGTACCAGAGTTATGTGCTAATGCATTTTCGGCAGAAATGAACAGGCAAGATATGCGCTGCAATAAGCTGATTGAGACGACAGCTGCAGTTTTGAATGACGACATCGTCGGATTGATGCTTTTATCTGTGCAGAGGGGTAATTTAGAGTTGAGTGTTAAAACAGCTTTGAACCGGTGAGTACGCCAATTGAAGGGGCGAAGCGAGCAAGTATCACAACAGATTGCAGTGTGCGTTCCTGGACTGGTATGAAAAACAAAGACATAGTTCGAGAATGTCTTACCTCGTTTCCATACCTCTGGGTAAGTGTCGATAGTCTTAATTTGTGGTACATGGCTCATGATTCTGTCCGACTCCTAGTTTGTGAGTGCCAGCTATTACTGCCGTGGTTCGCTACGTTTCGAGCCTACTGACGACCGCTGTCCTCGGCTGTCCAGTATGTGAGTGGCTGCCGTTGCTCGCTGCGATTCGAGCCTACTGATGACGGCTGTCCTCGGTTGTCTAGGATGTGAGTGGCTTCCGTGGCTCGCTGCGATTCGAGCCTACTGACGACGCCTGTCCTCGGCTGTCCAGTCCGTGAGTGGCTGCCGTTGCTCACTGCGTTTCGAGCCTACTGACAACGCCTGTCCTCGGCTGTCCAGTCCGTGAGTGGCTGCCGTGGCTCGCCGCGATTCGAGGCTGCTGACGACGGTTGTCCTCGGCTGTCCAGTTGGTGAGTGGCTTCCGTGGCTCGCTGCATTTCAAGGCTACTGACGACGGCTGTCCTCGGCTGTTCAGGACGTGAGTGACTGCCGTGGCTCGCTGCATTTCTAGGCTACTGACGACGGCTGTCCTCAGCTGTCCAGTATGTGAGTGGCTTCCGTGGCTGGCTGCGATTCGAGCCTACTGACGACTGCTATCCTTGGCTGTCCAGGATGTGAGTGGCTGCCGTGGCTCGCTGCGTTTCGAACCTACTGACGACGGTTGTCCTCGGCTGTCCAGGGAGTGAGTGACTGCCATTGCTCGCAGCGTTTTGAGCCTACTGACGACGGCTGTCCTCGGCTGTCCAGGAAGTGAGTGGCTGCAGTGGCTCGCTGCGATTCGAGGCTACTGACGACGGCTGTCCTTGGCCGTCCAGTTGGTGAGTGGCTGCCGTTGCTCGCTGCGTCTCGAGCCTACTGACGACGCCTGGCCTCGGCTGTCCAGGAAGTGAGTGGTTGCCGTTGCTTGCTGCGTTTCGAGCCTACTGACGACCGCTGTCCTCGGCTGTCCAGCATGTGAGTGGTTGCTGTGGCTGGCTGCGTTTCGAGCCTACTGACGACCGCTGTCCTCCGCTGTCCAGTCCGTGAGTGGCTTCCGTGGCTCGCTGCGTTTCGAGCCTACAGAAGACGGCTGTCCTCGGCTGTCCAGCATGTGAGTGGCTTCCGTGGCTCGCTGCGATTCGAGCCTACTGATGACGGCTGTCCTCGGCTGTCCAGTTCGTGAGTGGCTTCTGTGGCTCGCTGCGATTCGAGCCTACTGACGACGGTTGTCCTCGGCTGTTCAGTCCGTGAGTGGCTGCCGTGGCTCGCTGCATTTCGAGCCTATTGACGACGGTTGTCCTCGGCTGTCCAGTATGTGAGTGGCTGCAGTGGCTTGCTGCATTTCGAGCCTACTGACGACGGCTGTCCTTGGCTGTCCAGAGAGTGAGTGGCTTCCGTTGCTCGCTGCGATTCGAGCCTCCTGACGACAGCTGTCCTCGGCTGTCCAGGAAGTGAGTGGCTTCCGTTGCTCGCTGCGTTTCGAACCTACTGACGATGGCTGTCCTCGGCTGTCCAGTATGTGAGTGGCTGCAGTGGCTTGCTACATTTCGAGGCTACTGATGATGGCTGTCCTTGGCTGTCCAGTTCGTGAGTGACTTCCGTTGCTCGCTGCGATTCGAGCCTCCTGACGACGGCTGTCCTCGGCTGTCCAGGATGTGAGTGGCTGTCGTTGCTCGCTGCGTTTCGAGGCTACTGACGACAGCTGTCCAGGATGTGAGTGGCTTCCGTGGCTCGCTGCGTTTCGAGGCTACTGACGACGGCTGTCCTCGGCCCTCCAGAGAGTGAGTGGCTGCCGTTGCTCGCTGCGTTCGAGCTTACTGACGACGGTTGTCCTCGGCTGTCCAGTCCGTGAGTGGCTGCCGTGGCTCGCTACATTTCGAGGCTACTGATGACGGCTGTCCTTGGCTGTCCAGTTCGTGAGTGACTTCCGTGGCTCGCTGCGATTCGAGCCTACTGATGATGGCTGTCCTCGGCTGTACAGCCTGTGAGTGGCTTCTGTGGCTCGCTGCGATTCGAGCCTACTGACAACGGCTGTCCTCGGCTGTCCAGCCCGTGAGTGGCTTCCGTTGCTCGCTGCGTTTCGAGCCTCCTGAAGATGGCTGTCCTTGGCTGTCCAGTCCGTGAGTGGCTGCTGTGGTACGCTGCATTTCAAGTCCGCTCACTAGGCCCATCCTCGGCTTTCCAGCAAGTGAGTGGCTGTCTTCCTTGCTCCGTTTCTATGTCTGTTGATCACCCCTGTCCTTGACTACATTTTGACAATACTCATTCCTGGCCCACTAGCATGTGCGTGCATGCTCTCCTTTTCAACCTGCTAATCATGTCCACTTTCGGTTCTCCTATTTGTAAGTGCTCTGAGACCCGTATGTTCACTCAACCAACAATCTCTCTTTTCATCAGGCAATGAAGGTTATCTCACTGCCCACCGTCCAAAAAGTGTTATTTTTGCATCACATCTGGCTTTATGGCTGATGTAATTTATTTTTCTAGCTCACCGGTCATCATTTGATGTTTGGTATTGCACACTCTCATCTTTAGAGCGCGTTTAACCTCTCCGCAAGCTGTTATCCTCATCTTCAAGCATGCCACATTCTTACGTCTCGAGGGCCTCTCCCATGAATCCGCACTAACTCAGGCAGAGCTGCACTATCGGGAGGCAAATATTGACTTGAAAATTTGACAACACCTTACGGGATCTTCTCAAGACTCTGTTGAACTGTCTGCAGGCTTTATCATGTCCACTAATATTGGTTCGTTTACTCTTGGATCTGCTAAACTAATCTTATCATACGTTTAGAGTGATCTCGGCCTTCCGACGAGGCACATGTGCATAGAAAGAGCATTCGTTTAAACGCCTTTTGAAACCAGCATTCCCGCACAAGCCTTAAGAGCTACCACAATGAGGGTTTAGTAGATCAGAGTCCAGTGTCGGGTGATCCAGGAATTGTGTACTTAAGTGTATGATGTATACGATATACTCGGTCTTTGCACATCGTTTTTGTAGTTTCACCGAATCCGGTCTTCGTTTTTCAGATAGGAGGGGTCCTTCACTGTGTATGATCAACAAATGATTCGATTGTCTGGAGGATTATCCCCGTCACTTGGGAAGAACTGCCAGGGTAGAATTCCACTTCCTTTTCCCTACCAGTGGGAAGTCTGTCGATTCGGTTAGAATGGCACCGATTGAGCTGACGCAAAACCAAGCGTCGATTAGTCAGTGAAACCAGATAAATCTTCGGTCTCCCTTGCTATCGATAATATTATGGACATTCGAGGAAAATCGAAATAAATTCACCAGGGTTGGGCACTCGATATCCCAGTTGAATCCACGAAAATCCGAGAAAATCCCCACCTTACGATTGCAGGCGATTAGTGTACATTTAATTATAGGCCTCATCTGACGATATTGATTTCCACCTCACAATTGCAGTCGATTTTTATATATCAATCATCGATTTCTAATAAAACAACATCGATTCGATAATTGAAGAAACGCAAGACTGAGCTGATCCGAAAGCTACTACCGGGGTTTGTATGGGCTGGGCTGTCCGGACCACGTCTAGGCATATAGCATCTACAGAGCATCCACAGACCAATGCAGGCGAGGCAAGAGTAGAGAGAATGGGCAAGCAAAAGAAGAATGACCTAGAGCAAGTGTATGAACGCGAGCAAATTGGGACCCAGGAGTTGGAGTATTTGACACCGACCGCACGAAGAGACGGGCATAAGAATAGCCGAACAAGGATTGATTCTGAGTTGCGTGCCCCAAATGCGTCCAGTCAGTTGATCGTTGGCGCTTCGCCAGGCTTCTTGGTAGCAGCCTCTGGAGAGATCTGTCAATATGTGCTGCTATGAAAATAATATGTACTCACCGTGGCAGCTTGGGCAGCGCGCATGTCCTTTTTGAATGGCTGGGTGTGGGGCAATAAGCCAATGTCTGTGTGGTCGTGTGCTTGTGTGAAAGAACGCACCTCCTTGTCTGCGTCGGATAGCCCCTTGAAGTACGCGTCAAAGTCTGTAGCGAGACCTTGACCGCCTGGCTGCCGCTCATTTCACTGGCGCATGCAAATATTCGTGACAGAGATGTGTTAGTATATTGGACGCGGTCTGAGTGATACGCACTTGATGGTGATCGTGCCTGTGGGTTCAGCTAAAGCGGTCGCGATCTTTTGTTTCTTCGACGTTGCAGCCGTGGTCTTGCCCTCGGCCTTTCGCTTTTTCTCTGCGTTGGCCATGGCTCGCTCGAGACGAAGGTTGGGAATGGGTGCATCTACGGGAGCTGGGATGGGATGAAATGGGGTTCTTGCTGTTGGATGGACCATCCGCTGGTGTCTGCGTCAGTTCGGATTGTACTGGAGGCGCAGCGGGGTCCTGATTCCCCTGTGCGACTGTCGGCTCGGCCAGAGGATTAAATTTGAGTATGATTCGAAAGCGAAATCGCAGCCGCGTCGGTTGTTGCGGCGGTTTCCGTCGTTGCCGCAGTCGAAGCCCCTCTGAGTATGTTATTCGTCGCTGCACGCGTCTGCGTGGTCGTTGCGACATCCTCAAATGTCTAAGATAATAGTTGTGCTATAGACGGTCTTGCACTCACCTTCGTCGCGGGTGCCGTGGAAGCCGAAGTACGTTGAATATGGGGAGATCACAAGCCTTCACCAACTCTTCAGCTCGTACGTGCACGAGGATCTCCACGACATGCGGTGGAAAAATGTTGAAGCGGAGCCAGGATGGGAGGAAGAGCACATAACGCATCGTCGGAGGTGGGGTCACCGAGATCGTCCGGTTTGACCATGTTGCGCAGAAGCACAGAAAACCACTTTTCTCCCTGTATTCCTGTCAATGATGCTACTGGGAGAGTCGACTATCCGCAGGACACGCTCTAGCTGAACAGATTGTAGCTTTTTCGTACATCCCACCGGTCGGGACTCTACGGAACGCACTTTTGCGCGCACGTTTCAACAATATTCGCCATCAAGCGGGCACGAAAAAAAGAAAGCGGCCCCACGCGTTTGAAGGCGTTGGATCAGGTTGCCTTGCCGACGTTCGGGAGGCCGACGACGCCCGACAATGAAGCACCGTGTCCCGCTGGTCTTGTACACCTCAATAAGGCGAAGGATATCACTGGTGCAGTGCCAAAGGAGAAGTTGGTCCAGGACCGCGGAGGGGAACGTCATCGGAGGGATCATGGAACGAAGGTCCATCAGCAAATGCCTGAGCATTCTCACGCAGCACCGGGTCTATCGGAGAGTCTAGGGGAATAGAGGCAGACGGCTACGCACCAATCTTGTTGAAAACGAACGCGAGCTACAGTCGACTCTCTGATAATCCATAGCCCCCAATAACCCATAATCTGAGTAACCCATACCTTTTTCGATATCCCGAGTTGGTATGCAGGGATTTTGTAAGCATAACCCATACACCTCGAAACATAATAACCCATGCCTTTTTGAGGGTTAATAACCCACTAGCAATTCACGACGGCCCCAAGGGGCCATCATTCATGAAAGTTTCCGGATGCCTGAGTCCAGTGCACGTGGCACAACTTCATATTTGCGTAACTAACAATGTCCGGCGCCACCAACTTGTAACGCCTCGCAAGACACTGCCGATTTCTAGGCACCCGCACATCATGCAACCCGGCGCGCACCAGCACGGGGGACGGCAGGCCATCAGACTTCACCAATGCCATTTGCTGGGTGGAATCGACACCAATCTAAGAAGGAAAAGTGTGTATTGGGCACAAAAAACCGTTGTAGTTACACGCCGTCCTCCGACTACAATGAAAGACCAATGGACTGAGTATGCCCACCATGGGCAGCTGGCGGTTCAGGCGATGATGCTAAGTAAGGATCGAGGGGACTCGTTGCTGAGGTCACACCCAAACAGGTTTGAAAACCTCGTAAGTCAGATGTATCCCATGTTTTCTCAAGAGTCGAGAGAAGTTCCTCTGAATCGGCGGGTAAAGCAGGAAGGCTCGGGGAAATATCCATAGGAACGACATCGATTTTAGCCATATCCTCGAGATTCTTGGTTGAGCCCTTGGTTGGGCAAGGCAGAGATTGAAGCTATACTACGATTGACGCAAAATCTTTGGGGCTTCTCAGGTCGTTGTGATCGAACCAGCGAACGGTAGAACGCGAAATCTGCAAGCCCTTCTGGATAGTAAAATTGATGCCCCGGTCAGCAATGATGATGTCGCCATGTTTTGCGAACGCAGAGATCACGCGAGGTATTTTCAAGAACCCCTGGGAGTAGAGGATCGAGGCCTCTGTACGGAGGAAGTCCGCTATGTCTCGTTCAAAATTTGTGTGGACATCTGTGGACGTAAGCCGTTCATTCATCACAGTAAAGGCGCATCGACAGCACAAACGTACCAATAGTACTGTAGAACCCAGGAGGGCCACAGCTACCGACACCATATTTCCGGAGGGTTTCCATTGCACGCACTTTGATAACTTCGTTACCAGTGAGGCCCGTGAAGTTGTAGCTGGTAAGATTGAGAACCTGCTTGCCCGTGTTGGCGAGTTTCGGCCTGGGCCCATTTGCACCAGAGACCACAGGTACAGCCTCAGGTTGCTGAGTACGTCACTGGCTTTCATGTCTGGCATCATCGCCCTGAGCTCGTGTGTTGAGTCCGGAACATGAACCCTACTGTCCAATTATGAAGCATGTCAAAAATCGGAGCAGGCCAAGTTATCATAAATACGTGTGCCCCGACCGGCGAGCCAACTGCATTAGCCCCCGTCACCAATTACGTTCCTCGTACAAGGAAATAAGAGAAAGAAAAAACGCACCTCGATAACCATCCAACCACCCGTAAGCTCATTTCCGAGGTCTTCCTCCATGCGCGTGACAACGGCGGCATAATTGCATTGCTCGACGCGGTCCTCGGCACCGACGACAACTTCACGCGATTTGCGGTCGCGGAACAGCAGGACCTCCTGCGCCGTGAACATGATCACGAACACGGGCATGTTGTCTTCGAGGAAGCGCCCCGTGCTCACGTCCACCTGCCGGATGTCGAGAACCTTCGAGTCGGGTTGCATGCCCTGGCGCAGGTAACGTTCCATCGTCGCCCAGAGCACGTTGTACATCTGTTCAACGCGTGTCAACATAAAAATAAAACAATAAAACGGCGGTGGCTACGTATCGCCTCGGGGCACCACACTTTGAGTGCCTCGTTGTCCGCGGTCAGGTACACGTCCACCACCTCCGGCACGATGTACTCCCGCAGCTCCTGCTCGAACCCCTCCATCGAGAAGCCCGGGTCGAGCGCCTTCATGCTCCGCAGCACCTGTGCCGTCTCGTTCTCGTAGAACCACAATGCGACGGTCGACGTGACCGACCGGAGCGACAGCACAACCAGGGTGCACGCTTCCGCGCGACGCGAAACTTCGCAGACGTGGCTACCTTGGTCAGCGACGCGTTGTCCTCGAGTCGCTAAGGCCGCACGTAAGTGCGGCGAGGTCGGGAATGGGAACAGTGGGCTGCATGGAGCCCTGCTGGTCTCGGTAATCACAGGCAACCGCAAACGGTCGTGCACGCTTCCGCGCGACACGAAAGTTTGCAGAGGTGGCCGTCGTGGTCGGAGAGACGTCACAGTTGAGTCACTAAGGCTGCGCGTAGGTGCGGCACACTGGAGAACGCGAGGGGATGAAGCCGCCACCACCACGCCGCCCTTGACCTGTAAGCAGACCAGGACCAGTTGAAGTTGGATTGTTAACATGATCAATCAAACACTGTTCAAGTTGCGGAAAGGGACCAAATTCGTCCTGTCCATGTTAGGGGGATAGGAGGTGGGCGTCGTCATGGACATCAATGCATGCATCGATGACTGAAAAGCTTCATTGATGCATGTGACAAACTTCTCCGTTGCTGCGAATCACAATGCTGAACCACACAGGGGAACGGAGTGCAGTATTTGCAAAACGCGAGAGAGGCTGGTCCCACGCGACACCGAACACTGTGTGGGACAAAGAACCACCGTTGCTGAGTTGGGGAGTGCAAGCCTAACGTGTGAGAACACCGAGGGAGCAGGATTAAAATGGTCACAACAGCCAGTTAACACATTGAACGAAGAACCAAAAAGCCATCAGTGAGATCCAGAAACTGCGAAGCCAGCAACGGTACCGCAACCGTATGGTCATGTGAGGGCATGTGATCGTTTGGGGAACCGCTTGGAAGGCCTACTCCGAAGTGGCTGAATTGATGCCCGCCAATGCACGCTGTTGCTTTGTATGAAATCATGCGTACCCCAGAAAAAAATTGCTGCAAGAAGGAGTATAAAAGCACACATTGAGTGTTTAAAAAATGATTTCGACACGGGAATCGAGGCAGCAAGCGAGCGGGAAAAAAGGTTCGAAGCCCGACAACTCCGTGACAAAGCGATGCCTAATTATTGTATAGATAAGTATTGAGCGCCTAATGCCAAAAGTCAACTAAAATAGGATATTTTGTCAAGTGGAAATTTTCATATCCAACATCCACACATTGCTCTGAGTGCAGCAGCGGCAGTCTCACTTTCTCGGAAAGACAACATATGATGCACAGAGGCCGGATAGGCGTGAGAACTTGAAGCTTGAAGGGGCCCAGACTGACCAGATGACGGAGGACACCCAAGTGGACGCAATTCCAACACGCGTGCTGAAGCACCCCCAATGGCATTACGTCTTAGCCATTACACAATGGACAAGGATGACCCTCTCCTACAGAAGATGGACTCAGTGCTCGTACAATGACAGGCATCTGGCAGGCATGCAAACCGGAGACAAATATGAGGGAATCAAATCGCATCTTATTTTGAAATACAATATGGTCGTAATATTTTTCCCACACGTGACCTTTATCTCTACGGAACCCCATACACCTCAATAACCCATATCCCTGGGCCTATCCCGAGGGGGTATGGGTTATCAGGGAGTTGGCTGTACCCCGCGCCTGCTCGACCAGCTTGGCGCGACCCGGTCGTCGTGCGGGTCAAGCACAAGCAGCACAACGTCGGCCTCGTCTGTGACCTCGCGCAGCGTGCGAATGTAGTCCCCATTCACTTCGCCGCTCCCGACACAGGCTTGACCCGACACAGCGGACGGGATGGTGTGCATGGTGGCGGAAGCTAGCCACGCGGCGCGAGTGACGAAAGCGTCAGTCGAGACGTCGTCATTACGTCTTCGTGCCGTGGGTTGTGCTGCGGGGATTGTGCGGAACGGATTGGTGGCCAGGTCAGCGAGTAAGATGGACGGGGATGGGGGGAAGACGTACGGAGCATCTGTGTTATGGAGTTCGTGATGAGGCACGTACGCCGCGCCTAGGTTCTGCGCGACGAAAATCGAATGCACACCGCACTTGAAGCCAAACGACGTAGTCGACTACCTATGCCATCCAGTGACGTCAATTCACAACTCCAGGGCCGCGGATGTCATGAATGAGAGGCTGTGGAGGAACAGACAACAGACGACGGACCTAGCAGTACTCCGGTGCCGCCAAATTTCACACGTGCAAGTCTCTCACGGTCTCGCGAGCAAGACCGTGACTCGGATTCAGAACGATAATCGACCACGGATTGCATGTTATCAGAATTACTTACTACTACAATAGTGCTCGTAACTAATGTGTAGGAAAGCCCCAAAACCATCCCCGTCGCCACTTTGTTCCCAGCACAGACGCGATGTCTCCATCTGCGTTGTCGGACGAAATCGGGATCTCGTCCTCAGCGGGAAACGCGGCGTCGTGGTCGAGCTCGATGTCACACGGCGGGCTCTCTCATAGTGCCGCTTGGACGATGGTAATCCCCACGCGCCGCCGCAGAATCAGGGAGATGAGTTCAAGTTCGAAGCTCCAGCGAGCGTCCATGCTAACGCCCGTTGGTCTGCTCATGTCGTCCCGGTGGCCGCTCTGTTGCGTAGGTACAAAGATTGGGGCGGTCGCAGGGGTGGACGCAGACGCAGACGCGGCGCAGCAGGGGCGGAAGCTGGGAGCGCGTCGCCAGCTCGAACGCATCTTTCAGCCTGGCGACGTTTTCTGGCCAAATACGGGGAGACACGCATCGGCTTGTGCGGTCCTCGTGGAGCTCTGTCCTCGACACGCCCAGTCAGAAGAAAGAGACGGGAGAAGGTGGGCAAGTGAACGCACACCAAATCAGGCACAGAGGGTCCTGACAGTCCGTCCTATTCACTCTTGGGATGTTCCGAGAGTCATGAGCGCCGTGCGTTGGACATCTGGGGTCTTGTCCAAGCGCTTGCGGATCGGCGTGGGAAGGTAGCGCTCGGACTGTTTGTAGGCTGTGAGGTACTGGCCTGCATCGTTTGCTCTCTCGGGCTGTATTTATAGTGTGGGTATGCGGTTCCGTCGTTTGTCAGGTGGCTGATTTCGACTAGGCCAGGATGGTGGTGATGTTATTGAGCAAGCAGACATTCGTCAAGTTTCGAATCGGACCTTGGTAGAGAGCGGAGTGCGAAGAGAAAAGGGGAACGCGACGCACGATGAAAAACGTTTGCGGCAGAAAAGAGGTCGTGGTCAAATTAGGAAGGTGAACCGTGTGAACCACCGATCGAGGACGGGCCGGATCAAATCGATCTGAGTCGGCCACTCTTCTCACAAACCACGTCGCTCCAATGGACACGCAACAACGTCAGTCCTACAATGAGTCTGTGAGACAACGGACAGCCCCATTTTTTACCGGATATTCCGGGGAAAGGAGAAGGTACGTGGCCCAACCTTTTGTCTATGAGTCTGATGTCACCGCAGACAAGGTAAAAATGACCCGTCCATCGATGTTGGTGACAATAGTACTCCTCTCTTCATGATTGGAGAACACAAGTTCGTCATCGATCCTGTGCTGAAGAACTCGTGTTCTCCGATCATGAAGGTTATGTTTTTCTTGACTCTCGCAGAATTGAGTCAGGAAGCACGGAAGAACTCGGGATTTTGCAACAATTCATTTGACACAAGTATAGAGAAACGCGACTGGCAGACATACCATATCGCATGCAATTTGATTACATGCGATATGGTTTGTACTCTTGAGTATTCACGATTACGACAACTGACGTCCATGTTTCGAGGTACTGTGTACCAATAGACAACCAACGACCACAGCTCGACCTCAAAATTTTCGACGACATATGTCCCGATCGGAATGGTGCGTCGTTACAGACATTCGTGACTGTATTCAACAATTATTTCCAGTCCCTGTCATCGTGGTGTTTACCAAATACGACCAATTCCGGCGAAATGTCCAAACTCATCTGGAGGATATCGGAAGCTCAGATGACAATATATTTGATGCGGCAGACAAACAATTTCGAGAGCACTACCTCCCCTTGGTGATGATGTTAGATTCGTGCGATGAGAAAGTGGGTTCAGAGGATAAATACCACAGTTACATGCTAATGTTTTTCGGCAGAGATGCACAGGCAAATATGGGCTGCGATGGGCTTATTGAGACGACGGCTGCGGCTTTGAATGATAACATTGTCGCATCAATGCTTTTGGCCGTGCAGAGGGATCAGTTAAAATTGAGTGTTCAAACAGCTTTGTACCGGTGAGTGCGCCACTTGAAGGGGCGAAGCGAGCGACGACGACAAAAAGCATTACAGTGCACGTCGCGGTGCTGGATTTAATGTCGGCTGTCCGAGAAACTTATGCACGCGATAAGTACGGTAGGTACATTCAAAGGCACGACCCCGCCGTCCGGACCGCATAGGACCAGGGCTCGTCCGTCCACCCCGCTCAAATAAGACATGGCTGTTACTATGACGACGACGCTGCGCCCGGCGCACCGACGGCGGCACCCACGAGCCCGCCCAGCAAGTTGCGCCATCCACGGCGCACAGAAACGTGCGCGCCACCCGCATACTCCACTGCGAGCCACCCAACGAGGCGCGCAAGACTGCTAAGCGGGCCGAGCGCGAGCGCGAGAGGATCGCGCGGCATCGGGTGCGCATCTGGGAAGGTTGATACGGCGGACGGGAGGACGGTAGCGAGGCCGGGGAGGAGGAAGTGCATCTGCGCGTGGAAGGTCTGCGGCAGCGCGAGCGTCGTGCGCGTCTACCGGCTGCGCACCGCGCCGTCCTCACATCTTCGTCGCTGGATGAATCGGAGTCATATTTCTCCGCGCCGTCGTCGGGTGGGCGGTACGACGTGCGGCGCCCGTCGATGCCATCTCCATGCGCGCGGGGACCCGGCCCACGACCACTGGTCGCGCAGTTCATTGCTGCTGCAGCGAAGGTCGGAGGTCTCGCGCAGACGACGCACATGTCCCCGTACACGCCCTATGCGTCCGCCCACGACCAGAATGGGACGTAACAGCGTGATGTGCGCGCGCGATGCCGTTCGTGTCCGCTTCGAGCTACACTGTATGGTAAACTTTCCGGGGTTTAGAGACGAACAACGTTGAGTCACAGGCTATGGCGGGGTCACGTGCCAGTTTTACGTCCCTCCATGTGAAGTGCACCATGGAAAGGCAGGATGTCCTCTTTCACGGATGTCTGGCGCCGTCTACAGATGCACGCCCTGCGCCGGCTGTCCTTCATGAAGTACCTGGCACAAAGAGGTGAGGCGAGTCCAAAAAATATGGGCAATGGAGACGTACACAACATCCTGCTTAACGAAGTGGAGTCCGCTGGGCAGCAAAGTGAACGGGAGAGTGAGTGATGAGGTGGATAGAGGAGAGATCGGTGGCTTGAGGGACCAGTCGAGTTCGTTGCCCCATGTGGGGTAGACGACTCGCAACTCTAGCCTGATGCCTATTCCCAATCTGTTTCGTTGATTTCCCGCCCTTGCACAACCCAGTCTGGCATGAATCCGGTATGTAAATCGTGACATCGACTATTGGGACACCAATAGTATGGTCGTCGTTCATCACCATTGCCGGACAACGGACGACTTGGATGTATGCGTTTCATTGACAATGTCACGTGGTGGTTTTAATACCTCACTCCACTGGCGTCGAAATCCTGCTATTCATTGATCTTTGCATCCCCGACTCCGTTGCTGCAATCAATGCGTACAGATACAAAATAGTCGCCGAGTCAACGTGCATCATGTTCCGAGTCGTGATCCCAGAATCTGCCCTTCCAACAGTCGGACTTGTCGGGAGGGCAATTGTTGCAGTCGAGACTTCCACCTGTGATGTATAGACAAGACCAATCACGCGGATCATACGAGTGTACATATTCAATGAGTTGATGCAAATTTGAGCTACCAATCACGGTATTTGGTCTACCAGAATTCCGACGTGCGCCAGCACGGGTCCCAGTAGTTTTAAAGAAAGATGAAGAGACCAAGTCGAAACAAAATGTGAACGTGCTTACTTGGATATTGCGCAACTCGATACCACCACAATTTAAGCAAGCACCATCGACAGTAGTTGTATGACCCGTTCCATTTGCGACTGGACTATTCACGAGCTGCTTAGAGTCGGTAGGGTAGCCCATGACGCTGATCTCTTGGTCAGGCGCAGCGAACAGAACCGGGGCCTGGATCACGCGGTGAGCATGAGAACAGAATCTAAAAACAAATCCTGGCCAGAAGAGATGCGGGCAATGTTCAAGCGATTGGTGACAGTGTTGGCTGGGTATAGGGAGATACGTTGTATAGGGTCCTCTCTACTTGACCAGGCCGGGCCAATTGGCGCACAAGTTAGATAATCTTATATTTGTTGCCACAGTCGACATGGGAGCCGTACTCGCTTGATAGCATTAATATGAGCTCTGTGGAAAAAATGGCCGTTGTAAAGGGGATAGCATAAGCACGCGAGAACTTAACGGGAGAGCGAGAACTGCTGAACTGCTGATTTCACAAAACGAAACAGAGAAGATTTGGGCGCCGCGAGTCGTCATCTGGATCAAGAGCCCGAGCGCTAGGCGTTCTAGATGACAGACAGGTCGCCTTAAGGATTGGTGGCGTTGGCATGGAATGGTGCGATATTAATGTCGATGCACGTGGACCGGAGACCAGTTAGCGACGACTGTGAATGTAACGGGCTGGTGACAATCATCCCCCTATGGAAGCGTGAGAATGAGGACAGGAAGGGAGGATAGAGTACCGAGATAGAAGCGCAGTGTGCTCCCACTGGAGGCATCTCGGGAGGCATTCCGTTCGGACATAAGTTCGGACCTGGTAAAACCAAAGCGTGGCGGATCTGCGCCCATCGGTCCATTGAGTCCTTCGACGTCATTTTCGTCCGCCACGACAGCCATCCCACGATAGAGCATGAGTTGTCAGTGGGTGCACGATCCGGTTAAAGAATGACTAGGGTGACCATGACATCGATTGCCCATGTCGATATGAGTTCCGCGCAACAAGTACACGTACCTACTCTAGATCAAAGCCAGCGTGATGCACAGCCTCGAAGCCAACCGGCGCATCATCACCCCCGCTTCTTACAGAAGGATCGAGCAAAGAAGATTGTTCAGGACTCCAGAGCCGTCGTCAACAGCAAACGAAACTGTATGAGTTGGTGAGAAGGGAAAACGCGCGACACCGACCATCTCCGCATCTTTCGGTAGAAACCGAAACAAGTTCCGCTCTTGTTGTCACCGCCGGGCCACCGGTATGCCGGCATACACGATGAGGCTCGACTAGTGACAGTCAAGATTCAACTCCCTTGAAGGCGAGAGTAGGTTAACGAGGAACGAAAAGGAAAAATGGAAAGAGACTGACATTGAGGAGATGACTGAGAATCTTGGCGAACTCGGGCGTTGTCTTGAATATGGAGGAATTATAAACCATCACCGACTCCTCAGCTCATATGTGCACGAGGATCTCGGCGATTTGCGGTAGAAAAGTTTTGAAGCGGAGCCGAGATGGGAGGAAGAGTACAGAGCGCATCGTCGGAGGTGGGGTCGTCAGGTCCAGTGACGGTCAGGATCTTCCGGTTCGACCAAGTTGCGTAGGAGCACAGAAGACCACGTATTGTCCCTGTATTCCCTCGTCGCTGTCAATGACGCTATTAGGAGTGTCGACGGCCCGTCGGACATGAGCAAATTGTAGCTCATTCGTACGTCCCAGCTGGGACGCCGCGGAACGCACCTTCCCGCGCGCGTCGTAACACTGGACCAAGCGAGCAGGAAAAGAAGAGCTCACCTTAGGCGCTTGAGGGTGTTGGATTAGGTTGCCTTGCCGACGTCCGGGAGGCTGATGACACCCGAAAAAGAGGTGCCGTGACCCGCCGGTCTCGTACATCTCGAAAAAGGCGAAGGAGATCGCCACTGCAAGGAAACGTTGGTCCGGACCCACGCGGGGGGAGGGAATCGTTGGGGTCACGGGGCGGAGGTCCTTCAGCGAATGTCTAGCATTCTCGCGCGGCGGGTCTATCCAAGAATATCGAAATGTAAGACAAACGGCTACGAACCGATTTCGTTGAACACGAGCACGAGTCGCCTGTCCTCCACCTCGCACCTGCACCTCGACCAGCTTGCTATGACCCCAGTCGTGTGGCGCACGTTAAGCACGAGCAGTACTGCATCGGTCTGGTCGGCGACCTTGCGTAGCGTGCGGATGCAGTTCCCTTTAATCTTGTCGCTCGCGACGGGGGCTTTCTAAGACACATCGGGCGGGATGTCGCGGATGCTGTTAGGTAAGCAAGCGACGAAAGTGTCAGCTCAGACATCATTATTGGGTCTTCAAGCTTCAAGCCGTGGGTCGCGTGGCAGGGACTGGACGGAATAGATTAGTGGCTCGGTCAGCGAGTAAGTTGGATGGGGATGGACGTATGGAGCCTTTGCCCTATGGACTTCGTGACGAGGCATGTGAACCACGCCTGGATCCTTTTTGAGTCCCGTGCCAGCGCGAAGTTAGTTGCATTGTTCTGTGCGACGAAAATCAAGTGCATATAGAAAGGATTACAAGGTTGGATGGTGTCGAGCAGACTGTTTCGTCCCATCATGAATTAATACAAACGAGAGGGATGTGAGAAGCGTCGGAGCTGCGGTGCTGGGGATATTAGAAATGGGAGTGGCCACAAGTCGAACCAAACGGCGTAGTCAAATATTCAATATCATCAGGTGTTGAAGTCGCTCAGGGAAAGAGGCATGAGATGGCAGTGGCGTCGTCATGAATGAGATTTAATCCAGTGAGGCGGTCCGGTGCTGCCTATTTTCACACGTGCAAGTCTCTCACGGTCTCCGACGTGTCATGTCAACCGCTGCTCAGGGATTCGGATCTATATTCAGTCCCCGGATTACATGCTATCACAACTACTTACTACAGTAGTACTTGTAACCAATGTGTTGTACAATCCCCCAACTATTCCTGCCGCCACTTTGCGTACAGCAGCGATATCCTCGTCTGTGTTGTCGGAGATCTCGTCTTCAGCAGACATCGCGGTGTCGTGGTCGAGTTCTATGTCCCAGGGTAGGCCCTCTCCTCGCGCCCGCGCTTGGATGATGGGCACCTCAGCGCGGCGCTGTAGGATCAGGAAAGTGGGGAGATCGAGTTCGAAACCCCAGTGAGCGTTCACGCCAACGCCCATTGGTGTGCTCATGCCGCCGGCGCCGACACCAAACCGCACGGGCACATGGTGCACAAAAGTCGGGGTGATTGCAGAGGTTGCAATGATAGATGCAGATGCAGACACGGCGCGGGGGCGAGAGCTGGGAGCGCGTGGCCCGCCGCGCCCTTGCGGAAGGATAGCTCGAACGCGCCCTTCGGTCTGGCGACCCTGTTCAGGCCAAATACGGTAAGGCGCGCATGGGCCTGTGTGATCTTCGTGAAGCTCTGTCTTCGGGTCAGAAGAACGGGACGGGAGAAGATGGGTAAGTGGACGCACGCCAAATGACCCAGGACGGTCCTGACGTCCGTCCTAGTCATATATGGGATGCCCATGAACGCCGTGCGTACGACACCTGAGGTCATGTTCACGCGCTCGCGGATCGGCGTGGGTAGGCAGTGCTCGGACTGTTTGTAGGCTGTGATGTACTGTACTAGCTTGCTTCGTCTGCTCAGCATGCGCACGCGTGAGCGAGGGCAGTATAGTGTGTGGTTCTGTCGTTTGGTAGGAGACCGATTACGATCAGGCCAGGATGATGGTGATGTTGTTGAGCAGGCAGAGATTCGACAACTCCCGAATCGGACGTTGAACGTTGAACTTGGAAGAGAGCAAAACTCAAGAGGAGTGGAGTGCGAAAAGAAAGGGTAATGCGCACGTATCTCAAGCAGCAGGGAAAAGACACCCAAAACCCGCAGGTGTGGCGAGTTCTCGATGCCGGCAAAAGGGCCCGGCGAACTGCGAATGCGTTTGTCAGCCCAGTCAGGGCCAAATAAGGAAGGTGATCCATCGATCGAGGGATCGAATCGGCCAACAACTCTTACTCTCTTACTTTCCCCAAACTCCGTCGCCAATGGACACGCAACCCCATCGTACTCGAATTCCGACGATCCGATTTCGAGTCCTTATTATAGGAAGGGCCAATGCAGGAAAGACGACCATCCTACAACGGGTGTGTGACGCGACGGGGAGCCCCATTATTTATCGGGGAGAACATTGGAGAAATGAGAGGGTACGTGATCCAGCTTTTTTATCTGCGAGCCTGATCTCATTGTTGACCAGGTTACACTCCATCCATCCATCGATGTTCGTGACAGTAGTACTTTCCTTCAGTTGCGTCTAAACATGAACCAGCGAGGCGAGCACACGATCAACGACGAACTTATGTTTTCCAATGATGACCGCTACGTTTTCCACGACTCTCGGGGAATCGAGTCGGGTGGCACAGAAGAACTGGGGATATTGCAAGATTTCATTCGGCGCAAGTGTAGAGAAAGGCGGCTGGTAGACAGATTGCATGCGATATGGTTTGGACTCTCGAGCGTTCAGGATTATGACAACTGATGGTCAAATGTTAAGGTACTGCGTGCCAATGGACAACCAACGACCACAGCTCGACCTCAAATTTTTTAACGACATCTGTCCTGACCGGAATGGTGCGACGTTACGGACATTCGTGACCGAATTTAACAATTATTCCCAGTCCCTGTCATCGCCGTATTTACCAAATACGACCAATTCCGGCGAAATGTCCAAATCCATTTGGAGGATTTCGGAAGCCCAGATGACGACGTAATTGATGTGGCAGACAAACAATTTGAAGAGCACTACCTGCGTCCGCTTGGTGATAATATTAGATTCGTGCGATTGGAAAGTGAGTCGAGAGGAAGTACCACAGTTTCGTGTTAATGTTTTCCGGCAGAAATGAACAGGCAAGATATGCGCTGCGATGAGCTTATTGAGACGACGGCTGCAGCTTTGAATAACGACATTGTCGGATTGATGCTTTTGGCTCTGCAAAGGAGTAACTTAGAGCTGAGTGTTAAAACCGCTTTGAACCGGTGAGTGCGCCAATTGAAGGGGCGAAGCGAGCGAGGATCACAACAAGCATTGATTGCAGTGTGCGTTCCCGTACTGGCATGAAGATTAAAGATATGGTTCATGAATGTCTTGTCTCGTTTCCATACATCTATGTAAGTGTCGATAGAGTGTTAATTTGTGGTACATGGCTCATGATTCCGTCCGACTCCTAGCTTGTGAGTGCAGCTATTACTGCCGTGGCTCGCTGCATTTCGAGTATACTGACGATGCCTGTCCTCGGCTGTCCAGTTCGTGAGTGGCAGTCATGGCTCGCTGTGTTTCGAGCATACTGATGACGGCTGCCCTCGGCACCCCAGTCCGTGAGTGGCTGCCGTGGCTTGCTACGTTTCCAGCCCACTGATGATGACTGTCCTCGGCTGTCCAGACCGTGAGTGGCTGCCGTGGCTCACTGCGTTTCGAGCGTACTGACGACGGCTGTCCTCGGCTGTCCAGATTGTGAGTGGCCGCCGTGGCCCGCTACATTTCCGGCCTACTGACGACGGCTGTCCTCGGTTCTCCAGGAAGTGAGTGGCTGCCGTGGTTGGCTGCGTCTCGAGCATACTGACGACGGCTGTTCCTCGGCTGTCCAGTCCGTGAGTGGCAAATGTGGCTCGCCGCGTTTCCAGCCTACTGACGATGGCTGTCATCGGTTCTCCAGGAAGTGAGTGGTTGCTGTGGCTCGCTGCGTTTCTAGCCTACTAACGATGGCTGTCCTGGCTGTCCAGTCCGTGAGTGGCTGCCGTGGCTCGCTGCGTTTCAATCCTCTACTAACGACGGCTGTCCTCGGCTCTCCAGTTGGTGAGTGGCCGCCGTGGCCCGCTACATTTGCGGCCGACTTACAACGGCTGTCCTCGGCTGTCCAGTCCGTGAGTGGCCGCCGTGGTTCGCTGCGTGTCCAGCCTACTGACGACGGGTGTCCTCGGCTCTCCAGTTGGTGAGTGGCTGCCGTGGCTTGCTGCGTTTCCAGCCTACTGACGACGGCTGCCCTTGGCTGTCCAGTCCGTGAGTGGTTGCCGTGGCTCGCCGCGATTCCAGCCTACTGACGATGGCTGGCCTTGGATCTCCAGTCCGTGAGTGGCTGCCGTGACTCGCTGCGTTTCCAGTCTACTGACGATGGCTGTCCTCGGCTGTCTAGTTCGTGAGTGGCTGCCGTGGCTCACTGCGTTTCAAACCTGCTAACGACGGCTTCCCTTGGCTGTCTAGGAAGTGAGTGGCTACCGTGTCTCGCTGGGTTTCCAGCCTACTGACGATGGCTGTCCTCGGCTCTCCAGTCCGTGAGTGGCTGCCGTGGCTCGCTGCGTGTCCAGCCTACTGACGACGGCTGTCCTCGGTTCTCCAGTTGGTGAGTGGCTTCCGTGGCTCGCTGCGTTTTCGGCCTACTGACGACGGCTCTCCTTGGCTGTCCAGACCGTGAGTGGCTGCCGTGGCTCGCTGCGTTTCCAGACTGCTGACAACGGCTGTCCTCGGCTGTCCAGTCCGTGAGTAGCTGCCGTGGCTCGCTGCGTTTCGAGCCTACTGACAATGGCTGTCCTTGGCACTCCAGACAGTGAGTTGCTACTGTGGCTCTCTGCGTTTCGAGCAGACTGACGACGGCTGTCCTCGGCTGTCCAGTATGTGAGCGGCTGCCGTGGCTCGCTGCGTTTCGAGCATGCTGACAACAGCTGTCCTTGGCTGTCCAGAAAGTGAGTGGCTGCCGTGGCTCGCTGCGTTTCGAGCATGCTGACAACAGCTGTCCTCGGCTGTCCAGAAAGTGAGTGGCTGCCGTGGCTCGCTGCATATCCGACCTACTGACAGCAGCTGTCCTCGACTGTCCAGAAAGTGAGTGGCTACCGTGGCTTGCTGCTTATTGAGCCTACTGACGATGGCTGTCCTTGGCTCTCCAGTCCGTGAGTGGCTGTCGTGGTTCGCTGCTTATCGAGCCTACTGACGACGGCTTTCCTTGGCTCTCCAGGATGTGAGTGGCTGCCGTGGCTCACTGCGTTTCGAGCAGACTGACGACGGCTCTCCTCGGCTCTCCAGTCCGTGAGTGGCTGCCGTGGCTCGCTGTGTTTCGAGCATACTGACAACGGCTGTCCTCGACTGTCCAGATAGTGAGTGGCTTCCGTGGCTCGCTGCGTATCCGACCTACTGACGACGGCCGTCCTCGGCTGTCTAGAAAGTGAGTGGCAGCCATGGCTCGCTGCGTTTCCAGGCTGCTGACAATGGCAGTCCTCGGCTGTCCAGTCCGTGAGTGGCTGCCGTGGCTCGCTGCTTTTTGAGCCTACTGACAATGGCTGTCCTTGGCACTCCAGAATGTGAGTGGCTACCGTTGCTCGCTGCGTTTCGAGCAGACTGACGACGGCTGTCCTCGGCTGTTCAGTATGTGAGTGGCTGCCGTGGCTCGCTGCGTTTCGAGCAGACTGACGATGGCTGTCCTTGGCTCTCCAGGATGTGAGTGACTGTCGTGGCTCGCTGCTTATCGAGCCTACTGACGACGGCTTTCCTTGGCTCTCCAGGCTGTGAGTGGCTGCCGTGGCTCACTGCGTTTCGAGCAGACTGACGACGGCTCTCCTCGGCTCTCCAGTCCGTGAGTGGCTGCCGTGGCTCGCTGTGTTTCGAGCATACTGACAACGGCTGTCCTCGACTGTCCAGATAGTGAGTGGCTGCCGTGGCTCGCTGCGTATCCGACCTACTGACGACGGCCGTCCTCGGCTGTCTAGAAAGTGAGTGGCAGTCATGGCTCGCTGCGTTTCCAGACTGCTGACAACGGCTGTCCTCGGCTGTCCAGTCCGTGGGTGGCTGCCGTGGCTCGCCGCGTTTCGAGCATACTAACGACGGCTATTTTCGATTCTCCAGTATGTGAGTGGCCGCCGTGGCTCGCTGCGTTTCCAGCCTACTGACGACAGCTGTCCCCGGCTCTCCAGTTGGTGAGTGGCTGCCGTGGTACGCTGCGTTTCAAGTCTGCTCATCATGCCCATTCTCGGCTCTCCAGAAAGTGAGTGGCTGTTTTCCTTGTTCTGTTTCTATACCTGTTGATCACCCCTGTTCTTGACTTTGACCATGCCCATTCCTGGCCCACTAGCACGTGCGTGCATGCTCTTCTTTTCAACCTGCTAATCATGTCCACCTTCGGTTCTCCTGTTTGTACGTCCTCTGAGAGTATGTTTACTCACCCAACAATCTCATTTTTCATAAGACAATCCAAGGTTATGTCACTGCCCACCCTCCAAAATGTGTTATTTTCGCATCACAGCCATCTGGCTCTATGGCTTATGACATTTATTTCTTTAGCTCACCGGTCATCATTTGATCTTTGGTATTGCACTTTATCATCTTTAGAACTTATTTAACCCCTCTGGAAGCTGTTATCCTTATCTTCAAGCATGCCACGTTCTTACGTCTCGAGGGCCTCTCCATTGAATCGGCACTAACTCAAGCGGAGCTGGACTATCGGGAGGCGAATACTGACTTGAAAATTCAAGAATACCTTACAGGATTTTCTCAAGACTCTGTTAAGTTGTCTGCAAGCTTTCTTATGGCCACTGATATTGGTTCGTTTATTCTTGCGTCCGTGAAGCTAATCTCATCATACGGTCAGAGCCATCTCGGTCTTCGGTTGAAGCACATTCAACTATGGCCACTGATATTGGTTCGTTTACTCTTGCGTCTGTTAAGCTAATCTCATCATGCTTTTAGAGCCGTCTCGTTCTTCGGTTGAGATTGATGTGCATGGAAAAGAGCATTTGTTTAAACGTCTTTTCAAACCAGCGTTCCCGCGCAAATCTTAAGGTCCAGGAGATCCGGTGTCTGGTGATCCAGGAATTGTGTATGATGTATACGGTATACTCGGTCTTTGTACATCCTCGTAGTTTCAACAAATCTGGTCTTTGTTTGCGAAATAGGAGGGGCCCTCCGCTATCACGTATGATCCTTGGTATGTTCAAAAAATGATTCGATGTTCTCGAGGATTATTTCCGCCACTTGGGAAGAACTGCCCGGACAGAATCCCACTTACCTTTCCCTATCAGTGGTTTCCTCTCGACATATGTCCCATAGCCTCGCACAAGCGTCTGTGCAGCGCAGGTCCGGACAAGAGTAGAGTTGAGATCAAGCTCGATGTCCCAGAACGTATTCACGCTGCCACTGTCACCGACTCACCGTCGCTGCTAACACTAGCCCACAGCCATAGTGCTGGCGTGTATAGAGATGGCGATGGTCTCAAAGTTCAATTCAGACACAGGGGACTCAGTAGCATCGGGGATGCCCAACTGGAAGAGCTTCTGGTCGAACCCGTGTTATGATGAGCTTCAGAGCAAACCAATAGGGCGCGTGTGAGTGGCTAAGCTGAAACGGAGACAGAGAAAGTTCCGCTTTAATTGAACACGCAAGGGGTGTCCTAGCCAAGCCAGAGAAGGAGATGCGGAGACCGGGCTCGCACGCGCTGATCGTCCATTCCCCCGGTCCGGTTTCCCAAAAACCAACGTTCGCTCAGATCAGACCGAAAGATCTACGCACAGGGTATTTTACCGGAGGTATAGAAGACGGCAAATGGGAGGACGGACAGAGCGAAAGATGGATAGATAAAGTGATAAGTATGGTATGTACATTCAAAGGTATGACTCCGCCGCAGTACCAGGAGTCAACCGTCCGTCCCGATACTACGCCCGACCCGCCAACAGCGGCACCCACGAGCCCGCCAAGCAAGTCGCGCCATCCACGGTGCAGAGAAACGCGCGCGCCACCGGCATACTCCTCCGCGAGCCACTCGACGAAGCGCGCATCGAGACTATTAAGTCGGCCAAGCGCGAGAGCGAGAAAAATGCGCGGCGTCAGCTGCGCATCCGGGGGAGTAGATGCTGCGGGCGGGAGGACGGTGGCGAGGCAGGAGAGGAGGAAGCACGTCTGCTCGTGGAACGTCTGGAGCAGCGCGAGCGTCGTGTGCGACTGCCGGCTGCGCACCAGCACCGCGCCGTCCTCTTCGTCGCTGGAGTCGTACTTTCCCGCGTCGTTGTCGTGCGGGCGGTATGACGACCGGCGCCCTTCGATGCCGTCTCCGTTCTCACGGAGGCGCGCGCAGGACCCGGTCCACGACCATCAGTCGCGCGATCCACCGGTTCCATTACCATTGCCGCTGCGCCAGAGGCCGGAGAAGAGCCTCAGACGACGCACACGTCCTCGTACATGCCTCACGCGGTCGTACGCCGAGAATGGGGACGAAGCTCGATGCGCGCGCGACGCCGTTCGTATCTGCGTCGAGCTGGAGTATACGGTGGAGCTCGGTCCACTTCTCGGGGTTCAGGAACGAGCAACGTTGGGCGCGGGGGTACGTCCAGTTCTACGCCACTCCGGGAGAAGCGTACGGCTCCTTGATCGCTAGCTGCAGGCCCGGTCGCTCGGTCCCATGGCGCTCGGTGGGTGTGTAGGAGGTTGAGTCGATGATCAGGTCGTAATACTGCGGCATTTCGAGGAAGACCGCGTCTGTCGTGCAGCTATCCAACCGCGGCCTGTCTGCGACTTGCGTTCGAGCATGTCGATGTCGTGTAGGTTTACGATACCGAGGACGTTGATGCCCCCCTTGTGTTTACCCTTCAATTGCGGGGCAGCATTGGGCTCGCCCTGGGTCGCGGGGTCGTGTCTGGTCTTCGAAACACATGTCCGCGACTACTTGGCAGAGGAAGCACGCCGCTTCGACAGCTGCGTGTATATGAGCACACGCTTGTATAGCATGAGTGGGGAGGGCTCCAGCATGCGCAGAAGGTGGAGGAGGTGCAGTGTCGGGGACGCGTGCATATGTGCTATCGCGAATGAGGTCTTTAAGTGTTGCGACTCACCTCGTACCCATCGCTGCAATCCTGGGTCCCACCATCGTCCATATCGAATTCTAGTTCCTCACTCCACCTATTCCACGTGCCAGCGCCGCTCAGATCTTCAAGACGTGCCTTGCGCAGCTCAAAGAACCGCCGCGCGGGCTCCCAGACGTCTTGGCTGTTATTGCCCTGGGCGATGAGACCAGAGTGGACATCGCGCACGAGGGTTTTGAGTGCAGGATATTGCGCCAATGACGAGGGCGGAGGAAACACGCGAGGAGGATGCCAAGGGAGGAAAGACGGAAGCCGCGCTGGCCTTGCTCGGATATCTGACGCCGGGTAAAGGAATGGCAATGGAGACGTACACGACGTCCTCTACGAGGTGGAGTCCGCTGGGCAGCGAGCTGAACTCGACGCTATGCATCGAGTTGTAAGTCTGCACGGGCGAGTGAGCGCTGGGACGTTTCAGGCGATATAAAGCTATAAAGGCCCGGGACTGGGTTGGCGACTGCCAAATCTAGCCTGGCTTGCAAGCGCCTGTACGTCCCATTCATTCTCTCATTTGTGCTATCGTCGTTCGCGCTGCACCTGTCACCCACTTTCCATACCGAACTTATCGCCTCGTCACAGCTTTTGTCCACTTCGCCGATAGTTTTGACCGCGCACTCGTTGTCGACAGCAAAGACGCGAACCTGATGAACCTTTTTGTTTTGTCTTCTGACTTGGTTTTTACCGTTAAGTACGCCTGTCTCTGCCCCATGCCAGTGCCCAGTCTCCGTACCTAGTCCATCCCCATCCATATATGACTCCGAGTCCGTGCTTACCGATACCTCACCGTCATGCTTCACCACCGAGTCTCTGTCGTCTTGCGTTTGATCTCGCTTCCCCCAAACAATGTGACTTCCTCTTTCTGTTACCCATATACTATGCCGTCTCCTCTACCCCGACCTAGTTAGCACACTCTCAGGCACGAATATACGTGATGCAGTTTCCATTTCAGATCCTGTACTTGCACGACTCCATTGACGTCAATGCCGCCCCCTCCATGGAACCCACTTCGCGCGCGCGTCTTAACGATATTCACCATCAAGCGGGCACGAAAAAAAGAAAGCGGCCCACCTTACGCGCTCGAGGGCGTTGAGGGACGACGAAGCCCGACAATAAAGCACCGTGCCTCGCTGCTCTTGTATCTCGAAAAAGAGGAAATCGCCAGTGCGGTGTCAAAGGAGAGGTCGGTCGGTGCCCAGGGAGGGGAAGGGAATCGGAAGGATCATGGGGTGGAGGACCTTCAGCGAATTCCTGAGCATCCTCGCGCGACACTGGGTCTATCGGAGAGACAGATGGCTACGCACCAATCTTGTTGAACACGAGCCACCCCGCGCCTGCTCCTCGACCAGCTTGCCGCGACCCCGGTCGTTGTGCGGGTCAAGCACAAGCAGCACAACGTCGGCCTCGTCCGGTGACGTTGCGCAGCGAGCGAATGTACTAGTTCCCTTTCACCTTGCCGCTCCCGACAGAGGCTTGATCTGACACAGCGGATGTGATGATGTGCATGGTGGCGGAAGCTAGCCACGTGGTACGAGCGACGGAACCGTCAGCCGAGACGTCGTCATTACGTCTTCGTACCGTGGGTTGTGCTGCGGGGATTGTGCGGAACGGATTGGCCAGGTCAGCGAGTAAGATGGACGGGGATGGGCGGAAGACGTACGGAGCATCTGCGCTACAGACTTTGTGATGCAAGTTGTGATGCATTTGATGAGGCATGTACGCCGCGCCTAAATTCTATTCGATATCGGGCCATCGCGAGGTTAGCGGCACAGTTCTGCGCTCCGAAAATCGAATGCATGCTGCACCGCACTTGAAGCCAAACGACGTAGTCGACTACCTATGTCATCAAGTGACGTCAATTCACAATTCCAGGATGTCATGAATGAGAGGCTGTGGAGGAACAGACGGACAACGGCTCTACAGTACTGTAACTTACCCCGCTCCACCTAATTTCACACGTGAAAGTCTCTCACGGTCTCGGACGTCGACTCCGAGCAAGACTCCGAGCTCTGAGTCTCAGTGACTCTGATTCAGAACTATAACCAGACCACAGATTACATGCTATCACAAATCCTACTTACTACAGTAGTACTCGTAACTACTGTGTAGGAAAGCCCCCGAAGCTACTTTGCGCGCAGTAAAGACGCGATGTCTGCGTTGGTGTCATCGGACGAAATCGGGATCTCGTCCTCAGCGGGCAACGCGGCGGCGTGGTCGAGCTCGATGTCACACGGCGGACACTCTCATGGTGCCAACGCTTGGACGATGGGCATCCCCACGCGCTGCCGCAGAATCAGGAAAGTGGGAGATGAGTTCGAGTTCGAAGCCCCAGAGAGGGTCCACGCTGACGTCCATTGGTCTCTTCACGTCGTCCCGGTAGCCGCTAAGCTGCGCGGGTGCAAAGGTTGGGGCGGTCGCAGAGATAATGCAGACACAGACGCGGCGCAGCAGGGGCGGAAGCCGGGAGCGTGTTGCCCACCGTGCCCGTGTGGAAGGGCAGCTCGAACGCATCCTTTCAGCCTGGCAATTTTTTCAGGCCAAATACGGGGAGGCGCGCATCGGCTCGTGCGGTCTTCGTGAGGTTCAAGTTCTGTCCTCAACACACCCGGTCAGAAGAAAGAGACGGGAGAAGGTGGGCAAGTAAACGCACACCAAATGAGGCACGGAGGGTCCTGACGTCCCTCTTATTCCCCTTGGGATGCTCCGAGAGTCATGAGCGCTGTGCGTAGGACATCTGTGGTCTTGTCCACGCGCTTGCGGATCGGCGTGGGAAGGTAGTGCTCGGACTGTTTGTATGCTGTGAGGTACTGGCCTGTCTCGTTTGTCTGCATGCGCGCGCGTGTGCTCGGGGTGTATCTAAGTGTGGGTATGAGGTTCTGTCGTTTGGTAGGTGGCTGATTTCGACTAGGCCAGGATGATGGTGATGTTATTGAGCAAGCAGACATTCGTCAAGTTTCGAATCGGACCTTGGTAGAGAGCAGAATGCGAAGAGAAAAGGGGAACGCGACGCACGATGTCTCAAGCAGCGAGGCAAAGACACTAGAGAAACCTCCTACCGACTTGGTTGGGTATTGTTCCGGCAAACTACTGCTTTGGGAACGTTGCGGACGCATTTGCGGCAGAAAAGACAAATTGGGAAGGTGAACCGTGTGAACCACCGATCGAGGACGGGATCAGATCGAGCAACTCTTGCACCGTCGCTCCAATGGACACGCAACAGCTTGAACCTCGTATTCGAATTCCAGAGTTCCGGTTCCGAGACCTTATTACAGGAAGGGAAAACGCAGGAAAAACGTCCATCCTATAACGAGTCTGTGAGACAACGGACAGCCCCATTTTTACCGGATATTCCAGGGAAAGGAGAAGGTACGTGGTCCAACCTTTTGTCTACTACGAGTATGATCTCACCGCCGACGAGGTTAAACTTGACCCGTCCATCGATGTTGGTGACAATACTACCTCCTCTGAACGTGGAATCAGCGAGGTGAGCACAGGATCGATAACGAACTTGTGTTTTCCAATCATACGGCTGATGTTTTCGTGACTCTCGCGAAACCCGAGTCAGGAAGCACGGAAGAACTCGGGATTTTGCAACAATTCATCCGACACCAGTGTAGAGAGACGCGACTGGCAGACATACCATATCGCGTGCAATTTGAATTGCATGCGATATGGTTTGACTCTTAGTATGACAACTGACGTCCATGTTTTACGGTACGTGCCAATGGACAACCAACGACCACAGCTCGACCACAATTTTTCGACGACACGATCGGAATGGTGCGACGTTACGGACATTCGTGACTGTATTCAACAATTATTTCTAGTCCCTGTCATCGTGGTGTTTACCAAGTACGACCAATTCTGGCGACATGTCCAAATCCATGTGGAGGATTTCGGAAGCCCAGATGACAGTGTAATTGAAGTAGCAGACAAACAATTTGGAGAGTACTAATACCTGCGTCCCCTTGGGGATGATGTTAGATCCGTGCAATTAGAAAGTAGGTTCAGAGGCAAAATACCACAGTTACAAGCTAATGTTTTTCGGCAGAGATGATTTTCACGTATTGCCAGCGGAGCGCATAATCAATTGTAGTACCCCATTATAAACACAACCAAACGATCAGACTAGATCGAGAAACGTACTGTATACGCAGGGTATTTTTCCGGGGGTATAAAAACGATGACAGGGAGAATGAGGAGAGCGAGATAGAGATACTGTAGATACATTCAAAGGCACGACCCCGCCGTCCGGTCCGCATAGGACCAGGGCTCGTCCATCCACTCCACTTGTGCGCTAAAATAAGACACGGCTGTCACTATGACGACGATGGTGCGCCAGACCTCGTCAACGGCGGCACCCACGAGCCCGCCAAGTATGTTGCGTCATCCGCGCACAGAAACGCGCGCGCCACCCGGATACACCTCCGCAAGCCACTCAACGAACCGCGCATCACGACTGCTAAGCGGGCCAAGCGCAAGCGCGAGAAAGTCGCGCCGTGTCAGCTGCGCATCTGAAACAGTAGACGCGGTGGGTGGGAGGACGGTGGCGAGGCGGGAGAGGAGGAAGCGCTTCTGCGGGTGAAACGTCTGGAGCAGCGCGAGCGTCGTGCACGCCTGCCGGCTGCGCACCAGTACCGTGCCGTTACTCGTCTTCGTCCACGTCACCGGAAGAGTCAGAGTCAGATTTCCCCTCGTCATCGTCGTGCGGGGCTATGACGTCCGGCGCCCTTCGATGTCGTCTCCATGCGCACATCGGCCCCCGGACCGTTCGCGCTGGGACCTGGCCCACGATCACTGGTCGTGAGATGTACTGGCTCCATTTCTGCTGTTGCTGTTCCATAGGCCCAAGTAGAGTCTCGCGCATACGACGCACACGACCTCGTACACGCCCCACGCGTCCGTCCACGCAGACCGGGGCCGATGGTCGATGCGCGCGTGCGACGCCTTTCGTGTCTGCGTCAAGCTGGAGCCTCAATTATCAACAATGTTGGTGCCGACAATGAGAGAGAGAGGCCTCTCATCCATCTCACGCTCGGATACGGTCGAGCTCGGTCCACTGCGCAGGGCTCAGAGATGCGCGACGTTGAGCGCGGGACGCACGTACCAGTTTACGTCGCTCCAGGTGAAGCGCACGGTGATTCGATGAAGAGGCGGTATGTCGGCCTGTGAGCGTACGGCTCCTTGATCGCGAGCTGCAGGCCCGGGCGCGTAGGAGGTTAGGTTGATGGTCATGTCGCAATACTGCGGCTTTTCAAGGAAGACCGTGTCGGTCGTGCATGCTATCCAGCCGCGGCCGGTCCGCGACTCGCGCTCGAGCATGTCGATGTCGTGCGGCATGATAATGCCGAGAACGTCGATGTCCTCTTTGTGCTTGCCCTTCAACTGTGGGGTAGCATTGGGCCCTCGGCCTGGGTCGTGGGGGTCGTCTGGTCCTCGAAACACATGTCCGCGGCTACCTGGCAGAGGAAGCACACCGCTTCGACAGGCGACTGCATGAATATGAGTATGCGCTGACAACAGAGCACATGCTTGTAAAGCGTGAGCGAGGATGGCCCCGGCACGCGCAGAAGGTGGGGGAGGCGCAACGTCGGAGAGGCGTAAATAGAGTGCTATCGCGAATGAGTTGGTTGGAGGCTCTACGACTCACCTCGTACCCATCGCCGTCGTCCTCGACCCCGCCATCATCAATATCGAGTTCGAGTTCCTCGCTCCACCCATGCCACGCGCCAGCACAACCCAGATCTGCGAGACGCGCCTTGCGAAGCTCGAAGAACCGCCACACGGGCGCTCAGACGTCATGGGTGCTAACGCCCTGGACAGCAGGATCGAAGTGGAGACCACGCACGAGGGTTTTGAGTGCGGGGACGTGGTGCCAAGGGCGAGGGTGCAGGCAACCCGCGAGGAGGATGGCGAGGGAGGAGAGACGGAAGCCGCACTGGCCATGCTCGGATGTCTGGCGCCGTCTAAAGATGCACGCCCCACGGCGGCTGTCCGTCGTGAAGTACTGGCCCAAAGAGGTAAGACGAGTGCAAAAAAAGACGGGGAATGGAGACGTACACGACATCCTGCTCTACGAGGTGGAGTCCACTGGGCAGTCCGGGGAAGAAACCGACGCCATCGAGTTGTAAGTCTGCACGGGTGAGTGGGTGACGAGATGTGCAGGGGGATAAAGGAGAGAGTACCGGGGTGGAATAGCGCGCTGATCGATGCCTATTCCCAATTTGTTTTGGTGATATGCCCGCCTTTACTCAACCCAGCCTGGCATGAGTCTGGCATGTAAATTGCGACATCAACTATTGGGACACAAATACTATGATCGTCGTCCATTGCCATTTCCAGACAACAGACGACTCAGATGTATGCGTTTCGTTGACAAACTCACCTGGTGACTTTATGTAATACTTTCTAACTTAGTGCGGCAGGTCAGCATCGAAATCCCACTATTATTGATCTTTGCTTCCCTGATCCCGTTGCTGCAATTAATGCGCACGGATACGCAACAGTTGCTGAGTCAACGCGCATCCTTTCTCGGGTCATGATCCCAAAGTGTCTGGCCCTCCAACGGTCCATGTTGTCTGAAGGGCAATTGCAGGAAAGATCCCCGTCATTTCAAAGAGTCGATAGCCGGGCTCCGATGTCTTTCATTTCTTCCAATACTGTACGTTCAGATCAGAACGGGAATCTAGGTATAAGCATTTCACTAGATGGGTAGTTAGATGACGAATTAACGGGACAAGAGAAAGCCTCATGATATGCAGTAAAGTGAAAGGGGCTGTCGGTCGAGGGGCCAACTACAGCTACATCTACAAATTGTCATCCCGGTAGAGATGGCATAATCTCCATGAAGTAAACACTTTAACACAAAGCCTGCGTTGGCCCTCGACCAACTTGATGAGCGCGATGTACCACCCTTCTGAGTCTCCGGGGGGAAATCGCGGCTAGTACGACAGTATCCACGACACCGATTTCCAAACAGAATTCAGTACTTGGAAAACAGTTTCTTCAAGGATCCTGGGCCAATTAAGATGTCGGCTGTAGAGGCTCGTATACGCGCGAAGATCTCCGTGATATACGGTAGAGAAGTGTTGGAGCGGACGAGATGGGGGGAAGAGCACAGAACGCATCGTCGGAGGTGGGGTCGTCAAGATCTTCCGGCTTGACCATGTTGCGCGGGGCACAGAAAACCAGTTATTGTCCCTGTATCCCTCGTCGCTGTAAATGACGCTACCAGGGGAGTCGACTATCCGCAAGACATGTTCGAACTGAACATATGGTAGGTCGTCCCGCCGGCCGGGACGCCACAGAACGCACCTTTCTGCCCGCGTATTAACGACAGACCACTGATAGACCAAGAGGGAAGGAAAAAAAGAAAGCGGCCCACCTTACGGGCTTGGGGTATTGGATCAGGTTGCCTTGCCGACGTTCAGGAGGCCGACGACGTCCAACAATGAAGCACCGTGCCCCGCTGGTCTTGTACTGTACTCGAAAAGGTAAAGGATATCGCCAGTGCAGTTCCAAAGTAGAGGGCCCACAGAGAAGAACATGGTTGGGGTCATGGGGCGAAGGTCCTTCATTGAATGCCTAAGATTCAAGTTCTCGCGCGGCACCGGGTCTATCCAAGACTATTGGAGAACGTGGGGGATGGAGAGAGATGGCTACGCACCCAATCTTGTTGAGCATGAACACGAGCTGCTTGTTCTCCAACTTGCACTTGCTCCTCGATCAGCTTGCCGCGGCCCTGGTCGTGTCGTGCGCATCAAGCACGGGTAGCATAGCGTCGGCCTCGTCGGAGACCTTGCGCAGCGTGCAGACGTAGTGCCCTTTCATCTTGCCGTTCCCGACAAAGGCCTGTTCCGACACAGCGGACGGATGTCGTGCATGGTGGTGGACGTTGTAAGCCAAGCAAGCGACGAAAGCGTCAGCTCAGACATCGTGGTTATGTTTTCGTGCCGTGGGTCGCGCGTCGGAGACTGGGGGGAACAAATCGGTGGTCAAATCGACGAGTAAGTTGGACGGGGATGGACGTACGGAGAATCTGCGCTACGGATTTTGAGGCATGTGCGCCGTGCCTGGGTGCTTTTGAGTGCCGGGTCAGCGCGAGCTGGACGAGGTTAGCCACATTGTTCTGCACGACGAAAATGAGTAAGCCCGGTTTTTTTTGAGAGGATTACAAAATTGGGCGCTGTTGAGCTGACTATTTCATTCATTGATGAGCGATGGGGATGGGGATATTTGAGAGAAACGCGAGTGGCTTCAAATCGAACCAAAGTGGTCGACTACGACGTGAGTCCACGGTGCCAGGATGCCGTGAACGAAAGGCCGTGAGGAGCAGAACAACAACCCGTCGGTCCGTGTCAGGCCTATTTTCACACGTGCAACTCTCTCACGGTCTTCGGACTCAGATTCGGAGGATCTATATTCAGACCCGAGATTACATTTTATTCTTGCCTTTGTTTTCACTTCGAAAGCTTTAGAGCACTCTGTATCACAACTACTCACTGGTACTTGTAACTAGTTGTAAATCCATCAGACTATCTCCGCTGCGCGCAGCGCAGGCGCGATGTCCTGGTCTGTGTTGTCGGAGATCTCGTTTTCGGCGGACATCGCGGCGCCGTGGTCGAGCTTGGTGTCTTATGGTGGGCCCTCTCCTCGCGCCCGCACTTGGGTGACGGGCACCTCCATGCGCCGCTGCAGGATCAGGAAAGTGGGGAGTTCGAGTTCGAAGTCCCAGTGAACGTTCATGCCAACCCCCATTGGTGTGCTCATGCCGCCGGCGCAGGCGCCAGGCCGCACGGGCACAGGGGGCACAAAGGTCGGGGCGGTTGCGGTGGTTGTGATAGACGCAGATGCAGACGCAGGAGCGGAGGCTGGGAGCGCGTCGCCCGCCGTGCCCTTGCGGAAGGGCAGCTTGAACGCGCCCTTCGGTCTGGCGGGCCAAATACGGTAAGGTGCGTATCGGCCTGTGCGATCTTCATGAAGCTCTGTCCAAGGCTCTGTCCTCGACATGTCCAGTCAGAAGAATGGGACGGGAGAAGATGGGTAAGCGAATGCACGCCAAATGACCCACAACGGTCCTGACGTCCGTCCTAGTCACACAGGGAATGCCCATGAGCGTGCGTACGAAACCTGAGGTCGTGTTCACGCGCTCGCGGATCGGCGTGGGTAGGCAGTGCTCGGACTGTTTGTAGGCTGTGATGTACTGTACAGTCACTGTACTGGCCTACTTCATCTGTTCAGCATGCGCACGCGTGTGCGAGGGCTGTATAGCGTATGGCTCCGTCATTTGGTAGGAGGCTGATTACGACCAAGTTAGGATGATGGTGACATGTTGAGCAGGCAGGCATTTATCAACTCCCGAATCAGACGTTGGTAGAGAACGAGAGGAGTGGAGTGCGAAGAGAAAGGGAAATGCGACGCACGATATCAGCAGGGAAAAGACACCCAATACAGGTTCTGCAGGTGTGACGAATCGGTAAGGACAAGGAATGACGTTGTTCATTGGGACGTGAATGCAGAAATAGTTGCCCGGTCAGGCCGGTCAAGGCCAAATAAGGAAGATGAACCGACTCGATCGTGTGAACCATCGATCGAGGACGGGATCAAATCGATCGACTCTTGCTTCCCCCCAAACATGGACACGCAACAATCCCATCCAGAATTCCGGTTCCGAGTCCTTATTATAGGGAGAGCAAATTCTGGAAAGACGACCATCCTACAGCGAGTCTGTGAGACAACGGACAGCCCCTTTTTTTACCGGATATTCCGTGGAAAGGAGAAGGTATTTGTTCTAACCTTTGGTCTACAAGTCTTATCTCACCGCAGGCAAGGTTAAACTTGACCCGTCCGTGGATGTTAGTGACAATTGTACCTCTTTTGGTTTCCTCTGAACATGGAGCCAGCGAGGCGAGCACAGGATTGGCGACGAACTTGTGTTCTCTAATCATAAGGGCTATGTTTTTCATGACTCCTGCGGAATCGAGTCAGGTAGCAGAGAGGAACTAGGGGTATTGAACAGATTTATTCGAAGAAAGTGTGGAGAAGAGCGACTGGGAAACAGATTACATGCGATATGGTTTGGCCTCTCGAGTGTTCACGCGTTCACGATTATGACAACTGACGATCATATTTTGAGGTTCTGCGTCCCAATGGATAACCATCGACCACAGCTCGACCTCAAATTTTTCAAGGACATATGCCCCGACCAGAATGGTGCGTCGTTACCAACACTCGTGATTCTATTAAACAATACTTTCAAGTGCCTATAATCGTGGTCTTTACCAAATACGATCAGTTCCAGCGAAATGTCAAAATCAATTTGGAGGATCAAGGAAACCCAGATGACAATATATCTGATGCGGTGGAGAAACAATTTCGAGAGCACTACCTGGATCCCCTTGGTGATGGTGTTAGATTTGTGCGATTAGAACGTGGGTTCAGAGTCAAATTCCGGGGATACGTTTTGATATTTTTCGACAGAAATGCACAGGGAACATATGCGCTGCGATAAGCTTATTGAGACGACAGCCGCAGCTTTGAATGATGGCATCATCGGGTTGATGCTTTTGGCTGTCCAGAAGGATAATTTAGAATTGAGTGTTAAAACAGCTTTGAAACGGTGAGTGCGCCAATTGAAGGGGCGGAGTCAATGACGTTCACGACCAATATTGCAGGGTCCGTTACCGTACTGGCGCAGAGGTCAAACTTACATATCGGGAATGTCTTATTGCTTTTCCATACCTCTGGGTAAGTGCTGATACAGTCTTAAATTGTGCTACATGATGGCTCATGACGCCCCCCGACTCTTAGCGTGTTAGTGCCAGCTATTCAGGTTTTCATATCAATTGAACTAACCATGCTGGTGTTCTACTCTCCAGATTGTGAGCGGTTGCCATGGTGTTTCAAGCTCGCTGACGATGCCTGTTCTCTGCTCTCCAGTCCGTGAGTGGCTGCTATGGATCGCTGCGTTTCAAGCCTACTGATGATGGCTATCCTCGACTCTCCAGTCGGTGAGAGGCTGCCGTGGCTTCGTTTCCAGCCTACTAACGACGGCTGGCTTCGGATCTCCAGCCGGTGAGTGGCTACCGGATCTCGCTGCGTTTCAAGCCTACTGACGACGGCTGTCCTTGGCTCTCCAGAAGGTGAGTGGCTGCCGTGGCTCAGTGCATTCGAGCTACTGAATTTTGTTGTCTTCAACTGTCCAGGGTGTGAGTAGCTGCCGTGGCTCGGTGCATTCAAGCCTACTGACGATGGTTTTCTTCGGCTCTCCAGGAGGTGAGTGGCCTCCGCGGCTCGCCTCGTTTTGAGTCTAACGACGACGGCTATCCTCTGCTCTCCAGAACGTGAGTGGCTGCTATGGCTTGCTTCGTTTCAAGTGTGATGACGATAGCTGTCCTCGGCTGTTCAGTCGGTAAGTGGCTGCCGTGGCTTGGTGTGTTTCAAGCGTACCGACGACGACTGTCCTCGGCTCGGTAGGATGTGAGTGGCTGCCATGGATCGGTGCGTTTCAAGCCTACTGACGATGGCTGTCCTCGGCTGTCCAGTTGGTGAGAGGTTGCCGTGGCTCAGCGCGTTTCGAGCATACTGAAGATAGCTGTCCTTGTCCCAGCATGTGAGTAGCTGCTGGTGCCGTGGCTTAGATCGTCTCAAGCCCACTGACAACGGTTGTCCTTGGCTCTCCAGGATGTGAGTGGCTGTCATGGCTTGGTTCGTTTCAAGCATACTGACGACGGCGGTCCTCGGCTCTCCAGCACGTCAGTGGCTGTCGTGGCTCGATACCTTTCAAGCCTACTGACAATGCCTGTCCTCGGCTGTCCAGTTAGTGAGTGGCTGCCCTGGCTCACTGCGTTTCGAGCCTACTGACGACTGCTGTTCAGCACGTAAGTGGCTGCTATGGCTCGGTGCGTTTCAAGCGTACTGACGACGGTTGTCTTCGGCTCTCCAGAGAGTGAGTGGCTGCCATGGCTCGGTGCATTTCTAGCCTACTGACGATGGCTACCCTCGGCTCTCCAGTATGTGAGTGACTGCCGTGGCTCGATGCATTTCAAGCCTACTGACGACGGCTGTCCTCGGCTGTCCAGTTTGTAAGCGGCTGCCATGGCTCGGTGTGCTTTTGACCTTACTGACGACGGCTGTCTTCGACTCTAGCATGTGAGTGGCTGCCGTGGCTCGATCCATTTCAAGCCTACTGACGGCGGCTGTCCTCGGCTCTTCAGGATGTGAGTGGCTCCCGTGGCTCGGTGTGTTAAGAGCCTAACGACGACGGTTCTCCTCGGCTCTCCAGCGTGTGAGTGGCTCCCGAGGCTTGATGCGTTTCAAGCTTTCTGAGGATGGCTGTCCTTGGCTGTCCAGTCGGTGAGTGGCTGCTGTGGCCTGGTGTGTTTCAAGCGTACTGACGACGACTGTCCTCGACCATCCAGGATGTGAGTGGCCGATGTGGATCGCTGCGTTTCGATGATGATGACTGTCCTCGACTGTCCAGTTGGTGAGAGGTTGCCGTGGCATGGTGCGTTTGAAGACTGCTGACGACAGCTGTCCTTGGCTGTCCAGGATGTGAGTGGCTCCCGTGGATCGCTGCATTTCAAGCCTACTGACTACGGCTTTCTTCGGCTCTAGTTGGTGAGGGGCCGCCATGGCTCGCAGGGTTTCCAGTCTACTGACTACGGCTGTCCTCCACTATCCAGCATGTGAGTAGCTGCTGTGGCACAGTGCCTTTAAAGCCTACTGACGATGGTTGTCCTTGGCTCTTCAGTTGGTGAGTGGCTGATGTGGCTCGCTTCGTTTTATGCCTACTGACGACAGCCGTCCTTGGCTCTTCAGTTGGTGAGAGGTTGCCGTGGCTTGGTGCGTTTCAAGCCTACTGACGACGGCCGTCCTTTGCCTCCCAGCGTGTGAGTACCATGGCCTGTTGCATTTCAAGCCTACTGACGGCGGGCTGTCCTTGGCTCTCCAGGATGTAAGTGGCTACCGTGGCTCGGTGCGTTCCAAGCCTGCTGACGACAGCTGTCCTCGGCTCTCCAGTTTGTGAGTGACTGCCGTGGCTCGGCGCATTTCAGGCCTACTAACGGCGGCTGTCCTCGGCTCTTCAGGGTGTGAGTGGCTGCCGTGACTCGGTGCGTTTCAAGCCTACTGATGATGGCCGTCCTCTGCTCTCCAGTATGTGAGTGGCTGCCATGACTTGGAGCGTTTCAAGCCTAATGACGACGACTCTCCTCGGCTCTCTAGTTGGTGAGTGGCTGCCGTGGCTCGATACGTTTCATGCCTACTGACGGCGGCTCTCCTCGGCTGTCCAGGATGTGAGTGGCTGCCGTGGCTCACTGCGTTTCAAGCCTACTGACAACGGCCGTGCTCGGTTTTCCAGCACGTGAGTGGCTGCCATGGCTCGATCTATTTCAAGCCTACTGACGACCGCTATCCTCGGCTCTCTAGAATGTGAGTTGCTTCCGTGGCTTGCCGCATTTCAGCCTATTGATGATGGCCATCCTTGGATCTCCAGGATGTGAGTGGCTTCCGTGGCTCGCCGCTTCGAGCCTACTGATGACGGCTGTGCTCGGTGCTCCAGTTGGTGAGTAACTGCTGTGGCTCTCTACGCTATAGATACTGAGGACGGCTGTGCTCGGCTCTCCAGTTAGTGAGTGGCTGCAATGTTTAGCTACATTTTGGGCATTCTCATGATGCCTATCCTCGCTTCTCCAGCAAGTGAGCGGCTGTTTTCCTTACTCTGTTTCTATGTCTGTTGACCACACCTGTCCTTGACTTCCATTGGCCCTACTCATTCCTTGCTTACTAGCACGTGCGTGCGTGCTCTTCTTTCTAGTCTGCTAATGGTGTCCGTCGTTCTCCTGTTTGTAAGTGCTCTCTGTATGTTCACTCAACCAACAATCTCACTCTTTCAAAAGGGAAATGCAGGTTATGTCACTTCCCACAGTTCAAAATGTGATATTTTCGTATCACGGCTATCTGTCTCTATGGCTTATATTTTTCTAGATCACCCACAATGGTCTCAGTGGTCATCATTTGATCATTGGTATTGCACTCTATCAACTTTAGAGCGCGTTTAACCTTTGTACAAGCTGTCGTCGTTATCTTCAAGCACGCCACGTTCTTACGTCTCAAGGGCCTCTCATCTGAATCCTCATTAACTCAGGCGGAGTTGGACTACCGGGAGGCGAACATTGACTTGAAAATTCAAGAACACCTTACGGGATCTTCTCAAGACTCTGTTGAGCTGTCTGCGAGTTTTATTATGGCCACCCATATTGGTCCGTTTACCCTTCCTTGCGTCTGCTTAGCCAATCTCATCCTGCTTCTAGAGCCATCTCGGTCTTCGGTCAAAGAGCATCGGTTTAAACGGCTTTCGAAGCCAGCGTTCCCGCGCAAGTCTTGAGGATCCCCTCAAAGAAATTTTAGTAGATCCAGCATCAGGTGGTCCAGGGATTGTGTGGTCGTGTGTATGATATATATGATATCCTCCGAGTCAGTTTGGCATTGTTGTAGTTTCACGAAATCAGGGTTCCGTTCGTGGGATGGGAGGGGTCCATCGCTATGTATGATCAACAAATGATTCAATTTTTTCGATGATTATCTCCACCAATTTGGGAGAGCTGTCAGGATGACCTTTCACTTCTCTGAAACGAACGCAGAAAATTCCGCTGTTGGATTGAACGTGCCTGGGATGTCTGGGCCTGGCCAGAGAACAACAATGTAAGTAATACTTGAAGCTTGAAGACCGGATTTATACGCGCTGAACGCCCCGCCCCCGCTCCATTGACACCTCCGCAACGTCTTCACGTACGTGTGGGGGACTATGCCCAATTGCACGGCGGGGCATAGTGCCGAGTCTCTGTGTGAGATGGGCCCTCAGGCCTTGCCTCAGGTTGTCTGTCCCCTATTATGCATTTTCTGCCGCCTGTCTCCAAGGATAAGGGCAAGTATATTATGCCTAGAGGGAGACAAGGGGGTCAGTAGCCGTTTCAAGCCTGCAAAAGCTCTTGGCGGGACTACCCCTCCCGCCATCCTTCCGAAACCATTAAGGATGCCTACCAGTCTCGAGGAAATCGGACTGGTTTCATGGGGGGAAAGCACGAGTGGGGGGCATCCCGCTAAGCCCTTTAACTTGAAGTTATAGCCAGCTGGCGCTCCCACAGGTGCTCCTGGCAACACAATCCCCTTTCGGGTGGCTAACTGGCTCCATGTGGTCCCCGCGGCGGAATTAAATCGCTGTGAGACCCTTCTGCCATCTCTTAAGAGGATTCTCCGAAGCGACAGAGACATACTCGTATTGTTGGTGGAGCGCGTGATCAATTGTCGTACCCCGGGTTTTAAACATGACCAACGTTCAGATCAGACCGGGACATTTACGCACGGCGGCGGGTTTTTTTCCAGGGGTATAAATGATGTCAGGGAGACAGATAGATAAAGCGACACTGTAAGTGTGGTGTACATCCACAGGCACAACTCTGCTGTAGTACCAGGAGCACCCGCCCGTCCCACACCCGTGCATTCAAATAAGACAAGGTGAGCACGTTCATGCCTGACTACGATGACAACACTGCACCCGGCCCACCGACAGCTGCACCCACAAGCCCACCAGGCAAGTCGCGCCATCCACGGCATACAGACACGCGCACGCCACCCGCATACTACTCTGCAGGCCACTCAACTAACCGCGCATCGAAGCTGCTAAGCGGGCTAGGCGCGGGCGAAAGCAAATTGCGCAGTGCCAGCTGTGCGTCCGGGAGGGTAGACACGGTGGACGGGAGGACAGTGGCGGGGCGGGAGAGGAGGAAGCGCGTCTGCGCGTGGAACGTTTGGAGCAGCGAGTGCCGTGCGCGTCTACCGGCTGCGCACCACCATCGTGCGGACGTCGTCTTCGTCGCTGGAGTCGTATTTGACCGCGTCATCGTGCGGGCGGGCGGCACGACGTCCGGCGCCCTTCGATGACGTCTCCGTGCGCACGCACATGTGCTCGGCGCCCGGATCGTTCGCGCAGGGACCCGACCCACGACCACTGTTCGCGCGATCTACTACCTCCTTTGCCATCGCTGCTGCGCCAGAGGCCGGAGCAGAGCCTGGCGCAGACAACGCACACGTTCTCATACACGCCCCATGATCCGCCCACGCCCAGAATGGGGCGATGCGCGCGCGCGACGCCGTTGTGTCTGCGTCGAGCTGGAGTATACCGTCGAGCTCGGTCTACTGCCTTCTGTTCAGATACGAACGACGTTGAGTGCATGCCAGTGGGGCCACGTACTAGTCTTAGGTCGCTTCAGGTGAATCGAACAGTGAAGAGGCGTATGTCGGCCTGCACGCATCGAGCTCCTTGATAGCGGACTGCAGGCCCGGGCGCCCGTTGCGCGGCGCTCGGTGGATGCACAAGAAGTCAGGTCAATGACTAGGTCGTAGTGCTGTGTTTGTTTGGGGAAGTCCGAGTCGGTCGTGCACGCTATCCAGCCGCGGCTGGTGCACGACTCGCCCTCGAGCATGTCGATGTCGTGCAGCGTGACGATGCTGAGCACGTTGATGCCTTCTTTATGCATACCCTTCAACTGCGGGGCGCCTTGACCTTAGGTCATGGGGGTCGTCTGGTCCTCGAAACACATACCTGGCAGAGGAAGCACGCCACTTCGACGGGCAGTCCCGTGCATATGAATATTCACTAGCAACCGAGTATATGTTTATACAGCGTGGGACAGGAGGGCCCCAGCACACACAGACGTCACCGTCACCGAGGATTTGGAGTCGTATTTTCCACGTCGTCGTCGTCTTGGGGGCGGTATGACGCCCGGCGCCCTTCGATGCCGTCTCAGTGCCGTCTCCATACGCACACGGCGGCGCCCGGACCGTTCGAGCCGGGACCCGGCCAGAACTGGTCGCGCGATCCGTTGTTTCCATTGCCGTTGCCACTGCGCCAGAAGCCGGAGCAGGGCCTCGCGCAGACGACACATACGTCCTCGTACACGCCCCACGAGTCCACCCAGGGACGATGCACGATGCGCACGCGCGACGCTGTTTGTATTCGCGTCAAGCTGGAGTATACGGTCGAGCTCGGTCCACTGCGTGCCCAAATTTAAAGATGCGACATTGGAAATGGGGGGCACGTACCAGTGTTACGACGCTCCAGGTGAAGCATATGGTGGAGAGGCGGTATGTCGGCTTGCGCGGCACGACTCCTCGATCGCGAGCTGCAAGCCCGGTCGCGCGGTCGCGCGACGCTCGGTAGGTGCATATGAGATTAGTTCGATGACCGGGTCGTAGTGCTGTGGCTTCACGAGGAACATCGCATCGGTCGTACACGCTATCCAGCCGTGCCCGGTCCGCGACTCGCTCGAGCATGTCGATGTCGTGCGGCGTGACGATGCCGAGGACGTTGATGCCCTCTTTGTGCTTTCCCTTTAACTGCGGGGTAGCACCCTCGCCCGGAATCGTGGGGGTCGTCTGGTCTTCGAAACACATATCCGCGGCCACCTGGCAGGGAAAGGATGCCGCTTCGACGGACGGCTGTGTATATATGAGTATTCGCCGGGGATCGAGAACGCTTGCACAACGTGAGCGAAGAGGGCCCCAGCACGCGCAGCGAGTAGGGAAGGTGCAACGTCGGCGAAGCATGCGTATAGTTCTATCACGGACCGACGATTCACGGTTGAGTTGGTTGGAGGCTCTCTTAAGCATGGCAACTCACTTTATACCCATCGCCGACATCCTCGACCCCGCCATCGTCGAATTCGAATTCTAGTTCCTCACTTCACCTATTCCACACGCCAGCGCCGCCAGATCTGCGAGGCGGGCCTTGCCTAGCTCGAAGAACCACCGCGCGGACTCCCAGACGTCTTGGCTGCTATCGCCCTGGGCAGCGGAATCGGGGTGGAGATCGCGCACGAGGGCTTTGAGTGCGGGGATGTAGTACCAAGGACCAGGGCTGAGGGAACGCGTGAGGAGGATGCCGAGGCAGAAGCCGCGCTGGCCGCTCGGATGTCTGACGCCGGGTAAAGACGCATACGTCCCGCAGGCCGTCCTTCATGAAGTACTGTACCTGACCCATAGAGATGAGGCAGGGTAAAGAAAATAAGGGCAATGGAGACGTACACAACGTCTTGCTCTATGAGGTGGAGTCCGCTGGGCAGCGAGCCGAACTCGACGCCATCGAGTTTTAAGTTTGCACGGGCAAGTGAGGGCCAGGATGTTTTGGGGAGATAATAGGAGAGAGAGCAGGCACATCGCTGGCTTTCAAGCCTTTCAGGGACCAGCCGAGGTCGTTGCCCCGTGCGAGTTGGAAAGAGAAATATTGCGACTGCGCTTAGCGCTAGGTCACTGTATCTTCTGCCAGTCCCATTCTTCTATCGTCTTTGGATCACCAATCCTCCTCTTACGCTGCTTCCAAATGGATACTATCATACTCTTTCCATTATCAACTAGAAAGCCTGCGTGCTGGTTATTGCTTTGCCCCGTCTACGTTCGCACGGCCGCTGTTTGAATCGCCCCCTTTCTATACCGTACTCATCGCCTCATCACGGCCTTTGTCCACTTTGCCGATAGTTTCACGATGCGTTCTCGGACGCGAGGACGCGACCATGGTTTTTATTTCTGACTTGGTTCTAGCGTTTAGTACGTCCATCCCCTTGTCCATCCCTGTCCCGTCCCGTGCCAGTCTTGGACCTCTATCAACTTTGCACCGGACGGGCTCTAAGTGATTATTGTCAGACCCCAGGTTACAACAGTAACGTAGTACTTGTAACAAATATGCAGGAATGCCCCGATACTATCCCTGCCGCAGCTTTGTGCGCAGTCTTCGTCTGTGTCGTCGGACAAGATCGAGACCTCGTCCTCGCGACGCCCTTGTCAAGGCCCTTGCTGACTCGGAGCTCGATGTCTTACGATGAGCTCTCTCCTCCTGCCCGAGCTTGGATGATGAGCATTACCGTGCACCGCTGCAGGATCAGGAGAGTGGGGAGGTGAATTTGAGTTCGAAGCAATGAACACCCGTTATTCTGTTCACTCTGTCGCCGGCGTCGCAGCCAGCCCGCACGGGAGTAGGGTGTGCAAAGGTCGGGGCGGTTGTAGAAGTAGACGCAGCTGCAGACGCAGCGCATGGGTGGAGGCTGGGAGCGTGTTGCCCGCCATGCCCGTGTGGAAGGGCAGCTCGAACGCGTCCTTCGACCTGGCGACTTATTTCAGGCCAAATACGATTAAGGCGCGCATCGGCCTGTGCGATCCTCGTGAAGCTCTCTCCTCAACATATCCGGTCAGAAGAATAGGACGGGAGAAGATGGGCAAGTAGACGCACGCCAAATGACGCACGAGGGTCCTGACGTCCGTCCTCGTCACGCTCATGAGCGCCGTGCGTACGACACCTGAGATCATGTCCACGCGCTCGGGGATCGGCGTGGAAAGGTAGTGCTCGGACTGTTTGTAGGCTGTGATGTACTGGCGTGCTTCGTCTTCTCTGCATGCACACCTGTGTGCAAGGGCCGTACTATAGTGTGGGTATGTGGTTCCGTCGTTTGGTAGAAGACTGATTACGATCAGGCCAGGACTCGGATGATAGTGATGTTGTTGACATTCGTCAACTCTCGAATCGGACCTTGGTAGAGGGAGCGGGAAGAGCGGGGTGCGAAGAGAAAGGGTAACGCGACGCACGCTGATATCTCGCAGGTAAAAACACTAGAGAAACCACCGACTTACATGTCATGCCGAGCTTGAGCTTGATCGGCGATAAGAAATAGGATGTTGAGGCCAAATAAGGAAGGTGAACCGACTCAACCATCGATCGAGGAAGGAAATCGATCAACTCTTAAAGCTTAAAGCTTTCTCCAAACACCGTCGCCAACAATCCCGTCGCACTCGATTCCGAGTCCTTATCATAGGAAGCCTAGGGAAAATGCAGGAAAGACGACCATCCTGCGAAGAGTGTGATACCACGGCGACCCCCATTGTTTACCGAGGGGGAAAGGAGGTACGTGGTCCAACTTTTGAGTCTGATCTTACTGTCGACCAGGTCACTCTCGACCCATCCATCGATGTTAGTGACAATAGTACTTCTCTTCAGTTGACTCTAAACGTGAACCAGCGACTCGGAGGTGACTCGCCTCGCTGCCAGTGGTTCATCGTCGATTGTGTGCTCGCCTAAGCACACGATCGACGATGAATTTCTGTTCTCTCATCACGAGGGATTCGTATTTCACAACTCACATGGAATCGAGTGAGGTAGCACAAAGGAACTAGGAATTTTGCAGGCATTCATTCCGCAAGTGTGGAGAGAGGCGACTGTGAGACAGGTTGCATGCGATATGGTTTGGACTCTCCAGTGTTCACGACTACAGTAGCTGACGGTCATATGTTGAGGACCAGGGCAGCATGCTCTTCTTTTCAACTTGCTAATCATGTCCACCTTCGGTTCTCCTGTCTGTAAGTGCTCTGAGAGCCGTACGTTCACTCAACCGGCAATCTCACTTTTTCATAAGGCAATGAAGGTTATGTCACTGCCCACCGTCCAAAATGGGTTATTTTTCGCACCACAGCCATCTGTCTCTATGGCTTATGAAATTTATCTATCATTTTTAGAGCGCATTTAGCCTCTCCGCAAGCTGTTACTTCAGGCATGCCACGTTCTTACTTCTCGACGGCCTCCCCTCTAACTCCGCACTAACTCAGGCGGAGCTTGACTATCGGGAGGCGAATGTTGACTTGAAAATTCGAGGACACCTTACGGGATCTTCTCAAGACTTTCTCATGGCCACTGATATTGGTTCGTTTACTCTTGCGTCTCATCTCGGTCTTCGGTTTTAGCACATGTGCATAGAAAAGAGCATTGGTTTAAACGTCTTTTCAAACCAGCACTCCGGCGCCAAGTCTTGAGGGTGAGGGTTAGATCCAGTGTCGGGTAATCCAGGGATTGTGTAGTTGAGAGTATGATGTATACGATATACTCGGTCTGTGTGCATCGTTGTCGTAGTTTCACCAAATCTGGTCAGATAGGATGGGTACTTCACTATGATGTATCAACAAATGATTTGATTTTCTCGAGGATTATCCCCGCAACTTGGAAAGAACAGCCCGTCACCAGAAGATCCGGAGCCGTATTTTCCCACATCGTCGTCGTCGTCTTGCGGGCGGTATGATGACCGGCGCCCTTCGATGCCGTCTCCGTACGCACGGCGGCGCCCGGACCGTTCGCGCGGGGATCCCCACTAGTGGGTCGCGCGATCCACTGCTGCCGTTACTATTGCCGCTGCGCCATAGGCCGGAGAAGAGCCTCGCGCAGACGACGCATACGTCCTCGTACACGCCCCACGCGTCCGCCCACGCTCAGACCGGGGACGATGCTCGGTGCGCGCGCGCGACGCCGTTTGTACCTGCGTCGAGATGGAGTATACGGTCGAGCTCGGTCCACTGCCCGGAACGAGCAACGTTGGGCGCGGGAGTACGTACCAGTCTTACGTTGCTCCAGGTGAAGCGTATGGTGGAGAGACGGTAGGTCGGCCTGGGCGCGTACGGCTCCTGGATCGCTAGCTGCAGGCCCGGTCGCGCGCGACGCTTGGTGGGTGCGTAGGAAGTTAAGTCGATCAGGTCGTAATACTGCGGCTTTTCGAGGAAGACCGCGTCAGTCGTGCATGCTATCCAGTCGCGCCCAGTCCGCGACTCGCACTCGAGCATGTCGACGTCATGTAGCGTGACAATGCCGAGGACGTTGATGCCCTCTTTGTGCTGGGTAGCACCGGGCGCCTCGCCCTGAGTCGTAGGGGTCGTCTAGTCTTCGAAACACATGTCCGCGGCCACCTGGCAGAGAAAGCACGCCGCTTCGACGGGCGGCTGCGTATATATGAGTATCCGCCTGCGACCGAGAATGTGCTTGTATAGCGTGAGTGAGGGCCCAGCACGCGCAGAAGGTGTAGCGTCGGGGAAGCGTGCGTGTACTGCTATAACGAATGAGTTAGTCAGAAAGCTCTCTTTAAGCGTTGCGACTCACCTCATACCCATCGCCGACGTCCTCGACCCCACCACCGTCCATATCGAATTCTAGTTCCTCATCCCACCTATGCCACGACCCAGCGCCGGCCAGATCTTCGAGTCGTGCCTTTCGCAGCTCGAAGAACCGCCGCGCGGGCTCCCAGACGTCCTGGCTGCTATTTTCCTGGGCGGCGGAATCGTAGTGGAGACCGCGCACGAGGGCTTTGAGTGCGGGGACATGGCGCCAAGGGCGAAGGCGGAGGGAACGTGCGAGGAGGATGCCGAGGGAGGAGAGGCGGAAGCCACGCTGGCCTTGCTCGGATGTCTGGCGACGGGTAAGGACGCATACCCCGTGCAGGCCGTCCTTCGTGAAGTACCTACACCAAAAAGTGAGGTGAGGGTAAAGGAAGGGGAACAGAGACGTACACGACGTCCTGTTCTACGAGGTGGAGTCCGCTGGGCAGCGAGCTGAACTCAACGCCATCGAGTTGTAAGTCCGAATGGGGAAGTGAGCACCGGGAGATAAAAGAAGAGGTCGTTTCTCCGTGGGGTCGAAAGAGGATAGCTCAAATCTAGCCTGCAAGCGCTTGTAGATGCGACATCAACTATTCATAAATACTGTACGACTAGGACCAGCAATACTTACACCTAGTAGCGCCAATTCTCGCATTCGGTTCTCTCTGCCCCGTACTTTCGATCACCCCATTGATTGTTATCTCTTTGGTTTCCTGACACTTCATCTTGCTTTTCTCCTTCTGCCATACCAATCTCCTCTGTCTCGGCCTAGTTAGCACGCTCTCGAGACCTCAAATATGCATCCGTGATATCGTTTCCACTTCAGCTCACATGCTTGCACGCCTCCATTGACGTTCACGCTTCCTCCTCCGCTTTCGGGCCCACAACTCTAAGTTCATGCCATCGCCTGGTCCCCAGTACGACTGTATACACGAGGAGGCTTGACTGGGGATGATCGATATTCAACCTTCCGGGGGGTGTCATGAGGAGGCGAGAGTAGGCTTATGAGGAACGAAAAGGAGGGCTGGAAGGAGACCCACATTAGGAAACGAGTTGGTAAACTCGCGCGTTGTATTGAATATGGAGAGATTATATACCTTTATCAGTTCTTCAGCTCGTATATGCGCGAGGATCTCTGCAACCCACGGTGGAGAAGTGTTGGAGCGGAGCCAAGATGGGAGACAGAGTACAGGACGCATGGTCGGAAGTGGTTGGGTCGTCGAGATCCCGGTTTGACCACGTTGCGCAGGAGTAATCGTATCTGTCGATGATACTACTGGGAGAGTCGACTATCCGCAGGACATTCCCGAACTGAACAGATTGTAGTTCCTTCGTACGTCCCGCCAGCTGGGACGCCACGGAACGCACCCTCCTGCGCGTGTCTTAACCGGTATTCACTACCAAGCGGGCATGAAAAAGAAGAAAGTGGCCCACCTTACGCGCTTTGAGGGTGTTGGACTAGGTTGCCTTGTTGACCTCGCGCAGCCGACGACGTCCAACAATGAAGCGCCGTGCCTTGCTGGGCTTGTACGCCCCCGAAAAGGGGAAGGACACCGCCGGTGCAGTGCCAAAGGTCCAGGCCCACGGGGAAAGGGAATCAGAGGGGTCATGAGGCGGAGGTCCTTCAGTGAATGCCTGAGCATTCTCGCGCAGCACTATCAGAGAGAGTAGGTGGATGGAGACAGACGATTACCCACCAATCTTGTTGAGCACGAACACGAGCCGCTTCTCCTCCACCCCGTACCTGCTCCTCGACCAGCTTGCCGCGGCCCCGGTTCGTCTCGTGCGCATCAGCACAGCGTCTACCTCGGCGGCGACCTTGCGCAGCGTGCGGAGTCGTGTCCTTTCATCTTGCCGCTCCCGACAGAGGCTTGCTCGGACACAGCGGACGGGATGTCGCGCATGGTGGCAGATGCTGTTAGCCGCGCAAGCGACGAAAGCGTCAGCTCAGTCATCATTACGTCCTCGCGCCATGGGTTGCGCGGCGGAGACTGGGCAGAACGGATTGGTGGCCAGGTCGGCGAGTAAGTTGAACGGAGATGGACGTACGGAGTATCTGCGCTACGGACTCTGTGATGAGGTATGTGCGCCGCGCCTGGATGCTTTTGAGTGCCGGGCCAGCGCGAGGTTAGCCGCATTGTCCTGCGCAACGAAAATCGGGTGCATACTGCACTTGAGAGGTAGGTTTGGTTTCTTTTGAAAGGATCACAAGGTCGGATGCTGTCGAGTTGACGAACTAGCGTAAACGAGAGGAATGTAAGAAGGGTCTGAGCGTCGGCGCCAAGGTCGGCTTTGGGGTATTTGAGAAAAACATCCGTAGCCATAAGTGGTGTAGTCGACTACCCTATCCCATCAGGTGTTGAGACGCAAGAGACGTGAGTTCGCGGTGTCATCATGAATGAGATTAGTGAGAGGCTGTAGAGGAACTGGCTCGACCAAGGGCTCTAGCGTCGAAGTAGTCTTGGCTCTGAGGCGGCCCGATGATTGCCGTGCACCTGGGACGAATCTTGGGACGAATCGACTCAGAGGACCCATTGACTCTCAGCTTGCTCTCAGCGATTCAGAATTATATTCAGACCACGGATTACATGCTATCACAACTACTTACTGCAGTAGTACTTGCAACCAATATGTGGAATAAAACCATCCCCACTGCCGCTTTGTACATGTCTTCGTCTGTGTCGTCGGCCGAGATCGAGATCTTGTCTTCGGCGGGAAACGCGGAACATGGTCGAGCTCGCTATCCCCACGGTGGGCTTGGATGATGGGCATCACCGCCCGCCGCAGCATGATCAGGAGGGTGGGGGGATGAGTCCGAGTTTGAAGCCCCAGTGAGTGCCTACGCCAACGCTCATTAGTCTGCTCGCGTTGCCGCCCCTGCTGCTGATGCTGCTGCTAGGCCTCACAGGCACAGAGGGTGCAGAGGTTGGGGCTGTCGCGGAAGTAGACGCAGACGCAGATGTGGCGTAGCAGGGGCGGAGGCCGGTCGAACGCGTCCTTCAGCCTGGCGACCTTTTTCAGGCCAAATACGGGGAGGCGCCCATCGGCCATGGCGATCTTCGTGAAGCTCTGTCCTCAACACTTCAGTCAGAAGAAAGGGGCAGGAGAAGGTGGGCAAGTGGACGCACACCAAATGACGCACGGAGGGTCCTGACGTCCGTCGTATTCGTGCATGGGATTCTAATGAACGCCTGCGTAGGACGCTTGGGACCCTGTCCACGCGCTCGGGGATCGGCGTGGGAAGGTAGTGCTCGGACTGGTTGTAGGTTGTGATGTACTGGCGTGCTTCGTCTTCTCTGCATGCACACCCGTGTGCAAGGGCTGTATTATAGTGTGGGTGTGGGGTTCCGTCGTTTGGTTACTTTGGTAGGAGACTGATTACGATCAGGCCAGGATGGTAGTGATGTTGTTGACATTCGTCAACTCTCGAATCGGGCCTTAGTAGGGAGCGGGAAGAGCGGGGTGCGAAGAAAAAGGGTAACGCGACGCACGGGGCCGATATCTCAAGCAGCAGCTACCGACTTGATAAGAAATAAGATGTTGAGGCCAAATAAGGAAGGTGAACCGACTCAACCATCGATCGAGGAAGGAAATCGTCAACTCTTAAAGCTTAAAGCTTTCTCCAAACACCGCCGCCAATGGACACGCAACAATCCCGTCGTACTCGATTCCGAGTCCTTATCATAGGAAGCCTAGGGAAAATGCAGGAAAGAAGACCATCCTGCAAAGAGTGTGATAACACGGCGACCCCATTGTTTACCGAGGGGGAAAGGAGGTACGTGGTCCAACTTTTTTTTATCTCCGAGTCTGATCTTACTGTCGACCAGGTCACTCTCGACCCATCCGTAGATGTTACTGACAATAGTACTTTTCTTCTTCACATGAACCAGCGACTCGGAGGTGACTCGCCTCGCTGCCAGTGGTTCATCATCGATTGTGTGCTCACCGAAGCACACGATCGACGATGAATTTCTGTTCTCTAATCATGAGGGATTCGTATTTCACAACTCACATGGAATCGAGTCAGGTAGTACAAAGGAACTAGGAATTTTGCAGGCATTCATTCCGCAAGTGTGGAGAGAGGCGACTGCGAGACAGGTTGCATGCGATATGGTTTGGACTCTCCAGTGTTCACGACTACAGTAGCTGACGGTCATATGTTGAGGACCAGGGCAGCATGCTCTTCTTTTCAACTTGCTAATCATGTCCACCCTCGGTTCTCCTGTCTGTAAGTGCTCTGAGAGCCGTAGGTTCACTCAACCAGCAATCTCACTTTTTCATAAGGCAATGAAGGTTATGTCACTGCCCACCGTCCAAAATGGGTTATTTTTCGCATCTGTCTCTATGGCTTATGAAAATTATCTATCATTTTTAGAGCGCATTTAGCCTCTCCGCAAGCTGTTACTTCAGGCATGCCACGTTCTTACTTCTCGACGGCCTCCCCTCTAACTCCGCACTTGGTTTAAACGTCCGGACCAGCATTCCTGCGCAAGTCTTGAGGGTCACCACAAAGAGGGTTAGGTCCAGTGTCGGGTGATCCAGGGATTGTGTAGTTGAGGATATGATGTATACGATATACTCGGTCTGTGTGCATCGTTGTCGTAGTTTCACCAAATTTGGTCTTCATTTGTGAGATAGGATGGGTACTTCACTATGATGTATGATCAACAAATGATTTGATTTTCTCGAGGATTATCACCGCCACTTGGAAAGAACTGCCAGGATAGAATTCTACTTCCCTTTTCCTACCAGTGGTATCCACTCGAGATATGTCCCATAGCGGCTCTCCATCGCCTCGCACAAGCGCCTGGGCAGCGCAGGTCCAGAGATGAGTAGAGTTGAGATCGAGCTGAATGCATCCACACTGCCGCTGTCGCCGACTCACCGTCGCTGCTAACACTAGACCCCCCTAGCCATACCACTGGCGTGTACAGAGATGGCGATGTTCCCAAAGTTCACGTTAGACGCAGGGGACTCAGTAGCATTGGGGAGCGCATCTGCTGTGCCCAATTGGATGGGCGACTGATCGAGCCCAGTGGCCGAAGCCAGCCTCAGAGGCGTGTTTATTGGCTCCAGAGAAAACCGAATTGAAAGAGCGCGTGTGGGCCAACTGAAACCGTGACGGGCACGAGAAGATTCCGCTTGCATTGCATACGCAAGGGAGGTCCAAGCCAAGCCATAGAAAGGATACATGCCGTCCCCACCCACCCTATTATTGACACTCCCCGCGGCGATCTGAACGTATTGGTGGCGCCCCTATACTCAATTGTAGTACCCCTATTGCCGTTTTCATAACAGTTGCCGACCCATTTTTTAGCAGACAGCCGGACATCCAAACTCAAGTTTCAGCGCTTCAGCTGCAACGGCTCCATTAACGTCCACGCTTCCTCCTCCGCTTTCGGACCTACAACTCTAAGTTCATGCCATCGCCTGGTCTCAAGTACGCCCGCGTACACGAGGCTTGACTGGGGATGGTCCGTATTCAACTTTCCGGGGGGTATCATGAGGAGGCGAGAGCAGGCTAATGAGGAACGAAAAGGAGGGCTGGAAGGAGACCTACATTAGGAGACGAGTGCGAGCGTCTTGGTAAACTCGCGCGTTGTATTGAATATGGAGAGATTATAAACCTTTATCAGTTCTTCAGCTCGTATATGCGCAAGGATCTCTGCAACCCACGGTGGAGAAGTGTTGGAGCGGAGCCGAGATGGAAGGAAGAGTACAGGATGCATGGTCGGAGGTAGTTGGGTATGTGGATGGAGACAGACGATTACGCACCAATCTTGTTGAGCACAAACACGAGCCGCGTGTCCTCCACCTCGCACCCGCTCCTCGACCAGCTTGCCACGACCCCGGTTCGTGTTGTGCGCATCAAGCACGAGCAGCACAGCGTCGGCCTCGTCAGAGACCTTGCGCAGCGTGCGGATGTCGTGCCTTTTCATCCTGCCGCTCCCGACAGAGGCTTGCTCCGACACAGCGGACGGGGTGTCCCGCATGGTGGCAGACGCTGTTAGCCACGCAAGCGACCGACGCGTCCGCTCAGAGTCATCATTACTTCTTCGTGCCGTGGGTTGCGCGGCGGAGACTGGACGGAACGGATCGGTGGCCAGGTCGGCGAGTAAGATGGACGTACGGAGTATCTGCGCTACGGACCTTGTGATAAGGCATGTGCGCCGCGCCTGGATGCTTTTGAGTGCCAGACCAGCGCGAGGTCAGCTGCATTGCCCTGCGCGACGAAAATCGGGTGCATACTGCCTTTGAGAGGTAGGTTTGGTTTATTTTGAGAGTGTCACAAGGTGGGGTTGGCGAACTAGTGTAAACGAGAGGGATGTGAGAAGGCCCAAGGTCGGCTTAGGGGTATTTGAGAAGAACGTCAGTGGCCCCAAGTCGGGCCAGACGGTGTAATCTACTACCCTATTCATCTGGTATTGAGACGCAAGAGACGTGAGCTCGCAATGTCGTCATGAATCTTCTACATTATATAATAATTTGGTATCGCATTCAAGGCTGGCAGTCGGGATGGTTTCTACCTCGTTGATGTGAAGAAATAGACTCGGAAAGCGCCGTACCTAGTCGCGACCGGGGTTAAGGTTAATCCACGACCCACCATTTGCAGACGATTTTCATCTTGGACGCCGGGAGTCACGGTAGCGTCATGCTTTATTGCGATTCAGAAGAATCTGGAAAAGAATTGTGCCGCCGAGGTATGTCCGGTTCGGAGTCCAAGCAGTGACCTCGACATCGCTCACCTTTTTATTCGAACAGGGGTGAATGAAACGCTCACCGACGATGTCCTCTTGAAGATATTCTGTTTCTATAGAGACGGCCTCAAAGAATTCCCGGATCGCCCTTGGAGATGGCACACGCTAGTTCACGTGTGCAGAAGTTGGCGACATATCGTCTTTGCGTCCCCGCGCCTTTTGGATTTGCAACTCCTTTGTACGGTTGGAACACCCGTGAGGAAGTACCTGGACTGTTGGCCACCAACACTTCCCATCGTCATAAGCTACGAATCCCTGTGGAATTCCCCGTCATCTTCCGAAGATGAGGATAACATCCTTGCTGCGCTCGAAAACCCCGATCGTGTTTGCTCGATTGAGCTAGTTGCAACAAGCCCATTTTTAAAGAAGGTTTCAGGTGTGATGCAGGAGCCGTTTCCTGCATTAAAAAACCTTCGGCTCTGGTTAGCAGACCATTGGTTACGAGCGCCTGTCGTTTCTCAAGGTTTCTTGGGTGGATATACCCGTCTACAGAGGATCTCTTTCCGCGCCATTTCGTTCCCGGCATTACCAAACCTTATTTTGAATTTCGGGGACCTCGTCGAGCTTCGCCTTGTGGAGATACCGACTCCTGGCTCTATTTCCCCGGAGGCGATGGTTGACAGTCTATCAAACTTGCCTCAGCTCAAGGCACTTGAAATCGGATTCAGTTCCCGGCGCTCTTGTAAAACGAGAAGGCATCCTCTTCCGCCTACTCGATCTACCCTTTCCACCCTCACCGAGTTCGCTTTCAGGGGGAGTTGCGGATACTTGGAGGCCCTCGTAGCCAGAATGGACACCCCTTCCCTTCATGAATGCTACATAGGGTTCTTCCTCCAGAATCGACTCACCTTCTATGTTCCACAGTTGTTTCAGTTTATTTATCGCACAGAGGGACTGAGGTCACCCGACAAGGCGGTAATACTTGCAGGTGGTATTGGTCTCTCACTCACGATGGGACGATCGACAGGAGATCGGAGCGGATCCTTTTCATTAAATATCCCATTCAATGACCTAGATTGGCAAATTCTATCCGTGGCCCATATTTGTTCCCAGTCATTACCTCTCCTCTCCGGCATCAAACGACTCAGCATTGACTCCGAGTCAGAAACTGACCCAGAAGGTGGGCAAGTCGACGCGGATCCTGCGGAGTGGCGTCGCCTTTTCCGCCCATTTGCCGCTGTGGAGGAACTTTTTGTATCCGAGCCGCTGGGTCCGCAAGTCGCTCTTTCCCTACCAAGTGCCACAGGGCAGACAGAAATACTGCCCGCACTGCGAAGTACCTTCTTTAAAGAGCCCTGGGGATTCACCTTCGATACCGGAAACCATCGAGCCATCTTCGGCGCCTGCGGGCCCGTGGACCTGATCATCGATCGCCGCTCCGTAGCCATGCAACTTGGGAACGACGACCCCCCTAGTCATACGAGCACATGAATGATCGACACCCTCTCCATACTACCACAATTGTGGGTCTACAGTATACTCTATTTACCGTCCGGCCAATTTCGTAATCACACACATTTTGATGCGACGACCGTCCTCTACGTTCACGTCGATCTCATAGTATGACATCTTTATGTCCTTTCGCGCTATGTGCAGTAGACCAATGTATCAGGACCGCCGCTCGGACCTCGTGCTTCACCCGGACCCCATGGTGATCAACCACACAAACACATTCACGCACCTCGCACCTCCTCCTCGACCAGCTCGCCGCGGCCGCGGCCCTGTCGTGAGCATCAAGCACGAGCAGCACAACATCGAGCGTGCGGATGTAGTGCCCTTTCATCTTGCCGCTCCCGACACCGCGCACCGCGGACGGGATGTCTCGCGCGTGGTGGCAGACGCTGTTAGCCACGCAAACGACGAAAGCGTCAGCCTGAGCTCAGAGTCGCACGGCGAAGACTAGGCGGAACGGATTGGTGGTCAGGTCGGTGAGCAAGTTGGACGAGGGTGGACGTCCGGAGTATCTGCGCTACGGAGAGGGATGTGAGAAGCTGGTTTCGACCAGCCCAGGATGGCGGTGACGTTATTGATCAGGCAGACATGATTCGTCAACGCGTCAACTATAAGAGAGGCGATAAAACTGATGATCTGTTGAGCAGCGATAGCAGGGGTTTATATACAGTCGTGGATGGTCCTTGGAGTGCAAGGCAGTTGTCAGATGTTTGTGAGTAGTAAGCGGTACACTTGCACCCACGGAGAAATTTCCGCTTGCATTGAACACGCAAGCCTGAGGGATGTCCGGGCCAAGCCAGAGAAAGGATACAGACTGGGCTCGCACGCGCTGAACGCCCCATATTACTGACACGTACTCCCCGCGGCACATATCGATGGCGCGGCGCGTACTCATTTGAAGCATCCCTGGACCAGGTTTCCCAAAACCAACGTTCGTTCAGATCAGACTGGGAAATCTATGCACAGGGTATTTCATCGGAGGTATAAAAGACGACGACAGGAAGAACGGACAGAGCGAGATGGAGATAGATAAAGCGATAGTAGGTACATTCAAGGGCACGACCAGGACCAGGACTCGTCCGTCCATCCCACGCGTGCATTCGAATAAGAGATGGCTGTCACTATGACGACGACGCCGCGCCCGACCCGCCAACAGCGGCGCCCACGAGCCCGCCAAGTAAGTCGCGCCATCCACGGCGCACAGACACGCGCGCGCCACCGGCATACTCCTCCGCAAGCCACTCGACGAAGCGCGCATCGAGGCTGCTAAGCGGGCCCAGCGCGAGCACGAGCAAGTCGCGCGGCGTCAGCTGCGCATCCGGGAGAGAAGACGCGGTGGACGGGAGGACGGCAGCGAGGCGGGAGAGGAGGAAGCGCGTCTGCGCGTGGAACGTCTGGAGCAGCGCGAGCGTCGTGCGCGTCTGCCGGCTGCGCACCAGCACCGCGCCGTCCTCGTCCTCGTCGCCGGAGGATCCGGAGTCGTATTTTCCCACGTCGTCGTCGTCGTCGTGTTGCGGGCGGTACGACGCCCGCCGCCCTTCGATGCCGTCTCCGAACGCACGCACATGCGCACGGCGGCGCCCGGACCGTTCGCGCGGGGATCCCCACTGGTCGCGCGATCCACCGGCTCCATTATCATTGCCGCTGCGCCATAGGCCGGAGCAGAGCCTCGCGCATACGACGCATACGTCCTCGTACACGCCCCACGCGTCCGCCCATGCCCAGACCGGGGACGGTGCACGATGCGCGCGCGCGACGCCGTTCGTGTCTGCGTCGAGCTGGAGTATACGGTCGAGCTCGGTCCACTGCCCGGGGTTCAGGAACAAGCAACGTTGGGCGCGGGGGGGTACGTACCAGTTTTACGTCGCTCCAGGTGAAGCGTATGGTGGAGAGACGGTAGGTCGGCCTGCGCGCGGACGGCTCCTTGATCGCTAGCTGCAGGCCCGGGCGCGTGGTCGCGCGACGCTCGGTGGGTGCGTATGAGGTCAAGTCGATGAGCAGGTCGTAATACTGCGGCTTCTCGAGGAAGACCGCGTCAGTCGTGCATGCTATCCAGCCGCGGCCGGTGCGCGACTCGCGCTCGAGCATGTCGATGTCGTGCAGCGTGACACTGCCGAGGACGTTGATGCCTTCTTTGTGTTTACCCTTCAATTGCGGGGCGGCATTGGGCCCCTGGGCCGCGGGGGTCGTCTGGTCTTCGAAACACATATCCGCGGCTACCTGGCAGAGGAAGCACGCTGCTTCGACGGGCGGCTGCGTGTATATGAGTATTCGTCCGGCGACCGAGAACGTGCTTGTATAGCGTGAGCGAGGAGGGTCCCAGGACGCGCAGAAGATGGGGAAGATGCAGCGTCGGGGGAGCGTGCGTGTACTGCTATAACGAATGAGTTGGTCGGAAAGCTCTCTTCAAGCGTTGCGACTCACCTCATACCCATCGCCGACGTCCTCGATCCCGCCATCGTCCATATCAAATTCTAGTTCTTCACTCCACCTATGCCACGCGCCAGCGCCACCCAGATCTTCAAGACGTGCCTTTCGCAGCTCGAAGAACCGCCGCGCGGGCTCCCAGACGTCCTGGCTGCTATCGCCCTGGGAAGCAGAATCGGAGTGGAGATCGCGCACGAGGGCCTTGAGTGCGGGGACGTGGCGCCAAGGACGAGGGCGGAGGGAACGCGCGAGGAGGATGCCGAGGGAGGAGAGGCGGAAGCCGCGCTGGCCTTGCTCGGAAGTCTGGCGCCGGGTAAAGACGCATACGCCCCGCAGGCCGTCCTTCGTGAAGTAACTACACCGAAAAGGTGAGGCGAGGGTAAAGGAAGGGGAATAGAGACGTACACGACGTCCTGCTCTACAAGGTGGAGTCCGCTGGGCAGCGAGCTGAACTCGACGCCATCGAGTTGTAAGTCTGAATGGGGGAGTGAGCGCCGGGATATTTGAGGCGATGAGAGAAGAGAGCAGGTACCATCGGTGGCTTTGAGGGACCAGTCGAGGTCGTTGCCCCGCGTGGGGTGGAAAGAGGCGTGGAAGATAGCGACTGCGGATATGGTCCGGTCAGTCCAGTGCACCTGCGGATATGTAGTACGTGCCTATGTCCTGTGGTGGGGCCTTTGTTGAGCCCGCCGCGGTCGCCATCGCCGTTGACGTACGAGTTGGTGAGAGCGAAAATGATGGAACAGGGGACGGTGGCTGAATGGAGTCGCGTGGGCTGTATTACAACACCCATGTCCGCGCCAGGTGCAACAACCGCTCCCCAACAGATCAATGTCGCCGATCTGGAGCTTCCTCAGCTCGCAGAAGTGAAAAAGCAGCTCGAAGAGGTACGTTGTCGTATATTGACAGCGAGTGGCTACATTGACATCAATCTGCAGGAACTCTCACACCTAACCAACTCATTCGCGCAACTGAAGCAAGCGCAGGCGAAATTCCGCTCGTGCATCGAGAGTGCAAAGGAGGTCAAACCAGAAAACAAGGGTAAGTAAACCCTTGTCAATCCACGAGGGCGATATGGACACGATTTGAAGATAAAACTATTCTGGTGCCGCTCACGGGTTCTCTATACGTCCCGGGAAAGCTACGAGACGTCGAGAATGTGGTTATCGATGTTGGTACAGGGTACTACGTGCAAAAGGTGGGATCCGATCATATCCGACATGGAATCTGAACTGATCTTATGGCAGACGCGAGGCCAGGCGGTGAAACACTACGAACAAAAGATCGAATTCATCAAGACGAATCTGGACACACTGCAGGATACGATCCAAAAGAAGCAGGATAACATGAATTACCTGGTGAATGTAATCCAATCGAAGCTGCAGGCAGGAGCAGGGTCGTCATCATGACATAATCGTTACCCTAAGAAGTGTGAATCTAGACCCGTAACACGTGACACCCGGAGTGAAGTGTGGCCGTGTAAGACTGGGCGTGCGTGAGAGCGAAGCGAGTGTAACACTAACCATGGCTACCCAGAACGACTCGGTAACCGTATTCCCTCGTCCTCGCCACTTTTATTGATGTCCTGCCAGGCAAACAAGCTCGCCATGTCCCGTGCTCTCGGTGCCGCTTTCCTCACCCACCAAGTCGAGCAACTCGAAAAGTCGGTCTCCGCTCCTCCCCGCAACAATAACAACTACAACCCCAACCATAATACAAACTGGAGAGAGCGCCAGCGCTCGCATCCTCAGCCGACCGACTCGAGGCGTGGCCAGCTTCCCGTCGGCGGTATCAAGTTCACTACTACCACCAACTCCGCCACCAATCAGCCTTATCAGAGGGACCAGAAGGAGCGTCCAATGACTGTTGGTGCAGGTCCTAGGAAGCGTGGAGCCGAGGATCCCCACCCGCGCAGGGGCGGAGCCAAGGACAAGGACGCCGACGTCATTGTCGTCGACGCAAGCGTGCTCGTCAACGCCCTCGGACAGCTCAAGAAATGGTGCCGCGATGGCCAGGAGGAGATCATCATTGTCCCCCTCGAAGGTTTGTCTCACACGTTGTAGTCTGGAGCGCTCGTTCGCTGGCTGACGACGACCCTGCCGTTGCTCCCTGCGCCCTGACTCACCAGCGCTTAATACTCTCGATCTCCTCAAGAAGGGCTCGACACCGCTTGCACAACGGGCCCGCACCGCCTCGCGCATGCTCGAGTCCCAGGTCGGCACCAACCCGCGCGTGCGCGTCCAGCAGGACGCCGCGTTCGTCCTCTGGGACCAGATCGCCTTTTCCGATGACGAGCCCTCCTCACCCACCACCCCATCTCCCGCTCCTGCGCCCTCGCCCTCGCCCGAGTGGGTCCGCCGCACGATATGCTGCGCCCGGTGGGAGGCCGAGCACGCCGACGCCACCCGCCCCCGCGTCGTCCTCGCCACCCTCGCGCAGTCCCCGGCCACTCAACCACAGCAGGGCATCTCGCCCGTCCCGCTGCCTCTCTCAGCGCCGCAGAACCGACACGAGCCCCGCGCCTCTGGAACCTTCGTCTCGTACTGGGCGCGCCGTGCGCGCCTCACCGTGCTCGAGGTGTCGTCCTCCCCAGGTGGCGGTGGCGGTGGTGGGGCACCGGATTCTGTTGGTGGCCGTGCGGTATCGCCTGAAGGCCGTTGGTCTGCCAATCATCACCACGGGCACCGCGGTGGGCGTGGCGGTGGCGGCGGTGGCGGTGGCGGAATGGTTGAGCGCCCACCGGCCGTCAAGGCTATGATGGACGTTATCGCCCAGCCCAGCCGGGTCGTGCGTGTACTTGCACGCGGCGAGAAGCTCGACCCATGAGGAGCCGTGAGCCTCCCACACGAAGAAGTGCTGGATCGCCCATCCGTGATTACGTCGTTATATAGAAAGTGAAGTTGGGGGGTAAAGTCGACGAACCTAACCGGAATGGTGCGTTTTTTTTCTCATTTTTTTGGATTTCTGGCTGGTTACTAAAGGTCCCGCAAGGTTTTTTAGATCGGACGGATGTTTTCTGGATTCTGGAAATGCCTCAAGTGTCCTGCTGTTCCTCGCCCCCCCCGGCCTGCCTCCTTTGGCCCCTGCCGAATGATCGTGTTCAAGTTTCCGTGGGTTAGCGTGGGCCGCACAGGAATCATTATAGACTCTTCTAGCTCCCGTAGCTTATTACGCGCGCCGTTCTGCTCGTCCTCTGCCTCGCTTTCCCGTCGTTCGCCTCGACTCGAGTCTTGGGACACACTGAGCTTTTTTTTTTTTCTTCTTGATTCTCGTTTGTATGCTACTCTTCCCCCTTTTTGCATTATGATCATCGCTCCCAATGCCCGAGGTCAAACCCCCCTGCGTTTTTGGATCCTGTATATGATATCATGCAATCTTATGTTGTTTGTTTGTTTTGCCTCGTTTTGCCAAGCTATCGGCGTGTGCTCCTCATGCTCGTCTTGAGACGCCTTGTCAGTCATCGGATCGGAAACAACTATATTACTTTCAACGTCAAAGTATTTCAGTAACGTTGTTCTATCTACTTTGATTCTGAAACTTTTTGCGTCTTATCTTCAGTCCCGAGCCGAACGCGAACCTCTAAATCGGTAAGTTACTAGCTGTGACCAGAAGGAGAGACATCATCGGGCCAAACAAACTCTCCATACAGTACAGTTTTCAGCACAAAAAATTGACGCGCTCGGCCGGATCCGCTTCTCCTTTCGGACCACCAAAAAGGCTAGTTCGATCGAGGCCAATGGAACCCTGAGGGCTCCCTTGTCTCCTCCTCGCTCTTTTGTTGCCTCCCTTCGTATATCCTGGCCGAAGATGATACTCGAGCACCTCCAGTCTCACTGGGGACGTGCGTCCCCTGTCGTAGGTTCTCCCTCAGTTGAACAGTTTTTTTGTGCTGCCTTCAATTGCGCGTGCGACCTGTGCCTAATCTCTTGATTCTAATTGGACCGGCTTATTGTGTACGCAATTATGGCTCCATCTCGCGCAACACGACAGCTGAGCCAGGTTGTCAGCTCGGCTGACGATTGCTCGGCGGGTTTGGCTGTCCTTGGTGACAGGCACTCGCTCCGTGGATTCGATCCGCTGGGTTTGGTCAGAACCGATGTATTACAGTACTCAGCTGTAAATACCACAAATCTTACTTCACAATGGCGTCCGCGCTTCATTGAATGTACTCCTGGAAGCCTAGATAGATAGGCCCTTGCAACGTGCAGATACGGACATGCACGCAGAGCATCTCTCTCATGGGTAGACGAGACATGCCCGTGCAAGCTAAGTTGATTATAGAGCATCATCAATCATCCATTGCTGCCCTGTATTCTGGTTCGGTATATTTCCGTGTTGATTACGAGCGATTGGCAAAAATGGCTTGGCAAAAATGGCTTTTGCGCGCCGGACTGGCCCTTAATGTGAATGTGAACGACCCCTGTCCTGTACTGTAACACCCATGCGGGCCTACTACTTCGACAATCTCCCAGGTGATCAACGCCTTCAGCACGATTCCGGGAGGCCCCTCGAACCCGACCATATTCGCAAGCTCGGCCTCCTCCATTGGACTGTCCCACTGGACACCGCAGGCGCATACGAAGCCGAGATCAACAGAATCGCGGAGCAGCAAGGGTACAAGAACCGCGATACGGTCAATGTGACGAAGGAGGGTCTGGGCGACCTATACGAGTCCAAGCTCAAGACATTTTTCGACGAGTGGGTGGTGCTGCCGGGAATCTACAGACGGATCGCGCTGATGATGATGATGGCAGACATATGCACGAAGACGAAGAGATACGATACATCCTCTCCGGATCCGGCTTCTTTGATGTACGCGGTGGGTAAACAAAAAACGTCCGCGGGTATCTCTGATTATTGACGCCGGACGGCAGAACATCCCTCGGACGAGTGGATCCGCATCCACGTCTTCCCGGGAGATCTGCTCGTCCTACCGGCTGGCATCTACCACCGCTTCACGCTTGACGAGCTGAACCAATGCAAAGCTCTGCGCCTGTTCAAGGTCCGTCGTCATCTTACACCACTTTCCTGTGACTTCTCTCTCTGACATTTTGAACGCGATGCGTTTTTAGGACGAGCCAAAGTGGATACCTTACTCGCGCAGTCAGGAGACCGAGTCCAACCCGTTCCGTATTCAATATGTCAAGGAAATCGCTGCTGTTTAAACTCACGACCGTGACGTGTCTTTGCATGTAACTATACTGTATGCTCTCCATGGAGTGGAGAATGGAGAATTGATTCGTGAGCGGCGAACGCTCCCCTTTGTAAGAAACTGCCCTATTACTGGTACGACGTGCGGGCTCTAGTCCCAGTTTGGGGTTTTTGGCCGCACGAGCAGTCGCGCCAGCTTCCCAGTTAAGCGCAAGTCAATGTAATTTCCTACTCGCAGGTGTCTGCCGAACTCAGAGTATTGGTCACTGCTGGCCAAGTGTTGAGTTGGTAGTTATTTGAGACGACAGCCTCAAAGTAGACTCAGACGGTGAAAACCAAGACGACCCCGACGACAGCCACCCTACATCGGGGCGAACGACGCCGATGCGCCCGCCACCAACATGAGGTGCAGGCCATGACGAGCCCGACGACAACACTGGATGCGGCTACTAGAGGGGTATTCGATTGAAAGAGACTGTTGACATGCATCATGTGGCCCTCTATGCGCATGTCGTCGTGCGTGTGATACGGCGATAGTGCAGCAATCCTTTTCCTTCTCGTTGTATCGGAACCCATCTCCTCACACAGAGCCTGAGAAGCCCACTCTCTTACCTAGCTATTTTGGACTAGACCCCTTCGACATCAACTGGGCCTCCCCTCCCTGAGGAGACGCCGGTGCTCGAGTCGCAGCGGGTCAAGCTGACGCCGCTCGTCCTCCCGTTTGGAGTAGCTGTCAGCGGGTGCAGTGGACGGTGCACTCTTAGAACAAGCCGTCACACTAAGTTACACGCATGGGCCTGAAGGAAGAAGGCATCCCGCGCTGGACATGGGTGCTACCGAGGAATCGCAGTCCGGGCCGGGGACCCACTGAGTCCGATCGGAGATCGAACTTTGCCATAAATCGTTGCAAATCGATCACTGCAACGACACCTGCTCCTGTCGCTACGCAACAACCCCGTCCTCAAATTCGAAAGTTCCGGTTAGTCCTTATTATGGGAAGAGAAAACGCTGGAAAGACAACCATCCTACAACGAGTCTGTGAGACAACGGACAGCATCTTTTACCAGATATTTTTCGTTAACGCGGGAAAATTTTCCCGATGTCTTCGCTGTGTTGAAGAACGTAACGTCGCGACGACCACCGTGACGATGGAACACTTCAATTATAGGAGACGAGTGCATGGTCATACTTGCCTTGTCCCATTTGAATACTGTATGTACTCACAGATTTATCCAACAACGGACGGGAACGAACGCCGAGTGCCTCACTTGTTCTGATTGAACGCCTTGGGCCGTCCTCTGGGTCAGGACATCTCCTGGATCTTGCTGAACTGCTCACTGCGCCTACCATGAATGTATGACGTGTGCCGCACATACTGCGTGTGTTCCACCACATCCGGACCGGAGATCGTGCCCAGCAGTAGTCAGTACAGGCTCTTGTCAGTGGTTGAACGATTTTTGTTGAGCACGTTTTGTGACCTGCGTCTAGCACATTGCCAACTCATCATCTCAGAGTCCTCTACTGTACTGTCTTCTTGTTGAAACAAGACGACGTTAGCCTGTTGAATCCACACTCACACCTGCACTGACGTAGTAAATGCCTGGAACCGTACACTACCACGTCGTCACGTAATAGGAACGCTAGTCAGTAATCCTTTCCCCCGCTGTATCGGAACCCACCGGCCTAGCATAAAATGCTCCGCAATCTCCGCACCCTCGGTTTGTGCATTGTGACTCATCCCCTCACCTCGCAAACAGATGGCATATATCAATTCTTACGAGAAGCCTGAGAGGCCCGCTTCTCTTATCTGGGTATTTTGGCCAGAGCCCTACGACATTAACTGGGCCTTCCCACTCTACGAAGAGACGCTCGAGTCGGAGCGGGTCAAGTTGACGCCATTCATCCCCTCGCTGCACGCACAGGAGTACGCAGCGCAGGTTCAGCGTGCGACCGGAGCTGCAGCGATGGTTCCCATTCGACCTCTCTTCGCTGGACCTACTCCTGACGGAGGTAGAGGTACGCGTGCGACGCAACCCTTCATGGATCCTTTTCGCCATCATCGACAAGGCGCGCGGCGGCGCGATGGCAGGCGTGATCGGGCTGATCAACGCGTCCCCAGAAAACCTGAGCGCCGAGATCGCCTGGGTGCTCGTCTTCCCCGCATTCCAGCGCACATATGTCACCTCGAACGCCATCGGCATCATGCTTCAGTATACCTTCGAACTCCCCGAACCCGGATCCGGCGTACGCCGAGGCCTCGGCTTTCGTCGCGTACAATGGACGGCGCACTCTGCGAACAAGCCGTCTTCCGCGGCTGCGACGCGTATAGGGCCTGAAGGAAGAAGGCGTTCTGCACTGGACGTGGGTGCTGCATGAAGGGGCGGAGGGCCACGGAATCCCGCTCCGGGTCGGAGACCCGCTGAGTCCGAGACCGGGGCGGCATAGCGTGTTATTCGCTCTCTGTGCGGATGATTGGGAGAACGGGGGCAGAGAACACGTGCAGCGACTGATAAACCGTAAATAGGGTAGGCTTCATCGGTTTTTAAAGGTGTGTGGGGTAATCCTTGGCCGGGTGTGGGAAAAACCGCCCATGGTGGCAAGCATGGTGGTGGTTGCGGTTCAAGGAGTCCCCGAGTCAGTCAGATTCTTCAGTGTTGTGTTGATGTGTAACGACATAATACCGTATACTTTGTTTGGCAGCCACGGCGCCGGTCACTGGCTTGGTCACCAGCTTTGCCTCACAGTGAGGCAACACTTGCTGGCACATGCAACTCACATGCCTCGGTTTTAGATTCTCACTTGGGTCGCCACTTCTCGCACTTCCATGACCTCGATTCGGTTTGACCGGTTGCGTGACGTACATTCCCTGGAATATAAATACGACCAAAAAAAGGATACTAGAGGTCCAACTCAGGGTGACTGCCAGTGTCAGGACGTCGCACTGTTTCTTCTACCCTCACAGTCTCTAACACACTATGCACGCCTACTACTACGACAATGTCTCCGCCGACCAGCGCCTTCCCCACGATTCAGGACTGCCCGTAGAGCTCGATTATCTTCGCAAGCTCGGCCTTACCCTCTCCACCGTCCCTTTGGACACCGAGGGAGGGTGGGAGCCCTTGGTTGATAAAATAGCGAATGAGCATGGCTGGGACAATCGCGATACCATGGACGTAACTAAAGAAGGACTTGGCGACCACTTCGAACAGATGCTTGACAAGTTCTTTACAGAGTTCGTGACACCTATGACGTTACTTTGACCGTCATGCACGCGTCATGAACTAAGGAACTTATGCTCATCTGGCAGACACATGCATAACGACGCGGAGATCCGATATATTCTCTCTGGCTCCGGTTACTGGGACATACGAGGTCTGTAAAGTATCTGCATATAGTAATCTCCGCCGCTCACTGGCTCGGATGCGCAGAGTATCCCACAGATCAGTGGATTCGCGTTCGGGTCCTTCCTGGAGATTTTATTATTATCCCGGCTGGCATTTACCACCGCTTTACGCTGGACGAACACAATCAGGTCAAAGCCTTGCGCTTCACTACGGTCCGTTCTCAGGGTCTCTCTGATCGTCGCGTTCTAAAAGTCGTTGGTATTTGTTCAGGGGGAACTCCAGTATTCTTCCACCGCGCGTGGTTCGGAGACCGATGCCAGCCCCTTCCGTGATCAATATCTCGATTCAATGAAGGAGGTTACAGTTGGCGCATGAGTACGGTGCGATGATCGCGGCCATCTTGCCGGGGCTACGAGTCTGGCTTCGGACATATGTGTTTCATAAACGTACTTGTATACGCTGCGACCCGTCATCAGACCTATGTCGTTAACAGAAGAGCGAAATTTGCATTTGCCTCTCCGCGTTCTGCCTTCATTAGGGCGTCGACTCACAGTTCTCAGTCTACGGCTAGGAGTTCGCAATTGCCTGTTTCGAACAGCACCAATTCGAGTTTTGGGCATGGGCCGACTAGCTCTAGTACTCATACACTTCTTCAAGTTCTGAATTGCAGTTTTGGGCGTATCAAGCTATATGATCCCAGTCGCGCTGTCTAATGACTCGGACGGCGTTAACGGAATATTGCGACGACGGGCGAACTTGGTGTGGTCTGTGAGGCCGCCAATAGTGGCATTTTTTCCAACGTTGCTTACGAGGTGGCCCGATCCTCACAGGCCTCACAGCTTGCAGCCTCGAGCTAATTGCTGCATGCATTTTCTGGTCTAATATAAATCTAGATTTCAAGAATCAAGAACCCCGTACATCTACCACATACATACAACTATACGGCTATAGTATCACCTTTAATCAATTGACTCTTCTAAATCCGATGCTAACCGTGCCCGGCCACACCCGCCCTCTATACGTTATTCGACACTTCAGGCTCTTCCGCCGCGACATCTTGCGCGACATCGTCGGCGGACGGCGTCCCGAACACGCAGACAACCCGGCTTCCGCCATGGATAAACGCGAGGTGAGGGGTGTGGCCTGATTCACTACTCAGAATGTGTGCGATCCCGGGGGGGCAAAGTTCGAGTACGCCTTTATTCCGCCGAAGATACTATCTGTTTCAATTTGAACTAGCTGATCAATCTCGTTTAGATTTGCCACGGGCACGCTGTCCGCCCCACGGCATGCGGGATGCCCAGGGGGAAATCTGGAGTGGTGTTGGTGAGGAATTGACGGACGTGGTCCCGGGAGGAGCGGATGTCGCCGTTAGCACCGGCAAGTTTGAATTCGAGTTGAACAACAGTATTGAAGTAGGGGTTGTTATCGTCGTCGTCCTCCATGGGGGAGGAGGCACGAGAGGAGGTAGCAGAGATGGTGGTGGTAAGTGGAAGAGGAGCCATGCCCTTCTTGACAGTTCTCGTGAGCACTTCGACGTTCGATAATTCCCTCCTTGCTCTTACCCAACCAAGTACCCAACAGATTACGACCTCATTCCTAAATAGCTCTTCCGCAGCGGCCTGAGTGTCAAGGGCGATGTTGCCGCGCCTATATAATCAAGCACTTTTCTTAATCGAGAGCTGAACGGAGGCCTGAACAAGCTCAAGTGATGGCGTTGTGAGGCGATTCTGTCAGGTTCTTGCTATCGGGTTTGGGAGTTCGGAGTTCGTCGGATGTTACGGGATGTAGGCCGTAGCCGCTCGGCGGGAGGTGTGGTCACCGGTCACCGGTCACCGCCCAACCGGGAAAACGGCTCACACGGGGACACCCATGCCATGAATTCGGTGCATGTCCACACTTGCCGACAAAACCTCGGTACCCTCCCAAACGGTGAAGGACACGAACCGCATAAACGCCGCTATGCACCCGCGTCGCAGTCGTCTGCTCATTATGAGTTGGTGCGTTATGATATTGCGGTCGAACTTCGACGCGTAACCATGTGTCTCGGAGTAGACCACCCCAATCCACCACGCGCACCCCATGCGTTCACTCGTCTGTTGTATCAGCTTCTTTCTAACGAACCACGCACGACCTTCTACGCCCGGCCCTCGCGCGTATCTTGAGTCAAAAACCCAAAAAGGGCCGCGGTTTGCGACGCAACCATCCACATAAGGGCTGACGTGCGTGAAACACCACTACATGTCAAGGGTTGGCGGCAGCGTGGGGAGGGCGGCATATCCGGGCCCCACAGATCAGGTGTGCGACCATGTGACAGGGCAGGAAAACACTGCGCCATGGAAGCGTACTGCAGGTCTTCTTCTCGAAGCAGCACGCGAAGGAGCTGCTTTCAAGCGTTGGGGAATCGCTCGGATACCAGGTGTTATTCCCAACAGAGGAGACAGAGACGGTGTATACTCGAGAGCGTAGGCTAGTACCAGCACTGTGCAAAAGAGATGGTGGTGGTACGGAGGAGAGAAGGGGAGTGGAAGCCAGATGCTCCTGTCGATACTGGCAAGCACACGCTTGCCTTCAGACTGAGATTTACTTCTGACGCCCACGAACAGCTGGCTTGTGAAGGGTGGCTGAGCAAAACGAAGGGCGGCCTGACAGTACAGTATGACCAAATGAGAGAAAACAAAAATACTGTACAGCACCAAACATGAAAAGAAAGAAGCGAAGCTGCATACTGGGCCCAGTGGAGAAACGGTGAAGCGGGCCGGTCAGAGGGAGCTAAACCCTTCAAGTTGGCAAAAACTCGGAATGCCCAGCGCCCGCGTCATAATAGGATCTATGATATCACTTCTTCGTAGCAACAGGATGCAGAAAAATGGCATCTCAGGGCGTCGCACCGCCTCTTCTCTCTCTCCTCGCAGGCTCTCTCTCTAATCAGCAAGCAGTATGCGCGCATACCACGACGACAATGTCTCCGCCGACCTGGCAGCGCCTTCCCCACGATTCAGGACAGCCCGTAGTAGAGCTCGATTATCTTCGTAAGCACGGCCTTACCCTCTCCACCGTCCCTTTGGACGCCGAGGGAGGGTGGGAGCCCGTGGTTGATAAAATGGTGAATGAGCGTGGCTGGGACAATCGCGACACCATCAACGTAACTAAAGAAGGACATGGCGACCACTCCGAACAGATGCTTGACAAGTTCTTTACAGTGTTCGTGACACATGCGAATCACGATCTTGCTATGATCGTCTTGTACAAAGTAATGGTGATTTCATGCTCATCTGGCAGGCACATGCACGACGACGCGGAGATCCGATATATTCTCTCTAGCTCCGGTCACTGACAGTGGGACATGCGAGGTCTGTGAAGTATCTGCAAACCTCCATGATTCTTCGCTTCTCACTCTTGGTTACAGAGTATCCCACAGATCGGTGGATCCGTGTTCAGGTCCTTCCTGGAGATTTTATTATCATCCCGGCTAGCATTTACCACCACTTTACGCTGGACTAACTCTATCAGGTCAAAGCTTTGCGCTTCACTAAGGTCCGTTCTCAAGGTCTCTCTTACGATCGTCGCGTCCTAAAAGCCGTCGGTGTGAGTTAAAAGGGAACTCCAGTATTTTTCCACAACGCGCGGTTTGGAGACCGACGCCAGCCCCTTCCGTTATCAATATCTTGATTCGCTCAAGCAGGTTCTAAGGGACACATGAATACGGATGCGACGAACGCAGCCCCAAGTTTCACCTTCTCTCAGACCTTTGCCCGTCGCGTTCTGCTTTCGTCAGGGTGTCGATTCACTGTTCCGAGTCTGATCTAGGCCAGGAGTGAGCAATAATACCTGTGTTAGCAATCCGAGTTCGGAGCATGAGCCGAATGGCTCCACTAGATATGCATTGCATCCGGCACTCGTTCACTTCTTCTGGCCTGCAGTTTCAGGACGTATCAATTGCGTTGGCTCTATGACGTGAGCGGAATACTGCGACAAATGGCGACTCGGAACCGGTGTGGTTCCTTGGCCTGTGGGGCCGCCAATGGTGGCGGCTCTGTGCTCTTGTTTAGATTTATGCCGTTAGGTGACCTCCCTTCCAACTTGAACGCTGCTCGCGAGATCTTACGGCCTCGAGCCAGCTGGTGCGTGTCTTTTCACTGCCATTGGCCAATACAAAATCTAGGTTTAAAGGTCACGCGTCGCATGATAGATGCTTCGGATCTTCCAACCAACTGAAGCCAAGCTAGCGTGAGAAATAGAGTCACATTCACCCTCGATTTGTGGAGTATCGTAATGCCCGCGGGACTACTCTCCGCGGAGGAACATATTGATATGGGCAATTGCGATCCTCAGTCATGAAACAATTATTGTTGCATCACGAATCAAGCCAATGGTACGTCGAGGGCTCAACAACCCAAGCTGTCCCCTCGGAAATACGATGATACGACTCTAAGGTTTACGTTTGTCCCGTTGAAGTATCAAAGGCATTTTTCGATATTCGCTCCCCTCCGTGGATCACGACAGGTCATGACCCGCTGAGTTCCGTGCGGAGTGAAAATTTGCTGAGACCTTCCAGTATTTCAACTTCGCAAACGTCTCCTTTGAGGATTCCAGCGGACCGATTTCCGCCTCTAATGTTTTCCTGCCGTGTTATCAGCGGTCCTAGAATACGTAAGGAAGCATTGGTACTGAGGCGAGACCTACCCTGTCCTCATCGACAAATCGCACGCCCGCTGGGACGGCTTCGATATAGTCTGACTGTGTGCATCTACGCAGCTTGGAGCCTCTTCTCACACTTGGAGATCTCCGTGTCAAAGTCGACCGAGCCCTGCGGTCTATAAGTATCAGAGACTACGAAACGTACGCATATGTGAACCTCAACATGCCAGTGGTCGCTAATCGCCGACGTTGGAACTATTGATACACTCTAATATACACCCAGGTGGGATGCCGCTAGTATCGCGTACAACCTCCGCGGACTTGTATTTCAGCCCTGAATGAGCGTTGTGATATACCAACACCCTTCTGAGATTCGAAGAGGGCCGCTTCGGTACCATCTTGTATATGAACAAAAGACTACACAAACTGTTTATGAAGGGGCGGTGCTTACTGTCGGGACCTACTCTGGATGTCTGACTGTATGGTATAGGACGCTGCGGGTCGCGGTGAGCGACCACAATACACATGTAGACAGTATAAACGCACCCTTTTTCTTCCCCCTTGGCATCGACGTCGTATTCAACCCTAGCAACCTTCGAAGTGAGCCTAGCCTCCCTCTCCAATCGTTTTGCCTCCTTTTCTGTACAATTCAATGAACGGCGGTCGGCAAGGTATGCTTATCCGAAGCTCCGGGGACAGACCTGCACTTTCCGAGTTGGGGTTTGGCCCACTTCCCAAATTGAATGGAGAGGCGGAGCCAGATGGATGGTCCGATGGCACCCACCGTCGTGATACTTGAGCTTGAGCTTGGGGATCATAGTGACCCACTGCCAGTTAAGGCTCAACGTGAGGATGAATTACGTCACGACATCACATCACCAGGACGTTGAATAAGAGTCAAACCCCGTGAGAACAAAGACAATGAACAAAGAAATTGTTGAGTTGCGTCCTAACTTACTACTGTAGTACCTCGGTTCGCCTTGTGATGTCCGAGTCTAGGCCGTGTATTTAATTTGTGCACAGGTCAGAATGACAGCGACAATTGTGTGTGGGAACCTGATTCGCACAGCAATAGCGCTCATCGGGGTTCTCATCGTGATCCACTCCACTTGTTACTTCTGTCATCCTCGTCCTCATCCTGGCCCACACTGGCCCAGGTTCACGCGAAATACGACCAGGATCCAACATCACTCGCATTCAGTTCTACGACCGAATATGATGGTTCGCAAGCTGGCTATTTGCTCACCCTGCAACGAGAGTGATATCGTAGTATTTGTCGCCAGCGCTTCGTCATCCTAGTTGCGTCACCAATCAAGGCAAGAACCTGTACTGGTCTGAGAGCCACTTCTGTTGATGATCTACACCGGGCGCCAACTATTTTTGTCGGCTCAGTCACTGCACTGCCAGTGGCACTTCTACAACCTTTGGGCCCTACCAGCGACTCCCGTGGCCTATTGTCAGTAGGTTTCAATAACAGTCGCAACCAACGAGGTGCCAGGGGGATTGCATCACACACGCCGGGAGGAGGTCGCCCCGGGCCAGCGCGTCTGGGATCATCAGATATGGGAAAAGAACGAATGTGAGCCACCATCCATCCCTGGCATCCATCAGCCCGAGACATTACCTCCGTTGATCCTGTCAGGCTCATTTATATGCTGAACACTGGTATGCCATAACGGATTTCCACCCCCCGTCTCGGCGTTTGTCTACTCTACTCCACTGGTTGGAGACAATTTCTGCTCAAGTCGTGAACATTATGGGTCCCGAACACGTGCAAGTGTTTCGTCGGCGTGGGATGACTCTACTCTTTCACACCTTCTATCTAATTATTCAATCCGTTTTTTATGGCAAGCTTCGTATTCTAATCTCTTTACGTTAGTCAAGCTGATAGGTGCTACCGCTCAGGGATCTATGCAACACTTATCCCAATTTCAACATATATAATGATGTTAGTTGCCTTATTTCCTTCTGGATAAAATCACTTCAACTTCAACATATCTGAAGGAAGAAGGGTCTGCATTCGCTGAGCCAGAAAATATTGTTCGGCGTAATAGTCTTCATGTTTTCCTTGTCAACTGCGTACCTGGCTGTCTCAATCGTGGACTTAATCACTCTCATCAAGACCTGGTATCTCGTTTTAGATGTCCCCGACTCAATCGGCACGACGAGACCTACGGTGGACCTTATGGATTTATTCAACGCCTTGGCCGTAATCAATGTCGGTGGATGATCTCACTCTTACCTTCAATTGTCTGTCAATAGACTCATGAACCCTGCAGTATTCCCTGACGGATGGCGTCGTCGTCTGGAGAGCTTGGATCATATGCCGTGATGAAAGCAGAAAACTGTTGATAGCACCGATTGTGATGTTCGTGTTAACGATGCGTACGTCGCCCTCTCCTCCTAGCTTTTGTATTCCACAAACGGGACCCCTTTCAAGTCGGTGTCACAGCAACCATCTGCGTCAGAGCAGTCATAATCATCGACCCCGTTAGGCACAATAATCGCCTGACCGTTGCCATCAACGTGTTCCAGGAGACCACCTTGATTTCTTCGCTTGTCACTAATATTTTGAGTACGGGGGTTATATCGTTGAAAGCATGGTACGCCTGGGGTTTCTGCCTAGGTAAAGGAGTGCTGATTAGCTACCATAGGAGGTATCGAAGATGGATTGTAGAGGATCTACAACGTGTCGTGAACAAGAGGACAAAGGCGGAAAGGGTACTGGCCCTTCTTGTGGAATCCGGCGTGTTTTATATGTTTTCTGGCGTACGTCAGATCTACTCTCTGAAAGAAAAAATAGCTAATTCTTCTTCGTTGATCAAGGCGATGTTAGTCGCGTCATCCCTCATACATACCCCTGGATCCAACTTCGTACTCGGGACTTTATACTTGCAAGCCGCTGTTCACTTGGCGGTAAGTGTTGCTCTCGGATTTGGAACTCGAACTGACAAGATGTCAGGGGATCTACCCGGTGATTATCGTCATAATCGTTAACCAAGAAGCATCAATGGACAAAACGCTGTTTAACTCGACCCTCCCCGTAATTGTCACCGACTCGGACTTACAACAAGCCTCCAAGGTCAGAGCCGGTCAGACCGCTGCTCGCAAAGCCAAGTCTATGCTCGGAGCCAGCCTCCAATTTACACCTGCGCAGGGGCCACATCCTTCACGAAGTTCTCTCGCCCCATCATCACCGCAGGACTCCCTGGCGTCTAGTTCAAGCCTTGGTTCAAGCCAGGAGCCTGACGCTGACCGGGAGATCCGAGTGGAGATTGGCGACATCGTGGAATAGACTTACTCTTAGTTTTAAAACCGATTCCTAGGCGTCGATGATTCGATGATGCATGATCCCCCGAAGCAAACTACATAGTACGGATTGTTTTCGCGATCTTATGTTCTCGGTCACGAGATGCTAAACTAGTGGCACGTGCCCTGTATGACCAATACGGTATGTGGGTTGGGGTTTGGCACGGGTCCGAGAACATCCGCCCATGTGTGGGAACCCGATCCAAAGTGTACCGTGATGCAGCTGTTCTCACCGAGGGTCTCATCTCGATTAAGAGTCGATTTGCCCCAGTCGATATTTCTGTCGTCCTGTCGTCCACATCCTCCTTGCCCACACGGAGGTTCACGCGAAATCAGATCGATTGAAGTCGACATCGTATCACCTGCACCCTACAAAGAGTCCGATGAGTCCGGCCGATTGCTGACTTTGCTACTACTGTAGTGCGAGCGAGACTGCGAATTCACAATATTTCAGTCGCCGACAGAGTAACGGCCCTCCAGCCTGAGTTACGGTCATCACTGGTAGTCAACAGCCTGAGGAAGGTGCACCGGGCCCCTGGTGCTACTAATAGGTCCGCACATGTCAACGATTTCATTAACACAGCCGCCACACTTCCGCCACCAGCAGGAGAAATTTCATGGCTCATCAACCCCCTTTGGGCCCTACCAGCACCCCCTGCGGCCTATTGTTGCCGCGTGTGGTACGTTTCAGCGACATTACCTGTAACAGTCGCAACCAATAGGTGGGGTGGGGTTACACCCTAGAAGCGTGCATCAGTGTTTTGTCACCTTGTTTATCTCGGGTCATCAGATAGTGAGGGCGCATGTGCTGAGAATGAATGAGCTATCCTCCATCACACTCGACGTCAGCCTGAGACGTTACCTATGCTAACTGTCAGGTTCGTTTATATTCTGAACAATACTAAAGGTAGTATGCCACAACGCTTTTCCGGCCTCCCCCCTCCACTTTTGTCTACTCTACAGCATTGGTTGGAGATATATTCGCGCAGGCCGGAGAATATCATGGTTTCCGAAAACGTGTTTCACAAGCGTGGCATCACTTTACTTTACCGCACCTTCAATCTTATAATTCAGTCTGTTCTCTATGGCAGGTTTCGTATTGTTCGCTCTACTCGAGTCAAGCTGATACGTGCCCAGGGATCTATGCATCACTTGTCCCAGTTTCGACCTATATAATGATGTGAGTTACCTGTTTTCCTTCTAAAAACCGTTTCAACTGAACGATCCTACCGATATGAAGGAAGAAGGGCCTGCGCTCGCTGAGCCAAAAAATCTTGTTCGGCGTAATAGTCTTCATGTTTTCCTTGTCAACTGCGTACCTGGCCGTCTCAATTGCTGATTTAATCATTCTCATCAAGACCTGGTATCTCTACGTGGGTCTCTCCGAGTCAGCCGGCATAGACAGCCCTACGGAGACGCTTCTAGTTCTATTCAACGCCTTGGCCCCCATTAATGTTCGTGGATGTTACTCTCACACCGTGTGCCAATGGACTCACAAACTCTGCAGTATGCCCTGACGGATGGCGTTGTCGTCTGGAGGGCTTGGGTCATATGCCGTGATGAATACAGGAAGCTGTTGAGAGCGCTGATTGTCATGCTCGTGTTAACGATGTGTACGTCGTCCCCATTTTCACTGTCCGAGTCCCACGAGCAGGCCCCATTTTCAGTTACTGTAGCAGCAACCATCGGCGTCAGAGTATTCATAAACGCGAATCCCGTTAGGGACAAAAATCCCCTTGCGACTACCATCAACGTCTTCCAGGAGACCGCGTTGATTTCTTCGCTTGTCACAAATATTTTTGGCACGGGAGTCATCTCGTTCAAAGCATGGTACGCCTGGGTTTCTGGTTATGTACAACACTACTGAGCTGGGGACTGGCTGCCATAGGAGGTATCGAAGGTGGATCGCGACGGATTTGCAACGTGTCGTGAACAAGAGGACGAAAGCAGAAAGGGTACTGGCCCTTCTCGTAGAATCCGGCGTGTTTTATATTTTTCTGGCGTGCGCATGGTCATCTCCTTACTGAAAAAAGTGCTAACTCTTCGTTGATTCAGTCAATGTTGGTCGCGACGTCTCTCATACGTCTCCCTGGATCCCACATTATGCTCGGGAATATATACTCGCAAGCAGCTGTTCACCTGGCAGTAAGTGTTGCGTCTGTACTTTGGACTGGAACTAACAAGATGTCAGGGAATGTACCCAGTGATTGTCGTCATACTCGTCAGCCGAGAGGCGTCAATGGACAAGACAGTGTTCAACCACACCCTCCCCGTAGTCATCACCGACTTACGACAAGCCTCCTCCCACTTCATAGTCGATCAGACCGCTGCTCGCCAAGCCAAGTCCACGCACGTGGCTAGCCTCCAATTTGCGGGTGCGCAGGGGTCGCATTTTGCGCGAGGTTCTCTCGACCCGTCGTTGCCACGGGACTCCCTGGCCTCCGGTTCAGGCCCGGGGTCCGGCGTTTACCCAGAGATCCAATCAGACCACAGGGGTAGCGTAGAGTAGGCCTGTTGTGCAGGTGTCATCCCCTGGGAACATTCAGATAATCGTCATATCAACTAATTTAGCAAAATGATGAAAGCAGGTTTTCCTCAACGTCCCGAAGTTGTAAATCCCGCCGTTGACCGGTGACCACGCGCCACTGGCACTGACTCAGGGTAGAGGCTCGCTCGCTGTGCCGTTTGGTGCTGAAGTGAATAGCACACTTTCGAGGTGTACGCGAGCTCGGGCTGTCCCTTAAAATACGGCGCACCCCCCCTCTCTCGATTTAGAGTGCGGACTGTTTTTCCGAGTACCGCCACAAAGACTGGGGCAACACTGGTCTCAACCGCCGTAGAATATTTAAAGGGCTTGAGAAGCGATGCTCTTGCTCCAGAAGGTACGTGTCCGGTTTTGCATCTGGATGTGCAACAACAGAGCCCTCATGCTGGCTAGACAAGTGACCAGTCCAGAGGATGTCGCGTCGCAAGTGACGTAGAGCCGGGCAACGAGGCCCTCGGTACCCCCATTTGAGCGAACGCTCACCGGTCTGCACGCTTGCATTTTTTCTAGGGTCCCTAACGGTATGCTCATAGTCAACTATTCTTGTCGGTGCACCTCTCGTATTTGCAGTGTGCGTTCGCAGCACCAGACCCCGCCCATCGTTCCCGGACAAACCTAAGACCAGCTGCGAGACCATGGGCCAAGGAAATACCAAACCATCGTCAGACCTCGGTTTGCCTTGCGGTGCGCATTGGAGGTACTCAGGCAAGTACTCAGGTCTGCCTCGGTCACGACGGACTTGGTACGAGTCTGAGAACACCGACGGCGCCCCTGTAAGGGCCTGATTCATGTTCTCACCGGCAAGTCATCACACCAAAACAAATACTTACTGGCAGTAGTGCACTAGCTTGGACTAGCAGTAGATGTATTGCTATTTCCCTTAGTTACCACCAGTCACCTGTTGCCTGTCATTTTCCTGATGAGGCCTTGGATGAAGCTTTCCTAACGAAGCTGACAGATTGCTTACATTAGCTGTGAAAGCGTTTACTGTAGCACTTGGTTGCGATTTGGTTGCGATAAAGTCGCTGACTAAGCGACGACGTGTCTATCATAGTTACGGTCATCATGTATCCGTCAATCAAGGTGCACTGGTCTGAAACTGCTGTTACTGTGATGATCTCCACACATCCGAACGCCAGCCAATTTCAACACAGCTGTGACACTTTCGCTATCATCGGGCGCACTTTTCATGGCTCATAACTCCCGTTCATAAACCCCCGTCGGACACAACCACCTCCTTCTTGCAGCCTATTATCGGTAGGTCCCAGGGACACTAACAGTCGCGACTAACGAGGTGGGATTGCAACGTACAGCGGGGGGGGGTGCGCATCAATACTTCGTCACCTAGCGCACTCATCTTGGACCATCAGACAAATGAGAGGCGCAGATGCTGGAAATGAATGAGCCTTCAGGGAGTTAGCGCCACATGCATCGCAACTCGCCAGCCCGACTTGTTACTCATGTTAGCTGTCAGGTTTATTTAAAAGCTGGCCAGTAGTATTCCAAAATGGATCGCCCCCCCTCCACGTTTGTCTGCTCTATAGTGTTGGTCGGAGACATATTCTGTGCAGGTCAGGGAATATCATGGTTCCTGAAAACGCGTTTCACCAGCGCGGGATCACCCTACTTTACCGCACCTTCAATCTCATAATCCAGTCCGTTATTTATGGCAAGTTTCATATCCTTATCTCTTCTCTATACTCCATCCGAGCTCATACGTGTTCAGGGATCTATGCGACGCTTATCCTAATCTCAACATATCTAATGTTGTGAGTGATCTTATATCTTTCCCGAAAAGATACTGTAATTCAACCGGCTTGACCAATGTAAAGCCAGAAGGGCCTGCGCTCGCCGAGCCAGAAAATCTTGTTCGGCGTAATAGTCTTCATGTTTTCTTTGTCAACTGCATATCTGGCTGTATCAATGGCGGATTTAATCATTCTCATCAAGACTTGGTATCTCGTTATAGATCTCACCAAGTCAACCAGTACGAGGAGCCCTACGGAGACACTTCTGGTTCTTTTCAACGCCTTGGCCCCCATTAATGTTCGTGGATGATGGTGGTGCTCTCACATTGTGCTAATGGACCCACAAAGTAGTATGTTCTGACGGATGGAGTCGTCGTCTGGAGAGCTTGGATCATATGCCGTGATGAATGTAGAAAATTGCTGAGAGCGCCGATTGTGATGCTTGTGTTGACGATGTGTACGTCATCCTCCCCTCTTACCGTCTTAATTCCATGAGCGGGCCCCCTTTCCAGTTGGTGTCGCCTCAACCATCGGCGTCAGAATCTTCATAAACATCGACCCCGTGAATAGAGAAGGCCGCCTTGCGACTACCATCAACGTCTTCCAGGAGATCACGTACATTTCTTCGCTTGTCACTAATATTTTGGGTACAGGAGTCATATCACTGAAAGCATGGTACGCCCGAGGTTCCTGGCTAGGTAAAACATTACTGATTGGCTGCCATAGGAGGTATCGAAGATGGATCGTAGCGGATCTGCGACATGTCGTAGACAAGAGGACAAAGGCGGAAAGGGTGTTGGCCCTTCTTGTAGAATCCGGCGTGTTTTATATTTTTTCTGGCGTGCGGCCGGTCTCCTCTCTATAATGACAAAGTAAGCTAATTCTTCGTTGATTCAGGCATTTATGGTCGCGTCGTCCCTCATACGTCTGCCTGGATCCCACTTTACACTTGAGAGTTTATACTCCCAGGCCGCTGTTCACTTGGCAGTAAGTGTTGAGACCGAATTTAGGACAGAAGCTGATAAGATGTCAGGGAATGTACCCGGCGATTATCGTCATACTCGTCAACCGAGAAGCGTCAATGGACAAGACATTATTCAATTCACGCTCCCCACAACCATCTCCGACTTACAACAAGCCTCCTCCCAGTTCAGAACCAGTCGACCCCGCTGCTCGCCAAGCAAAGCCACTGTTCACGGCAATAGCAAGCCGTCAATTTGCAGCTGCGCATCCTACGCGAAGTTCTCTCGATCCATCCGAGTCCGAGTCGTTGTCGCAGGGCTCCCTGGCCCCCAGTTCGAGCCCGGAATCCGACGTTGACCCGGAGACCCAGTCAGACACCGCTACTGTAGCATCTGAGTTATAACCTTGATCCCTCTTTGATCCCAAGCTTGATCCCTGCAGTGATCGTGACCCTTGATCTTGCCCTTGATCGTGACCGAGGGAGACTTCCCTTCAAATCACCGACTAAGCGACAGTACGCATCTGTCAATCAGGGTGTCCTGGTTTGGCTAACAATTTGTACACCACAAAACACAGCCATGACACTTTTAAATGACCATTTGTATCATTCCGGGACACAGTATTACTATGCCAGGACGATCACGACATTTGGAAAGCGGGTTGCAACCACGTAAGTACTCTTGTAAGTACTGTAACAGAGTACGTTGAACTTGACATTGAGAGTACAAGAGCGTGACACAGTGGAGTCCCAGAGGGGCCCAGAGTTGCGTGTGGAGAGTGGAGACGAGAGCAGTAATAACGACGGGCATCCGTGAAGAAGAAGAAGCGTAGTCCGTCCGTTGCTGTGAGCCAAAAGGAGAAACTTGAAAGCCACGGTGCCATTAATGTCCCAATTTCCGGAAGAGGGCTATATGAGTCCCGGGTGGTGGCGTGTCCACTCAGCCACCCCCAGTACATTTGTTCTAGAACGGAACTTGAATGTGCCAATAGTTTTGGATCCTGTGTACTCGCCGCGGCGCCGGGTACAGTATGTCCACTGGCACCCCCTCCACCCCCGGGCCATGTGGTTTCTCACTACTTTCTCTCAGCAACCCATCCTGCGCTTCCACACTTCGTCAGCGTTCCCTGCAGCCTGAGCGAAATGGCGTCCTACCTGCCGCTTGCCGTGCTAGACGGCAGCCCAAACCTCGCGTCCACGCTTGCTCCCGGCCACAAGCTACAGCCTACAACCCGCGTGACTATGCGTATCGCGAGTACCGTACGATGGCCTACACTCTGCGGCGCTATTCGGCGCGCTGAAAGGGTTCATACTGGTACGTGTGTTCGATGTAGACGTTTGCGCCCGCGGGCGGTCGTTGCCCGCTCTGACAAAAATACAGACGCGGGGGTCGAAGCGCCCGATTTGAGTCTCGGGGGTACACGGTTGCAACCCCTCCACGACACTTGACCTGACTGATCGCTATGAAAACAAACTACAAGTGCTGTACGAGCGGGTCGGCCTCGCTATTGCTGAACTTGCAGCACACTCCACCTAGGCTACTCCGGAACTGAGGGTGCTAAGGCAGAAAGCGGCCCCAGCACTGGCAGGCATTTCGCCGAGAGTTTATACTCGCGAGCTGCCATTCACTTGGCAGTAAGTGTTGCGGTCCGTATTTAGGACTGGAACTGATAAGGTATCAGAGAGTGTACCTGGTGATTGTCGTCATACTCGTCAGCCGAGAAGCATAGACACCGATTTGACTCCACGTTCCTCGCAACTAACACTCACTTAAAACATGCCTCCTCTCATTTCAGAGCAGTCGGACCGCTGCTCGCCTGATTTGCAACTGCGATGGAGCCCCATCCTACGCAAATTTCCAGTCAGACTACAAGGCAGCGTAGAATAGGTCTGCTGTGGCACTTCTTTGGGGCTACGTAATGCGTGATAACGTCTGATAACGAAGTATTCCAGCCTGGGATATTTATCAACTAATTTGACAGAATTGTAAAAGCAGATTTTCCTTGACGCCTCAGTCACGCGACACGGTCCCAGGATAGGGTCTCGCTCGTGCATTGGGTGCTGGAGCGAATAATACACTTTGAGATATATGCGAGCTTGGGCTGTTCCTCAAAGATACGGCCCGACATAAAGTGCGGATTGTCGCCGAGTACCGCCATGACAAGCGACACATGTCTCAAAGTTTAAAGGGCGTCACAGCTCCAGGAGGTACGTTTCCGGTTTTGCATCGGGGCGTGGAGCAAGGGCGGGAGCCCCGTACTGGCTAGAGCCGTGACCGGTCGCAGCGTCACGGTGGGGAGGTTGTGTCGCCGGTGATGCGCAAACCACTGGCACTCGATCGAGGTCCTCATTGGGGCCGGCACACCCATTAGAGTGAGGGCTCACCGGTCTACATGCTAGCATGATCGCGTCTCGGGTCCCTTCCAGTAATGGCGTGCTCAGAGTTAGTTGGTCTTGTCTCGTGCTAGCGGTGTGCACCCTCGGCACCGAATCGTTGTGCGTCGTTCTTAGATAAAAGCTGAGATTGGCTGGGAGACCACAGGCCAAGGATCGAGTTTGGTGCGCACCTCAGTTAGCCTTTCGATGCACATCGCATTGAAGATATTAAATTTGAGGTTTTGCCGCGGACACGACGGACTTGGCACAGAACTGAGAACGACAACGCCCCTGTGAGTGAACCTGATTCATAGCATATGCGGCTGTCCTCATCAGCAAGTAGTGACAAGAAAGCAAATACGCACTGAGCCACGTGCCAGTGAGTCATTCGTAACGTCGGCCAACGCCAAGCTTAAGGCAAGCGCGTCGGTATACAAATATTCACCCCCTCAGTCATTTCTATCGTGACTGAGGGGTACGTAAATACGCCCTTAGCTACTTTCCACATCGTCGCTAACTGTATTTTCAGATGCAGTAGCATCATTACATCCGAGTCATGATCTTGATCGGAAGTTGATCCGGGCTTGATCCAACTTGAAGCCCTGATCGAGACTGACTTTCATTATAGTCGCTGACTAAGCGACAACACACTATTAATAGTTAGGGTCATCAAGCATCCGTCAATCAATGTGCACTGGTCTGACGATCTGCGTATGTCCTACAAACAAAACACAGCCACGACACTTCCGCTAGCGAGCGAAATTCTTTGGCTCATGAAGCTTCCCCCCGACCTTACCAACTCATCGGTGCGGCTTATTGTCGGTAGGTCGGAGCGACACTAAGTTACCAACATTCACAGTCACGAGGTGCCAGTGGGACTGCACCGTACGGCGGGAGGAGCGTGCATCGTTACTTTGTTACCATATCTTGGGTCATCAAACAATGAGGGATGCAGATACCGGGAAATGTGAGCCGTCATCGATCATCCATCACATGTATCACAGCCCGCGTCAGCCTGAGATGCTAGTTAGGTTTATTTATAAAACTGAGCAGTAGTATGCTGATTTCTACCACCCTCTACCTTTGTTTACATTATTGGTTTGAGGCATATTCTTCGCAGGCCGGAGAATATCATGGTTTCCGAAGATGTGTTTCACCAGCGTGGCATCATTCTACTTTACCGCACCTCCAATCTTATAATTCAATCTACTATTTATGGCAAGTTTTGTCTTCTTCTCTCTCCAATCCATTGAAACTCATACGTGCTCAGGAATCTATGCATCACTTATCCCAGTCTCGATGCATATGATGATGTGAGTTACCTGTTTTCCTTCCGCACAAATCACTTCGACGGATGTGAAGGAAGAAAGGTTTACACACGCTGAGCCAGAAAGTCTTGTTCGGCGTAATAGTCTTCATGTTTTCTTTGTCAACTGCATCCCTGGCTGTCTCGATGGCGGATTTAATCATTCTCATCAAGGCCTGGTATCTCGTTACAGATCTCTCCGAGTCAGCCGGAACGAGGAGCCCCACAGAGTCACTTCTGGTTCTATTCAACTCATTGACCGCCATCAGTGTAGGTGAATTAATCTCGCATCATGTGTCAACGGACTCACCAAGTAGTATGCCCTGACTGATGGCGTCGTCGTCTGGCGAGCCTGGGTCATATGCCGTGATGAATGTAGAAATTTGCTGACAGCGCCGATTGTGATGCTCATCTTGACGATGCGTACGCCATCTTCCTTTTCACCATTTGAGCCCTACGAGCGGGCCCTCTTTCCAGTCGGCGTTGCAGCGACCATCGGTGTCAGAGTATTCATAAACATCGACCCCGCGAATAGAGTAGACCGCCTTGCCGACACCATCGACGTCTTTCAGGAGATCACGTTTATTTCTTCGCTTCTCACTAATATCTTGGGTACGGGAATAATATCTTTGAAAGCATGGTACGTCCGGGGTTTCTGGATATGTACAGCGTTACTGACCCGGGGGTTGGCTGTCTTAGGAGGTACCGAAGATGGATTGTAACAGATCTGCAACGTGTCGTGAATAAGAGGACGAAAGCGGAAAGGGTGCTCGCCCTTCTTGTGGAATCCGGTGTGCTTTATGTCTTTTCTGGCGTACGTTTGATTTCCCATCTGAAAATAAAAAGGCTAATTCTTCATTTATTCCAGGCGCTGTTGGTCGCCTCATCCCTCGTACATTTGCCTGGATCCCACTTCGTTCTTGGGAGTTTTTTCCTGCAAGCCGCTGTCCACTTGGCAGTAAGTGTCGCACCCTAACTTAGGACCGAAGCTGACAATATGTCAGGGAATGTACCCGGTGATTGTCGTCATACTCGTCAGCCGAGAAGCATCGATGGACAAGACGCTGTTTAACTCAACGCTCCCCATAATTATCACAGATTTACAACAGGCCTCCTCCCAGTTCAGGGAAAATCAGACCGTGGCTCACCCAACCAAGTCCACGCCCGCGGCAAGCTTCCGAATTGTCGCGGTGCAGGGGCCGCGCAGTTCGCGAGGTTCTTCCAACTCGTCGCTGTCACAGAACTCCATGCCCCCCAGTTCAAGTCTGAGGCCCGACGTTGACCTGGAGATCCAATCAAACGACGGAGGTAGCGTGAAATAGGCCTGCCATGGTATCCATTGGGGGGATGCGTGATAAGGCGCAATGACAAAGTAATTACCAATCAATTTAGTTGAACCCTGCTGCTAGTTACGGTTCCAGGATAGAGGCCCGCCTGCGGTGCCATTAGGTGCTGAGGCGAGCGGTACACTTTTCAAGGCCTATTGCGAGCTCGGGCTGTTCCTTAGAGACACGGCGCACTCCCCTTTCTCGACCCAAAGTGCGGACCGCACGACAAATGGAGCAACACGGCTTGAAGAGGGTTTAGGAGGCCAGGTAACAAGTGTGATGCCTAGCCACAGGCGTCCAGTTTTGCGTCTGGGTGTAGCAAGCTTGAGGGCGGGAACCTTCACGCTAGCCAAACTCGTGACCAGTCGCAGAGTCAGAGTCGTGAGGGTCACGGTGTCGCGTTGCAAGTGGCGTAGACATTGGAGCGAGCGCTCACCAGTCTACGCGCTGGCGTTGCGGCGTCTCCGAATCGGGTCCAACGGCTTGTTCAGGGTCAGTCGGTCTTGTCTCGTGTTTGCAGCCTCTTCGAGCTTTTTTGCATCGTTCCTGGGTAAAAGCCAAGAATGGCTGCGAGACTATGGGCCAACTTGAAGGACATCACCGAGTCTGTTGCGCACCTCGGCTCACCTTGTGATACACACCGGAGAAATTCGAGTCTCCTACGGTCTCGATCATGGTGTGACATTAACAGCGCCCCTAGCACCCCTGTGGGGTTTATGACATATCCGGCTCAGGCTGTTCTCATCAGGAAAGTTATCACCAACTGGCAAGTCATTATAAGAATACGTACTAGCAGCAGTAAACTAGCTGGGACCAGCACTGGCAGCACTAGATATACAATAGTATACTCCTTGGCATATTCTATTCCCAATAGTTACCACTGCAACCAGTTACCTGTCATTTCCCTGATGGCCTCAAGTGGCAGATTGCTCAGGATACGATCCGCCAAGCGCTTGGTTCGCTTGGTTTGGCACGCGCGATTGGCTGTAAAGTCAATGACTAAGCGAGAACGTGTACCAATACTCATCCTGGGCCGTCAACGTTTCAGCGCTTAAAATTTTCAGCGCTTCAGCTTCAGCACCGTGACTGGCATCCGTCAATCAAGGTGGTGCACTGGTCTGAAGTACTGATCTGCTGTCCCAACACGAGCAAATTTAAGTTCTATTCACACAGCCGCGATACTCCGCTACCAGCGAGCGGGATTTTCATAGCTCCACTCGCCGTCAGACATCCCCTTTGGTCTCGGACCCTGCCACTGCCCTGCCAGCTCCTTGATGCGGCCTATTGTTTGGAAGGTCTCGACGATAATAAATAACGAGGTGGTACGGCATCGCACAGCAGGGGGGGCGTTCATCAATACTTTGTACATACCTTGGACCATCAGATAACAGGTCCAGGTACTAACGTGAGCCTGAGTCATTGGCCCATCATACATCACAGCCGCTCGGTCAGTTTAAGCTGAGCAGTAGTATTCCAAAATGGATTTCCGCCCCCCTTCACGTCTCTCTGCTCTGCTCTACAGTATTGGTTTGGAGATATATTCTGCGCAGGCCGGGGAATATCATGGTCTCCGAAAACATCTTTCACCAGCGCGGCATCACTCTACTTTACCGCACCTCCAACCTCATTATTCAGTCTCTTCTTTATGGTGAGTTCCGTATTCTCGTCTCTGTTCTCTATTCGAGCTCATACGTGCTCAGGAATCTACGCATCACTTATCCCGGTTTCAGCGTATATAATGATGTGAGTTATTTCCTTCTGCCAAATTGATCCAGCATAGTCCGACCAATGTAAAGCCAGAAGGGCTTTCGCTCTCTAAGCCAGAAAGTCTTGTTCGGCGTAATTGTCTTCATGTTTTCCTTGTCAACTGCGTACCTGGCCGTCTCAATTGCGGATCTGATCACTATCATCAAGACCTGGTATCTCGTTGTAGGTCTCTCCGAGTCAGCCGGTACAAGGAGCCCTATGGAGACAATTCTGGTTCTATTCAACGCATTTGCCCCCATAAATGTTCGTAGATGACCTTACTCTCGCGTTGCTTGCTAAATGGACGCACAAAATAGTATTCCCTGACGGATGGCGTCGTCGTCTGGAGGGCTTGGATCATATGCCGTGATGAGAGCAGAAAACTACTGAGAGCGCCGATTGTGATGCTCGTGCTAACGATGCGTACGTCGCCCTACCGTTTCACCATCCGAGTCCCACGAGCGGGCCCCCTTTCCAGTCGGTGTCCTAGCGACCATCGGCGTCAGGATATTCATCAACATCGACCCCGTGAATAGAGACAAAGGTCGCCTTGCCGATACTATCGACGTCTTCCAGGAGATCACGTTGATGTCTTCACTTATCACCAACGTTTTGGGAACGGGAATAATATCGTTGAAAGCATGGTACGCCTGGGGTTTCTGGCTATGTAAAATGTCACTGAACCTCGAACTGGCTGTAGGAGGTATCGGAGATGGATTGTAGCGGATTTGCAACGTGTCGTGAACAAGAGGACGAAAGCGGAAAGGGTGATGGGCCTTCTAGTAGAATCCGGTATACTTTATGTTTTTTCTGGCGTGCGCCCTATCCCCTCTGAAAATCAATATTTGCTAATTCTTCGTTGATCCAGGTGATGTTGGTCGCGTCATCCCTCATACGTCTGCCTGGATCCCATTTCATACTCGGGAGTTTATACTCGCAAGCCGCTGTTCACCTGGCAGTGAGTGTTGCGTCCGACTCTGGGACCGGAACTGACAAGAGATCAGGGAATGTACCCAGTGATTGTCGTCATACTCGTCAACCGAGAAGCAACAATGGACAAGACGCTGTTCAATTCGACGCTCCCCGTGATCGTCACCGACTTACAACAAGCATCCTCCCAGTTCAGAGCCAGTCAGACCGCTGCTCGCCAGGTCAAGTCCACTGACCCGCCCATGGCAAGCCTCCAACTTGCGGCTGCACAGGGGCCGCGTCCTACGCGAGATTCTCTCGACTCGTCGTCATCACTGGGCTCCCTGTCATTCAGTTCAAGTTCGGTGCCCCGGGCCGATCTTGACCCAGAGGACCCATCAGAGAACGGCACCGGCGTAGCTTAGGTTTGCTCTTAGTTTGGTCAGTACAGTACGCGGCGAACGTGAGACGAACGTCGACAAGACCGACCGACTGAGCATACCGTTAGAGGACGCGAGATGTCAAGGGACCCACCCTTACTTCATTGTTGACTTGTGGATCTCTGAAGAAGTGGTAGTTGTTTGTAGGAAACTAGGAATAGCCGTGACGATTTTATGGTGTAAGCTAGTAGTACCTGGACATGTACATGAATTGTATTTATCTATTGTGAATCAGATGCGTTTATTGGACGTTGAGCCCCAGTCGGAAGTCCATATATCGGGGTCGATTATCTGAGATGCTATCTACCCAAATCGAACGTTTGATAAAATGTGAAGTATACTAGATCAAATTTGATCATCTATGTTTTTTTTCTATTGCTGGCGATTAGCGCTACAGAGATTGACAATAATCAACAGGAATCAAAATTTCACGCTCACTTGGCAGTAATTACAGTAATTGAATGGAATCAATCTGGATCTACGATAATTGACACATAGTGATGTTCCGGCCCGGCTTGGCCTGAAAGCCCTGGCTTTGGCTTGGCCCAAGGTGGCTCCGGCTTTCGAAAATGCCAGGCCAAGCCAAAGCCCCCACTTAGGCTTGGCTCCAGCTTGGCTTGGCTCAGGCCGCGGCTTGCATAGATGAATTACAAAAGTTGTGTCTACAATACAAGCACCTAATCCAAATCTAATTTACACCCACCATGCTCTATTGCTGTGCTCCGCTGTTCCCCTCGTGTTGCTGCTCTAGCCTGGACTCTGGCTTTCCTTCCGCGCAGGCCCCCAGTGGAGCATGAAACATTGTATGTAGGTCTGCAATGGTCGTGGACGTGGTGTGCCGAATTTCTAAGGCCATGTGCGGGTGCGGTGAGGTTGGGAGCAACTACACGGAGCCTGCTAGGTCGGGTCGTTGAAGGTCGTCGGAAACGGTTGCGCACGCTTCTGCGCGGCGCAAAACTCCATTTAGGTGTTCTCCTGAACCAAAGATGCATTTAGTTCAAGTAACTAAGGCCGCACGTGAGTGCAGCGAGGTCGAAAGAGGAAACACAGGGCATACTGGATCGGGTTGTCGAAGGTTGTCGTAAACAATTGTACATGCTTCTGCACGGCGTATAACCTCGCATATGTGACTGCCTGTATTGGAAGCACGTCTGGTTTAAGCAGCTAAGGCCGCGCGCGAGTGCGACGATGTTGGAAGGGACTACTTGGAACCCAGGTCATCAAAGGGGGTATGTCCCGTTGCTGAGTTGAGTCTACTATTGACTACAAATTCTGCTGTAGGGAGTAGATCTGCCCAATCATCCTGCCTCTTGCTAATGAACAAGCACAAGTAGACATCTACTTCTTGGTTTTTGCGCTCTACCTGTCCATTAGCTTGAGGGTGATAGGCTGTGGTAAGACCTGCGTCTATCCCAAGTCGCTTGTAAAGTGCCCGCATGCTCCTTGCAGCAAACTGGGGTCCCCTGTCACTTATGATTTTCTTAGGGATCCCGTGCAAGGGGAAGACTTGTTCGAAGTAGATGGATGCAACCCCATCAGCCGTTATTTGGGACGTCACTGGAAATAGTGCATAACGTGGGTAACCCATGGGTGACTAGACCTCTACCCGCACCCACACCCACCAAAAACCCGTACCCGGGCTCATGGGTATGGGTTCCGGCAGCCGCGGGTATGGGTACCGGCAGGTTGCGCGGGTTGGCCCTACGGGTCATCACGTGACCTGTGTCGTTCAAGCGGTTCTCAATGATCTTGCACGAAGCCAGCGAAATGTTTGTTGTACTACTTATACTACTTGAATACATTGTTACTAGTACTGCCCCCGCCGTCATCCGTCACCACTGTCGTCTGTCCCATCGCCGCCGTTGTTGTTGCCGTTGTTGCAGCGTTGTTGCCGTTGTCGTAGGCTTGTAGCCGTTTCGCCGTTGTCGCCGCTGCCGTCGCCGTCGCATTTGGGACTTGCGTTGCACCAGCGGTTGGTAGCTTGCAAGGTAGCTTGCTTGGCACGGGGCTGGCGAAGTTATCTTGGTCGTGGTTGGCAGCGTATGTGCACGCGGGGTTTGCCGTCACGGTTGATGCTTGATCCTTCCCAGGCCGGGTGATGCCGGTTTTGTTCTGTTTGCCTTGCTTAGTCACCCTATCACAGCACTTCCCCGACGTGCAGCCCTGAGCTACACGCGCTACCAACCACCACATCAGGAAAACCTAAAAGTACTTAAATGCTCTTAATCAGGCCTTAAAATGCTCCTAAGGCCATTTTAAGGTCATTTTTTCCTAAGGCAATTTAAGCAAGGTCGCCTCCTTAACCTGCCTTAATGGCCATAACTTAATTCCCTTGATGACTTAGAGTGGTTCTGAATCAGTACTTAATGGTCTTAAGGGGATTAAGATGAGCCCATGGTCAGGTTAGGATATCAGTACAATTTAAGTCAACTAAGACCTGATAAGACAGTATTAAGACTTCATCTTAAATTTAAATGATTTGACTTTTCACACAAGGAATCAGGGATTGGACAGAACAGAATTTATGCAAATATATATTATGATACTACAAGTAGCTAATAATAATACAGGTGGGGTGGGGATAGGTGCAACAGCGAGGTGGCAGTGGCGGCCGTGCCAGTGTGGCAGGTTGAGTCGGGTGGCGGTGGCGGCCGTGTCGAAACGGCGCCGTGGGGTGGGGTCGAGTGAACGACGGCGGTGCCGGCGTCGCGGTGCCAGTGGTGTGCCGTGTCGAAACGGCGCTGATGAGGAGGGGTCGGGTGGACGAGGCGGGTGGCGATGACAGTCGAGGTGGCAGTGGAGGCCGTGTCGAGACGGCGCCGGTGCAGCGGGGTCGAGGAGGGCGGCGCTGATGGAATCGTCGTAGAGGTGACAGTGGCGACCGTGTCGAGGTGGCACCGTGGTGTCCTGGTGGTAGCCGGGTCAGTGGAGCCGGGGTGTCGCAGCCTCAACGACGTGGCAGGGTCACGGTCGAGGGGCAGCGGGTGCGGGTGTGAGGCTGCGGCGAAGTTGCGGGAGTGGGAGGCCCTGCCCAGTCGAAATGAGTAAGAAAAAAAAATAAAAAGTGAAAAAAAAGAACTCATCTGAGTGGGCCCAAGTGCCGTGAGCGAGACGGCGACAACGATGTGGCCTGCGTACACACGTGTGAGCGGCAGGCCGGGCGGGCTGGGTGCTTGCATGCAGCCGCGAGGTATGAAGGCGGTGGGGGGGACCTCGATGAGGAGGGTGAAACTGTCCGGGCCTGCACCGGTTAGAGACGAACGAGAAAAAAGAAAAGAAAAAAAAACGTAGCTTCGTATTTGCGTGAGGGGGAAGGGAGAGGGAAAGTGGGGCGAAAGTGCGTTCGAATTCGAACAAGTCGTGACGCGTGACGCGTGATGTGGCGCGCCCTTCCCTGCCACAAATTAAACTTCCGCCCGGAAGTCGCCCGAGCCTTACACCACTTTTTGTCTAAGTCAATTTGAGTGTGTGTCTGCACGAAATCACACATTTTCCTTAAATCATTCTGCTTCAAAAAATCACAGAATGTATAGGAGTGTATAGATATGAAAAATAATTACCAATTGTTACTACAACAATACAAAAAAACAAGGAATTTGATTTTTAAATAATATTGTTGCCAGTGCCAGCTAAGCTAATATTTCTGATATCTCAAGAAATAAAATAGATAAAACTATGCAAATATTCAGGGAGGTAGATCTTCTCAACTTCCAAGGGGTCCTCTGCTAACTCTAAGCAATACAATCAGCTGTTCCTGATTTATTTGACCAACTCTGAGATCCTTCAGCCCAAGGGTTTGAGCTCTGGCTAAATAAATCAGGAATGGCTGATTGGATTGCTTATAGTTGGCAGAGGACCCCTTGGCTTTTAAGGAAAACCAGCTCCCCAAATAATTTCAGAGCTGATGTATTTCCCAAGATAGAAAATGTCATCTTTACACCAAGCAGGAGTTCTTGGAAATAGGGAAAGCCAAGACACTTTTCATTGGGATCCCACTCAGTCATCTGGAAGCCTGTTTGATTTGGGCAACACATTGGGCAACACTTAAGTCAGACAGAAACAGAACAGAAACCAAGCATGATCGATTCAGGGAACAATTTAGGAAATAAGGAGATCTCGGATGCAAAGGTGTAAGGAGTGAGGAAAGATGGCGTAAAAAGGTGATGTCTTGTTAGGCAGCAGTACCAGGGGTTTATATATGGTAGTGGATAGTCCTTGGGATGCCGCCATTGTCAGATGTTTGTGTGCGAATGTTAAGCAGATGATTGTTGGGTGATGTCAAGATGCGGGAGATGATGTATGGGTGGCGATGTGGTGGTATGTGTAGCTTGATGTGTAGCAAGTATGCTTGCATCATCCCATGTAAATTGATAGTGCCAGCAAGAGTGCCAGTGCTTTAACTGAAGGAGACAGATATAGTCTAGGGTGCAGTGCCAGTGGCCATGGACTTGAAAACTGGTCAAATTCAAGAATGGCTAGTCAGATCACTTAGAGTTGGCAGAGGATTCTGAGTCCTACTTCATTCTTGTGGATTCTGAGGGTATCTACCTCCCCAAATATTTTCATTTTTTTAGTGAGTAGACTAGAGTCATCTGGACAAGTGAATGGCTTATATTAGGGAAAACTAAACTAGTACTAGTACTACTCAGAAATGCAGTCCCCATCCCCTCCCCCTACAGTCATATTCCCCTTCACATATCCTTATCCCCATATCCCTCTCTTCCTCATTTAAGTTCCTGATGTTCCCCTCCCCCATACTCATATTCCCTTTCCCCATCCCCATCCCCATATTCCACATCCCCATGTCCCCCTTCTCTTCCCATATTCCCTTTCCCCCATGTCCCCCTCCCCCTTCCCATATTCCCCTCTCCCTTGTCTCCCTCCCCATCCTCATATTCTCCTTCCCTTTATCCCCCACCCCATCCTCATATTTCCATTCCCCTCATCTCCCTCCCCCATCTGAGGCTCCCCACATTCCCCTTCCCCATGTTCCCTACCCCCATTCTCATATCCCCCATCCCTGTGTCCCCCTCCCCCCTCCCCATATTCCCCTTCCCCATGTCCCCCTCCCCCTTCCCCTCATCCCCCTTCCCCTTCCCCTCATCCCCCATCCCCCATCCCCATCCCCCATCCCCCATCCCCCATCCCCCATCCCCCATCCCCCATCCCCCATCCCCCATCCCCCATCCCCCATCCCCCATCCCCCATCCCCCATCCCCCATCCCCCATCCCCCATCCCCCATCCCCCATCCCCCATCCCCCATCTAGTGTTTGAAAGTCCGGTCCGGTCCGGTTTTTTGGACCCCGACAGCCCGGACCGAGACCGAGACCGGTCTTCCGAAATCTCTCAGCCTTAGAAAACCGGACTGAACCGACATAGACCGGTCTATGTCGGTTTTTTCCGGTTACGAGACCGGTCTCAACCGGTTGAGGTTGAGACCGGCTTGCAACTGGTACAGACCGGTCTTTTCGAGTTTAAAAGGCCCTGCGCGCGAAACGCGAGGCAAGCATTCATCCACCGGCAGGCCTTTGACCCACCCTGACAGGCTGTACTGAGGCTGTAGTCCAAAACAAGCTGACATTGAGAAAACGCATCCTTAACATGTATAGCTAAGGTTACGAGGTAGCTAGTAAGGTTAAACGAGGTAGCTAGTAAGGTCAAACGAAGGAGGTAGCTAAGCGTCCGAAAGTTGTGAGAGGGTAAACCCTAAGTGGGGAAAAGGTAAACCAAAAGAGCGCAGTTAGATAGGAAAGGTGTTGGAAATCAGCGTCCGAGGAAACGAGGCCGAAATTTGGAGAAGACGTGTCCGAGAGGCGATGCAGGTAGATGAGAAACGAGGGTGCGGAAAAATGGAGTTGGAAGTCAGCGTCCGAGAGGAAACGAGGCCGAAATTTGGACAAGACATGTCCGAGAGGCGACGCAGGTAGATAAGAAATGAGGCTGCGGAAAAATGGGCCAGACACCGCCACGTCCAGGAGGTGACACAGGTGGCATTGATGAGGTGCACTAAAGGCAAGACGAGAGATGAGAGTTGTATTAAAAAATGGAGGAAGTGGTGCTCACCTTTGCCCAAGACGAGAACACATTGCCAGGCCGAGTATTTGAAGGATTTACTAGTGGGATGTGGAGCGGCCGGAAACAAAAGAGCGGACCACATTGTAGGGTCGTGAGATTGTCAGACGAATAAAGGAATGGGTGGCGATAAATATGGTACTGGGGCAGGATTTACGACGATGTCGGGCTCGAATGCTAGCATAAGAAGGCATGAACGATCGAGGGGGCGCGTCGATGTCGAGATAGGATTTTCCGATGATATAGGGTGGCAAGGAGTGTCGGGGGGTGAGGACAACATAGTGGAGAGGGAAAGGTGTGGAAAAAAACGGTAAAAGAGGTGAACAAAGGAAAGACACGAGTTCAGTTGGTGACGTGGTGATGATGACCGAGATTGGTACTCACCGGCAAGTGTCAGGCTTCAGCGGAGAGAGCGGTAAATGGATACGAGACAATTCATGCCTGACCAGTGAAATCATGGCGAACGCAACTCTCTCAAAAGTATGAGATTATATTGCCGATAAGAACCAATTCATTGCTCGGACCAGTGAAATCATGGCGAACGCGGACGTAGTACGCGACTCCTGATGTGAGGGCTGTCGTGCGTGCCGACTAACCCGGAGTCCCTGACTTCGGATGATGTGTTCTTGACCGTCGCGAGCCCAGACTTCTGGAGACTCGCCATCCAGAGCTACAGGACTCACTGCTATTAGGCAATTGGCTGCTAGCTCGCTCAGCTACTCTTCCTCTTATCTTTCTGAAGCAGAATCCTCTTCGGGTGGGGATAATACTCGGAATACTCACGAGGCGATGGCTTCAGCACTCTCGAAAGCTACTCACGGTCTCTTACTCCAGATCGGCAAATGGCACGCCTCTGCCAGGTTCGTCTTCTGATCGTTCACCTGAATCAGAAGAGGATCCGATCACCGCGAC